>JAWPHD010001503.1:0-317268 GCA_037043455.1 Cyrtodaria siliqua | reverse complement strand
ATATTACATGAAATTTGCTGCATATCACGAAAAGAATGTTATTTCTTTATCAAAAGTACACAAAAATACGAGTTGTGAGTCCACTGTAATTTTGACTTGACTATCCTCGCAAGAATTGCAGGCGCGTATTCGATGGAGCGGGTAGTATTGGGCACCCTCTCATATGTGGAAAGTGTACGTAACAATCGCTACTGTTCAAGATGGGAGTTGGGGTGGAGAGAAGGAGGGGGAGGGCATCTGAGCTGAGATTTAAAAGGATGCGCCCCATCCCCTTCCCACCCCCTACTCCAACTAAAATCATGAAAGTCTGTTTTGAAAGCTCTTGCAAGCATACATTTTTAAACATATTCAGATAATATATTTGTTGCTGTGTTTTTGACTAGACTGTCCGGTGTTTAATTGTCATCCGCAACTTGGGCGCAGTCAGTAGCGCAGCGGATTTGTAACCGGAGGTGGTGTCATTGAGTTGTGTCGGTGTGTTCTTGAGACACTTTCCCTTAGCCTCGTCCTCGGATAGGGACGTAAACCGGGCGGTCCCGCGTAAAGGTCTATCATCCGAGTATGTTAAAGAACCATAGAAATCTATTCGATAATAAGATTAGGGCACGGTTCCCGGATTCCTATGTATCCTTCCCCTCTCTGGGGCAGCTCTAAATAACCTGTACTGTGTTGATGAGCCGTTAAACAACATTCAATTCATCCGCAACTGCACTCAGCAGTCATATGTACTGTAGCTGTCACATGCTAGTATCATGAATCAACCGTGGAATATATCACCCACACATAAAAGGGTTTGAGGGGATCTTACTTGTATTAGTTTAAATATAGACCATTTGTCGGTTGAAACCTAACATGATTTTTTTATCAGACAGAAACACTATCGTAATACTTATTCAATGATTCTGATAGTATCGAAGGAAAGTAAAGAAGGCCATTTTTTTTACTTTATATTTTTAAACTTTGAATGGTGTTGTATGTCATTATAGCACATTTAAGGCCATATTTCCTGCGTAGAACCAGTACTGTATACTTTCTGCAATACGTATGAATCGACACATTCTCACCTACAAGTTGAGCTCCCAGTGGGAATTGAACTCGCAGCGGTGAGATGTGAAAATGAGAATGTATTCAAATATAAAATGGGCAACCAAACATCTCCATAACTCAATATGTCCATGTGACACGAATGACCGCACTGGAAAATTGTACAATGCAAGAATATATATTCATAAATAAAGTTTATTTTGATGCAAAATCGATATGCTCCTCTTGACATCATAGATAAACATAATGTAAAGTTTCGAAACAATTGGTTAAAAACTGTGGAAGGATATAGACGCACAGATGACTAACACCATATGCCGCCTCAACATTTGATGGTAAACAATAAACATTTAAGGTACATATTAAGGTCTTAAATATTATCTTTCATGACTATAAAGTAAAAAAATATGTAACGAGTCAGATATCGAAGTGAATTATTTATTTGATTTAAAACATCCCAAATATAAAGGGTATTACATAAAAAATTAAATTGCATCATACAATAATATCATACAATAATTGTTTTTATTTATTAAATTAACACACAGCATTTTTGAAGTATTTATCATTCATTAAAATTAGCACATCGATCGATTAATCAAGAATTGATTTCCACTTTACACCCGCTTGTTTTGAAAAAAAAGAAGATTGCTGCATGTCCCTTTAATATGCCCACCTCTCAGACTGTATTGTTTATATGGTGCAAGTCATTTTCAAATATGTGGGGTTATATATATACATGTATCTGTTTGTTGTTTTTTTGGTGGAGGCAGACCACCCACTTTTCTGGATAGAACCAGTAATATACACGACCTCCTGCCATCTGTTATTCCACAAACTTTATAATACAATAAAATTCAGAAAACATCATTTTAATCCAATAAAGAAATTGGGCATGGTCGGTCAGATTAACAGAAACACATTTTTAATTTTATATTTTCGTATTAGCTCTTATTTTGAGCCACTCCAATGAACTGTCCAGTTAATGTCGCCATCGATCCACCTCTGTCAAGAGTCAGACATGCATGTTGATAATGTATTGTGCTGAACTGGTGATCCTGTTACTAAACATATTTTTCTTGAAGTTGATGCTAGTACTGACCGTATGAGGTATTGCTGATTTATGATTCATAAAAAAATTGTACACCGTGGCGTTATACTATTCTTGTTCGTTTAAGTATTTCTGATTCTGTTGTTAATGTTACAAAACGTTATTACATATGTGTCAGACTAGACACTTGTTTCAATAAAATCCTCCCATATACTGTATATTGTGATTTCAGTAACATTTTTCAGCTAACTCCCAGCATTTCAGGACATCAGGGACTCTGAAAATAAAAATGATACAGATTCTGTTTAACCATACATATGATATTTTTGTTTCAACTTAAATAGGTAACAAGTTCGTGAGTTGAAACAGATGAATAAAAACGTGACTATAAAACCTTTTTTTTTATAAGAATATAAATTGAACAGAACATGGTGCGTACATCGACCAGAAAAAACTATATAACGCGACGTTCTAATTTTACTTTAATTTTTAAACATGATCAATGGTGGTTTGAAATATGGGACCAAAATACGGGTATCGCCGGTTACTTTTCTTAGCAGTTTTTCGAGTTTAAAAAACCTGAGTTTTTTTTTTGTTATTAATTTTTTTTAACAAAAAAATGTGTCTGAGGGTCTAAGAACTGAAAAAACAAACAAAAAACTCTGGCCTAAGCTGGCTCAACAACACATTATATGTCATTTAGAGCCGCCCTTGAAAGACGGGAAGGGCACATAGGAAAATTAAAAAAGAAACATTATTATATTTTGCTTACCATAACCAGATTTCGTTCAACTTAAATAGTTAAGAAGTTGTAGAATTGAAATATGTAAATGAATAGTGATTATAGAACTTTTTTTTACATACATGTACGATAAATTAAAAATAATCGCTTTCTGCTAATCAACACATTAACGGTATACCTTATTTAGAGCCACCCCAACGGACACATAGGAATTCGAGAACCTGTCTTACTCTTACTAATGAATATATTTCTATGGTTGTTTATCGTGCTCGGAGGATAGACTCCCCAGTTTCAATCCAAATCCAACAAACGAGGCTGAGGAACAAATAGGGCTGAGGGAACGTGTATTGCCCGAAAACACAGACGAAACTCAGTGGTGCATGTGTGACTTGAATCCGGAAGCTCCAGATTGCTATCGTCCACCGTGCTATTGCAATGCCATGCCAGCACATTATGTTAAGTCAGGGTCTTGGTTAAGTTTAATATTTTAGATGTAATAAAAGGACCTTTTTATTTTGTTTGTTTCATTTTACATCCGTACTAAGCACAATATGACCTATTTATGTGTCGATGTGCTGTAAAACACCATTTTTTTTGTATAAAAAGTCTGAGACTAAGTGCAGGTGCACAATGCCATATATTTTGCAAAGAACATACATTGATAAATTAATAGATTTTTTGAAGCTGTGCTTAGATACACACTGGCTTATACACGGCTCTTGATGCAGTTATACTGTGAGACTGGGGATTTGACTAGTCTGGCTGTGGTAACACTGCACACTGCCTCTAATTTAGCAGACCTGAAGAAAAAAAACAGTCATATATGATATTGTTTCATAAGTTTTTAATATTAATAACTCTGTCCAACTTTCTCAATGCTATCAATGCCAGCTTTCCATAATATTTTACTTAAAACACAACCGGAATTGAATTTGGTGCTTTCCAGAAGATGAATACTGTCCAAAATGTAAGTCACAGACACAGTCACAGATGGCATTCATGAACAAATAGAGTATTTTCAAGGCTTACATTTTCATCAATCATTCATCACTCATGTTCTAAAAAATGATCAGAATAAAGTTAATATATATGAACCGCCACTATTTTATATGTTTCAACGTTAAACACTTTTCCTACAGTAATTAAAAGTGTATTTACTTACATAGTCATAGGCGCCATGACCCATTTGCTTGTAGTGGTCATGCATATGTAGATCTATGGTGTGTTACACTTTTCAATTTTAATTCTCCGACATAGATCTAGTTGTTTGTAGTTTGTAAATTACGCACTCATGCAAAACTTGGAATTATATACGATCGTGATCGTAACACTGTTTCGACCTTACGATTTAATTCCACTCCTGTACAAATATTCCATCGATCTATCTATGTGTGTATACACGCATCAGCATAATTTGACCTTTGAATACACATTGTGTTCGAACTCTTTTTAGCACATCCTTTGGATACACAACCGTTCAGTTCAGTTCACAATTTAGTTTCAGTGACTGTGTTAATAAGGTCCAGGCAGAAGTGGGGTTTGTGGCGTGCAGCTGACTGGTCCTAAGCTGGGTGTTTTTCTTGTCGCCGCCATTTTGAATAGCCTCTGAAAGCGTGAAATGCAAATACCAACTTTCAAAACGGTCACGAAAAATTTATATTCACGAAAAAATAAGAAATTTTCAGAAAAGGTAGAACTGGTAATGATCTTCGACTCCTGACAATTTCAACAATATTTAAGAATATACAATTTTTGTGACCGTTTTGAAACATTGGCAATTTCGAAGAAGACAAAAACTTTTCTTTTTCGATCTTCGCATTTGTACCGCGATTTTCGACTATGATATCTCTATAAAACCTGTCAACACGATTGTTTGGTGAATCACCGACATACTAATTTACTTCTGATATGATTTGTTTTTTCTGTCATCTAGTCTTAGCTTTAAAATAGGGCTTTTTAAAAGAGTACTATAAAATCCGCGCATCTGCACGTGCTCGCAAAATGGGAACTACGTTGCCTCCAACCCCAATTATTTATGTTTGAGTTATGCGGTTCAGGCACGTGAAATGATTCAGTTGCTCCCCTACTGGTTGTCAGGAAGATAAGACAAAAGTATACTCCTTAGAACAACACACATTTACATACATTTGCTAGAAAACCTCAGCCTTTTGGATATAACCGTATCAATGAAATAAGGAAGTTTCAGCATTGTATATGTATGCATTTGAACGCAATCACCCTCCTTGAACGCATACAGCATGTGGCCCAGTGGATATCACGGTGGACTTGAAATCCGGAGAATCAGGGTTCAAGCCCCGCCGGCGTCACTGAGTTTCGTCGGTGTGTTATTTGGCAAGACACTTTCTCTCGTGAAGACAGAGGTAGCCTCGTACATCTATGGGGACGTAAACTGGGCCGCCCTCTGTATCGGAGTCTATCCTTCAAGTTAAAGAACTATAGTAAGCTATTTGTTATTACGATTATGGCAGGTTCCCGGATTCCTACGTATAGCTCCCCTCTCTCTGGGGCGGGTCTTAATAACATAATGTGTTAATAATACGTTAAACAACATCCAGTTCATTCAATTCTTTGAAAGTGCCTCTTCAATAACTTCACCCACCAAACTGAAGGTAAAAGTATACGTTTTGTCAACAACGTCATTGGCAATAAACTTTCGATCTTTTTTAAGTAACTGTCATTCAGTTTAATAGTTTTCAATTTCACATGCATACTTCTTTATTATGATTTATGTGGGTGAGGTAATTCAAACTGGTGTTAAACATCGTTAAAATAGACATAACTTGCAATTAAAAAGCATTTAAAATAGCCATCTAATTGGATTTTTTTAGTTTGCATATGTTAACTATTGCTTCGTGTCTGTATGTGTAATACATTTACAAAATGTCTTTATAGTAATAAGTATTGAATAATGCATACACCTAAAAATGAACTTATAAAAAGCGGAAACACTCACATTTCCCTTATCTAGACTACTGTTTGTGTCTTTTGTGCAGTATATGTATATACCAGAAAATTTAAATAATAGTGATGCTGCAATTGTTCTGAGGAAGACTTACACCTCCTGTTCGATGCGTGGATCCTCTTTTCAGGCTTGCTGAACTTATATATACAAGCAAAGGCATGAACGGTTCATAGTACATACTTTCATTAATAATCTATCAAACAAAATCCCTAATTCATAATATAATAATAAAATCATCGTAGAAAAGTTCAGAACTACTGGTTCTCGATGTTTGTATGCTATCTTGTCTTGTCATGCCCTCAATGGTTTATTCTCTTGTTGCTCTGGCTTCTGTGTGGCTTTCTAGGCTATTGTTGTTTACACGAGCATCTTTGTGTTTTACTTATATTGCCTTTTAATGCTGCCTTGTTGGTTAGAGAATAGTTCATGGCGGGGATTTCTTTACTCACACTGTCCCGTTTTATTGGAATGACAGTAGGATAAGTGTGAGGTTTGGTGCACCCTAGAAACTGGTATAAGCGCTCAGCGGCCTTTTTTGCCGACGGTACCTCTATATATCGTCAACCCGTTTTGTGTTTGTGACGTCATATGCCTTTATTCCTTATTAACATTGCCATTTTGCGTGTTTTTGGGTTTACTGTGTTCTGTGAAAGCTGCATTTCCTGTTCGGCTTTTATACTTATTTAATGCATATAATGTAAAAACATATTTACTAACCTTAATGCATAAAACATGTGTCAATAGTGGATGGGGTATTTTGACTTCCAATTTTAAGCAAAATCGTGATTTTATGCAGAATGCAATGCTGAAACAAAGCTTATTTATTCTTTATTAAACTAATATGAATTATAAACTTAATTGCCTATTTTAAGAGTATATTAACAATTATCAAAAAATTAGAATGTGCAAAACATGAACATCCAAAATGTGATGACAGGGCTACAATGATACACCTATTATTGTTCGAATTAAACTGTATAAGCTACATGTTCCAGATTTCTGTCATAGACAAATGTCATCTAAAGACATTGCCCTTCCAAAAAATAAAGGTAGAATTTGCCACCTGAGTTGGTAGCAATATCGAAAATTTGGGTCCTGTCTCAAGGCCTACTTATTGGGTTAAATCAATAATGTTATTTTGGCAGCAGAATTTTGATTCTATAGCTTTTAGCAGAGTTAAGGACCTTTTTCTTTTATACTTTCCTATTGTCTATACATTATTAATATCAAACGGGATTGTTTTGTCGCATCTCCGAGTTTCAAGGAACTGAATCTAGTCTGTAGACTTCTTTAGCATAGTGTGCAGATATGTACCTGGCAACACGATTTTGATTCTACAGGGCCTTTTTGAACTTAGAATGTGTATACTCGTAGGTTAATGGTAAAACTTGACGCGTGAATTCCTCTTACATTTTTTTTACAGATTTTCTGAACATCCTTTCCAGCATGAGTAGATGTGCACATCTGGCAACAGGATTTTGATCCGACTTTTAATGCAGACTAACGGCCTTTTTTGACTAAGATGTCTGTTGTTCATTGCTGACAAATGACTAAACGTGTCCCCTGAACTCGTCTGTCATTTACAGAATGCTAGAGAATTCTTCCAAACTTCGTATACTTGTTCAACATGATGCTCAGATGTGCACATGACAATAGGATTTTGATCTGATATTGTTAGGCAGAGTTACGGCCTTTTTTCGACTTATATTTTGTATGCTCAGTGTCTACAAATGACTCAACTTGGCGCCTGAACTCCTCCTACACTTGTTTTACAATTGTATACACTTGTTAAGCATCATGCTCAGATGTGCACCAGGTAACAGGATTTTGATACAACATTTCTATGCAGAGTTACGGCTTTTTTCGACTTTAACTACCTGTGTTTATTGCCTACAAAGGTCAGCACTTGTAGTCTGAACTCCTCCATCAGCAATTTACGGATTATTTCCCAAATCATGTGCATCTGGCAACAGCACTATTATCCAACAGCATTAAGGTGAATGTTTCTCGAATTAGATTTGTTTATAAATCCAATGCATATATTGTCACATAAACGCCTCCTTCTGTCACAATCTTGAACGCTCGGCAAATTCCGTCATTCTTCGGGATCCCGCCTCGTGTGTATATCGAGCTTCGGTATGTTCAAAATCTTGACATTTTGTTAGCCGGAAGGCAACGGCACAGCAAATAGTGCACTGTTGCTATGTAAACAATAAAACCGTTAGCATGTTCGAGTTTTACAATGCAGGTGAAAATTTTATCACTGCTTTCATGTAAATAAACTATAGATGGAGCAATCGGCTAAATGACATTGCAAAATTTGGATGGTAACTTTTATTTTGAATGCAAATTTGTTTTGGCGGGAATATAAGGCGAGATGACGTAACCAATATGGAAACCTTCGATTTACATTCGAGTAATGCTGCGAAGCAGTGTACGAGATGTTGTGCGAATGCTTATGACAATTACGTCCAAACGTTGTACACTTATAGATTTTTTTTATATGTGATTATTTGCTACAACGTATGACAATAGTTGTCAACTGAACTTCTCGAACAGCTTTTAGCGATAACCTTCAAAATTGACATAGTATATATGTTTTGGCTTTCTGTCAGATGTGTACCTAGCAAACGTAGATACATTAGTCGAACAAAAAATGTAGCATTCAATGACCACAGCCAACCACAAACATGCACAGAAACAAACAATAATAACAAAGATGAATAAAAGGCAAAGATAGGCCGCTGGGAGTTCTTTTATCTTCTATGCTTTTATCTGATCATTTTAGCAAGGGCTAATTGAGGGGTGGTGGTGAGGACATGGTGGAGACATCTGATTTATTAAAAGAACAACCCTCTAGTTGCGTTTTAGGAAGTATTAATTATTTATGCGACCATTTTCAAAGCTTCAAAATTAATTAAATTAATGTTTCTTATCGGATAGTTTTGAGTATTTTTCTTTTAATTGAACCAGCTATATACGCACGACATTCGCAGTCTTCATACATCGGTCATTATCCGCATTTTTAACGGACCTATGCAACTGTTTTTCCGCTTTAATATTGCTTTGGCACGAGCATGTATTTTATAATACATTTGTATCAAGCAGGAAGGGATGAGAACTTCAGGATTGCGTTAATGTTTTACAAAATATTTATTTTATTTATTTTATTTCAAATTGGGATCCAGGGTTTGTGTGATAGACTACCAAACGCTATGTTACATTTAGGTTAATTTTCTCAAACGCTCATTGCCTCTTTAGCAGATAGAGCGATACAGGCACTCAGCTGCCTCTTATTTATAATAGTTTGAAAGAATATACTCCGACGGGACCGTCTTGTTTTACGTCGTTATTAATGAACAGGACTGAGGTGCGGATGTCTTGCATAGGGACGCACTCTGAAGAAACCCGTGTTGTCGGGAGATTCGAACCCATCATCTCTAGATTCAAAGTAAAATTTGCTGTCTCCACTATGCCGAGGCGGACTCTCACATCGAGTTGCTTTTCAGATTTTCCGGACAATGTCAATGCCACTGTTACTATAAATAGAATTGTGGTTTACTCTCAAGAAGAATAACTTTAGTGTCGCCCTCTATAGCTCATTTCTTTCAAGTGGAAATTATCTGATTATTTCAGTTTACACCGACATAGATTACTACGATCTGCGGGACTCCTCGTTTTTAGGTCATGTTACTCATGTTTTATTGAAACAAAATCGTTTGATGCAACCATTTAATTATATCAGTGACATCAGTAATTATTACTAGCTATGCTTTTGCAAATGTCTTATAATACCGAGTCATTTCTTCAAATATTTCCAGGACACATTGTGCTTGTTAACCAATTGTTGCAATACCCGTCCCTTACAACATAAAAGCTGTACTTGTTTTAGGTATATTATAGTAACCCTTTTCAGGAAGCAGATGTATAAAGTTGTATAATAATTAACCAATGAAATGTGTACTCATTCATTTTGCGTGTTGTTGAAATTCACCTCAAATGTAATATTTATGTAACTCATAGTTAATAAGTGTAATTATGGGGAATTATTAAGTAATGCCCCTTTTCAGCGTTATAATCCTACTAGACGTGTTATTAACGATACATTTACACAGCAACTGTTAACTTTATGTAATCGATTTTTAACCGCCTCAGATCACCCAGTTAATAGTGAACGATCCCCTACAGTATTGATACGCATGCGTTCTAATGCAGGAAGTATCAAATTTACGTCGAAGTAACAGGTAAGAAATATAAACAATACTTTTTCATATTTTTGTAAATTGTCTTGTATGTCAGTCTTGTGTGCCAGTTAGAATAAACGTAGTATTACCAAGGAGTAAAGTATACTTACTCCCTGGTACTACCATTATTGTATATTCTATATTATTATTAAGAAATTAAGAATTGACATTTCCACTTAAGGGGTATCTATCTCATTGATATGTATTTTCATGTGCTCGAAAACGAAAGAAGAAATGTATTTGAATTTGACACAGAAATAATAACTGTTATAAGATATTCTTGTATAATGAGAAATAAAAACCATTTCGTCACTAAATTGATTAAAATCTAACATTTAATTAATCATTTTAATGGTCTGAAAGTGAATATATTTAGGGAACTGTCATTAAATACTGAAGTGTTGGGGTTGGGTGTGGGGGATTTCAGAATAATGTATAAAGACAATAAACAAATAGAAAGGCCATGTTCTTTCTGAACTAGTGAAGTAGCGAAAGTAATCTTGTTTTATAAGTAATCAAAACCATTTCGTCACGAATATTTAGGGAACTGTCATTACCTACTGAAGTGTTGGGGGCTGGGTAATTTCAGAATAATGTATTAATTATTATATTCTACATTCCTTATATTGTCTCATTTAACGCAGATTGATTCGCAACCAAAATGGCAGACTACTGGCAGAAAAGTAAAAGACTAGCAGAAACAAATCTCTATATGCTTGACTACGGCATTCTGGCTGATGTCACATTTCTAGTGGGAGAAGACAGGCACGAAGTGAAGGCCCATAAATACATGTTGGTCAGCAGAAGCCCCGTGTTCTATGCCATGTTTTGTGGTACTATTGCTGAGTCACGTGGCACGATAGAGCTACCAGATGTCGTATTGGATGGCTTCAAAGAACTGCTTAGGTAATATTTACCATATTTATTGTGCGTGCAGCATTTCAATTCTGAAACTATAAAGACTTAAGCGGTGCTATCAAATGCAGTTGTGTTTATATTGCATCTCAGGCAAACATATTTCGGCCATGAATTCTGAATTGGCATTGCATTATCTGTATAAAGACGGGGGTAAAACATGATGTACATGTAAAGTTCATTACAAAACAACTGAGCAATGCGCGCAAAAAAGACGCCACATACGAGCCTTTATAACGCAGTGTTGGGTCTCTTAAAGGGCCACACGGCAATCTTGAAGTTTGATCTTGAATTACAATTTGACGGTTTCATTTCTTTCTTTTTTGTATCATATGTATAAGTATATTATTGGTTTAATATATTTAACAGTTAGTAATATAAAATGGTTATTTGCTTTAAACTCTTCTTATAATAAATATTAATGATTAAACAAATGCTCATATTTAGAAAAAAAATAACGGGATGCCGCGAGTTTTTAAAAAGTCAAGATAACCATGCGTCCCTTTCATGATGTTGTAACATATAAAGATACATAATTAGGTCTACCGTCCAAAGCAGAGCTCATGAGATGACGCGTTGCCCGTCTGACTGCGTAAGCAACACTCTCTGAAACAGCTGAACCAATTGTACACACATCTTATATATGAATATATATAAAATGTGTTCCGTATGCTTGACTACTTACTGAAGAATAATAAAAATAGATCAATCGAACTTTCAAAATGGTCACCGTTACAAAAACTACACAAAACCTTAACATATCTTCTTACGACTAACAGAACAGACTTCGACAGATTCTTCATTAATGATCGCTAACCACTAAACTATAAAGTTTGTTCAAATAAAAACGTAAAATGGTGTTCGGCTAAAAGAAAGAAACGTTTTAGTTCTGGAAGCATGTTTTTTTTACGGACACTCTTAAAATTTATAATGCCTTTAAAGCAGTGTAACTCCTAGAAAACATAACTACTGCTATATTATGCTTCTTGTCTTCCAGACGGACAGACACATTATGCTATCGTATATTTCGTGAATTGATCCGTATTCCGTAAACTGTTGTATGTTACTTAATAACACACGGTGATAATTTGTTGCAACTGGATAAAAACACAGAACGAAACGGACACGCTGTTTTCTAGTTAACATCCAGTGTAATTAAAGGTTAACTGCTTAAAACACCCGCTTCGACGAAGTGGTTTGAAGCGGGAGTATAAGGAAACACGCTATCAGTAACGGCGTGTCACGTCACATCCCATACACATTTGTATTACTTGCATTTCTCAATCAGTTTCGAGTGGATTCATATACACATACCAGTTGATGAACGTATTCCCCTCTACACCACATATTGCAGAATTATGGTCTTTTGTTTGACAGATGTTTTCACTCTAATATTTCATAATGAATGTCATGTGGTGGACTGTTCCCAAACTATACATAACAACTGATCAATACCATTATGTCCGTCTACAACACAGATTGCTGATTACAGTTCTCATGTGATGCTATCATGTGCCCCTACGTCAAACATTTTCGATCCGCAATTGTTTACAGAATTATGAACCTTCGTTTTACTGGGAAAAAAACATTAAAAAATTAACTAACATTTTGGACATTTAAAGCCTTGAAAGAAATCAAGACATAAATAAATTCTCATCTGCTATGTTAAAAAAATGAGGGTACACATCACCTTCAGTGATATTTCTAGTCTATTCTGAAACTGATGTGCAACTGATGAAGTTACTATTTCCGTTTCCCTGACAGGTTTCTCTACAGTGAAGATTGCATTATAACGGCAGATGTGGTGATGTCCTTACTGTACGCAGCAAAAAAGTATGACGTCGATGGTCTCGTGGACCGATGCAGGACATACTTGAAGAACGAAATAGTTGCGGAGAATGTGTGTGTGATTCTTCAACAGGCTCACATGTTTGATGAACAAGATCTCGTACAGCAGTGCCTGTCCTTCGTGTTCAAGAACGGTGACCAAGTGCTGCAGTCGGCAGGTTTCGTGTCACTCGGGAAAGAGGTTTTACAAATGATCATTGAATCCGATTTACTTAAAGCTGGGGAAGAGAAAGTATACACAGCTTGTGTAAAGTGGGCTGAAGAAGAATGCAAAAGAAGAGATAAAGATGTGAACGATGCCAACTCCAGAGAGGCTCTCGGTGAGTTAATATATCTCATCAGGTTTCCGATTATGCCGGTCGCAGAATTTACCTCCCTTGTCTCTGATGTTGGACTTCTGACGTCTGATGAAAAAGTAAACATTTATCAACATTTTACCTCGAAAGACAGAGAAAGGGTGTATTTGTTCAATAAAACAGCACGCGAAGGCAATAGAAAACTACTTTCTATAAACAGATTTAAGGAAACTGTCTTAGATGGATGGGCCAACCATCGATGTCGACCTGCAATTGAATTTGAATGTTCAAAAGATGTTTCTTTGATAGGGGTAAGCATGTTTACGCCTTTAGGACATGGCGAAGCCAATGGCACACTTGAAGTATTGGACAGTAGTGACCAAACATTGATATCTATTGACATTCAACTTATCTATGATGAAAGTAACCGATGTGTTGATAAACTGTTTGACCCTCCAGTACAATTACACAAAAACACACGGTATACGTTGAGACAAACTCTCCTCGGAGCTAGGCTGGTATATGGTATGAATGGTCAGGAATGTTTAACGGTAGAAGGTTTAGAAGTACGATTCTTTAAAAGCAACACAGATCGTAGTGGTAATAATGTAAGTAATGGTCAGTTTCACGGTTTGATAGTACAGGTGTAATCTATGAATATGCATGCATCCGAAATATTCTGGAATGAAACGTATACAGGACAGCGCAGATATAGAATGAATTAATGAATGACTTGCTAGTTCATAATATATGTGACAGGAATTAAGATAGTAATTTTACTATTTACACTGACCACGTTGTCAATGCTATCTAATTTACAAAATCTTGGTACACTGTACAAAACATTAAATTCCATTAAATAGTGTAGCAAACAAATTGAACATTTTATTTTTTCTAAACATCATTGTTTAGAGAACTATAGAGTCATATTTAAGAGATACTTGATTTTTACAGAATAATTACTGAGATGAAGTATAGTTCTGGTCCCATATTCTCGAAACTATTGAATTGCAATCTCAAGCTCAAGCTCAGCTATAAAATTACAAAATCTTACTTAATGGTCTTGCAGTTACTTGAAACTTTACACAAATAAAGATAAGCAAACATTAGAGCTGTGCTGAAAGTTTTGCAATCGATAACACTCATTGAAAAAAAGCTTAGCAATCTGAGCAGTATACATGGATGCCATTTTCCTTTAGTAAATGGCACAACCGAAACTGGTAGCAACATAATACAAGTAGTCCCGCTGTCCTGCGGTTGGCCGGTACTGTGACGCTTATTGCTTTCACTTCTTAATTCGAAAGATAATTTATGCATTGACGACTGCAATATTTGTCTGAGGGCATAGTATGGAAAGCCGCAGGTGACCCTGTGATTATAATTATTTTGTACTATATGTTTAACTGAATTATTATAATCACCACATTTCTACGATGTTGTACGTGTTATCATTATTATCAAAATCCATACATTTTTAGCTCTCTGAAAAAATATATACATTCTGAAAATGTTAACATTTTCATTATAATCACCACATTGCTACGATTGTGTACGTGTTATCATTATTATCAAAATCCATACAATTTTAGCTCTCTGAAAAAATGTATACATTCTGAAAACGTTAACATTTTTATTATAACCCGCACATGACATTGGGTGCATTATAATTATAACAACATCCGTACGATTACCTCCCTTAGCTCTCTGAAAATGTATACATTCTCAAAATGTTAACATTCTGAAAATCGATACATGTGCGTCTTATAATCCTAAATCTCGCGAGACAATTTATGTTCGGGGGAATTGGCTTTTGCAAAATGTGTGCATTATAATTCTAAATCTCGCGAGACAATTTATGTTCGGGGGGAATTGCCTTTTGGAAAATGTGTGCATTATAATTCTAAATCTCGCGAGACAATTTATGTCCGGGGGAATTGACTTTTGGAAAATGTGTGTATTATAATATTTGACCTCAATATTTTGAGGGACACATCAATAAGAATAGTCACTACGGGCGATTATTGACGTTTCCCGTTAATTCCTGTTACATTGAAAGTAAAGTGAGCTTGTATCTAAATAAATGTAAATATTGAGTGGCAGATATACAGTTAGATGCAATTGTGTTATATACAGATAGATATATTATGTGTGTGTGTGTGTGCTGAACGTTGATACGATGAAGATAAAGATTAGAACTCTAAATAGATTATATTATTTTATAATTGTATGAAGATTGCATTGCCTGATTGTAAAATATAGCTTTGATAAACATTCAGATATTACATACCTAAGCAGTATCACAGAAATAAAAGAAAAAACACAATATGTGGTTGTTGCGTGTTGTCCATTCCATATTTTATCAAAAATATTTCAACTCGAGTTCTATCAAATCGAGGTCTTCTTGCAAGACCAGCTGCATCTGGAGTACAATACTTTATTGATGTCGTGCTTTATAATACAATAGTATTTGGCAACAATTATATGATGTCCTGTACTATTCTGTAATTCAGTATATACATCTATGCAGAGGCACCATTGGCACATTTACAGTACCATTAAACCATATATATATCTTTATAAAGGAAAACATGTCCGTTCTTTCCATCAGATCTTCTTGAATTAAACTTGTCCGTACAAAAGTAGGTACATAGCATTTTGGTTGGATCTTCATTAAACTTAACAACATTTATGGTGCTGTCTATATTGGTTTGAAGAACTCAAAATATTACGAAAAATATTCAAATGCAGGAAACCCACCCTAATGAAAAGTGCTTCAGTGGCTTGGATGGTCATGATGCTGCATTTGAAACCTTCTAGCCTCTCACCGCTATAGGTTCGAATTCCACTGTGACCTCGATTTTGTCAAGTTAGACAGTGTCGATTCTTACGGAAGGTATACAGAACTGGTTCTATCGCCAAAAAATGGGAGGTCTGCTTCCATTACAAAAATTATAATTATAGCCTAAAATGTGCTGAAAATGACATAATACACCATTCAACAAACCATCATGAAACGTCAGTGGTACATTGCCCTTGGTGAGAGAAGGAACCCTATTGCTGTGTCGCCTGCCTAACATGGCAGACACTTAGGGATCATTTTTTCCGTTGTCATCTCTATTCCTTTTACCTGCATCCTGACTTTAAAGGCACACACGGCAATCTTGATTTTTTTAAACACTCGTGGCGTCCCGTTAATTTTTCTACATTAATTGCATTTGTTAAGTCATTAATATTAATATTAATTATAAGAATAGTATAAACTTAATTGTTTTTGCATATTACTAACTGTTGATTACATTTCACCAATAATATATTCAAATCTATGATAGAATAACGAAAAAAGTTAAAAAGTTAAATGGTATTTAAATATATGCAAGCAGATTTAAAGTCAAAACTGATACCGGAACTGGATACATGAATCAAGAGGCTAATTGTAAAGACTTCAAGATTGCCATGTGTCCCTTTAAAAGTATTTGACCTTATAGGTTGCCATGACTTCCTGGAAATATGCATTCTGTGTGATAACTAAAAGCATAATACGCACTGTCCTGAAATGTTATAGGCACTTTGCCCTTGGTCAGAGGAACCATATTGTTTTTGGGATCAGTAGGTCAAAGGTTAAGGTCACCATTACCTCATGGAAATTGTAACTTCAAAAGCATAACACCCACCTCAAAGTCATGAAAACATGCATTATTTATTGTCATCAGGCCACATTGACCTGACAAGGAACCAACACTTTAAGTGCTGTAATGTGTAACTATTGCACCTACAATCCTTAACGTTACAGAAATGGATTTGGGGTTTAAATTAAAAAGAAAAAACCCACAGTAGTCTGTAGTCCAATATGACCCGCATGGACGTCCTTTTAATATATATTTGTTTATTAAATAATTCCTGCAAGCCAAATAAACTAATGCATGTATGGTGCAAATCTTGTAGAAACTGGATTGTTTGAAGACCAAATGTGAATGTGTCTGCTAACATTCAGATTATTTGATCCTTAAGCTGTTTGGGTCGTCTCTTCTGTGCTGCTAGGTGAAAATGATACGGCAGGGTAACAATGACTACTTCCTCCAATGATGCTGCAGTGGTTTCAGACTGGTTTTGGAGTTTTCATGGCTGGAAATAAATTATAGATGTGCAGAAGTTTTAATAAAACTCATACCACAGTATTTAAAGATAAGGTGATGAAGAATTGCAATAGCACATAATGAAGGCTAATTACAAGTGAGCAATCTTGGGTTACAGACCTGTAATGGTTCTCTTTCAACACAATTTTTGCTATGTATTACATTTCTATGTGATAAGCATTTCTCAGTGAAAGAAAATTCATAACCATTGAAATTAATTACTATTGCAAATTCTATTGTACACACTTTTTCCTATGGAGCACAGATCATTCTTTTCTGCCACCACTCAAGCAGCAACTAAGTGAGAGTTCCTGGTTGCCCGGTTAGCTTAGTTGGTAGAGTACCTGCCCTGTAAGCGAGGGGTCTCGGGTTCGAATCCCGTACGGCCTCACTTTTTCCACTTGGTTTATTTCATAGACAACAAGGATGGGATTGTGATATTGGGTACCAGGTAGTCCGGTCAGCCGTATAACGCTCGACCTGTAACCGAGAGGTTTCCCCCCTTGGTTTACTTCAAAACTATACAGAGATGATGATGCAGGCCTTGAAGGATTATGTCCCCTTTGGTGTAATCCCATTGCGATTGCATTTGAAAAATATAAAAAATTAGAACTCAAATAACGTTGAATAGTTTTACATGAAACTTTCAATTTAGTATGTTTACACATTTATCTAGGCAGTGCTACCCCTGAATTATAAATAAGTACTTGATAAATATGTGAATTAGTCGATACATACATGACCTCGAGTATGACATAAGCTGATCAATATGGATCAATAAACACTGTTATCAAGTTTGTATACTTTATTCAAGTATAGCACCGTCTAGATAAAAGTGTAAACATATTAAACTGCAAGTTACAGGTAAAATATATTTAGGATTATTTGAGTTCTAATTTGTTTCTTTTGTTAATTCACTCAATGGGATCCCAAAAAAGGGGACATAATCCTTAATGAACATTATAAAACATGACACAATTAATGTGCATTTGTGGGAGATTTAATTAACTCCTCTGTCTGGATTATAGAAAATCAGTGGCCCTATTCTTATACGGGAACCACAAGGAAACCATAACATGTATAAGTAAAATAGAACAGTTATCACAGTTTCACATGTCTCCGGTCCCAAAACCAACACTGGAATTGGAAACAAGGTTGCTTTCCAGTCTCGAGTGGGGGTTGGGGTGGGTGTTGGTGGAGGGGGTTGGAGCAGCAACATAGGTCCTTTGGGATCATTAAGCCCATTCTGTGTTACTTTAAAGTAAAATATCGATTTAGTCGGTGCTAGAATACTCAAAAGCGGGTGTACAGACACAGACATTGTGAAATAAAGATAATATAAGTTTTAATTGCATTAATCAAGTTGCACTTCAAACTATTGGCAAATTTAAAACCAGTTGTTCTTACCTTGCATTGTAATTAATGATTCTTTGACACCCTGACCCTGCCAGTGTCATCAGACTGCTTGGGAGATCGTCTTTGTGACACGCTGACAGCTATTTGTTGTCATCTGAGACGCTTAACAGTTGCAGTTCACGCGTCCGGTAAATTCAGATTGAAAATAATAATAACCTCATCGACGCAGTTAAAAATGTACTCATTTTCAGAATGTATACATATTCAGCACAACATTTTGCCAAGTCTCCCGGACATAAATTGTCGCGCGTGATTTATAATTATAACACACACAGCTAAACATGTATCGATTTTCAGAATGTTAACATTTTCAGAATGTATACATTTTTTCAGAATGTTAACATTTTTTCAGAATGTTAACATTTTAATAATGTATACATTTTTTTTAGACAGCTAAAACTGTATGGATTTTGATAATAATGATAACACGTACAAAATCGTAGAAATGTGGTGATTATAATAAAAATGTTAACATTTTCAGAATGTATACATTTTTTCAGAGAGCTAAAATTGTATGGATTTTGATAATAATGATAACACGTACACAATCGTAGCAATGTGGTGATTATAATGAAAATGTTAACATTTTCAGAATGTAAACATTTTTTCAGAGAGCTAAAAATGTATGGATTTTGATAATAATGATAACACGTACAACATCGTAGAAATGTGGTGATTATAATAATTCAGTTAAACATATAGTAAAAAATGATTATAATCACAGGGTCACCTACGGCTTTCCATAGCATAGACATAATGCCACAGTCCGTGATCAACATGTTCACTATGATTATGGCCTGAATATCACTATTAGAAAAACAGAAGTTTTACACAAATAAGTAACTCCCGGTGTTGCATCCGATTTGATACGATCACACAATTACGTTGTGTCATAAAATACAATCACAAGTAATTTTAAAAAGTCTATGCAGTGTTCTATATTGTATGCTTTTTGTAGCACTGTCTGCCAGAACGGAAAGTTTGTAGTAATGAAAAGATTATTTGTCTTTGCTAAAGGGTCATGTTTTACTTATTGCATTTGATTACGTGTATGTACACGATATACGGTTCGTGGAAGATAGCCCGAACCTCCATGGACATGTGACGAGGCACAGTAAAGTTCTTCTATTTAAAATGTAATGTATTGTATGGAAACCTTGTCAGATTATAATTTTCTGATATAAATGTAAAGATTTACACAAAAAGGTAGATATAAAAATAGGAACAGGAAATGTAGCATTCAATGACCACAGTCAATCACAAACACGTACAGGAAATGTAGCATTCAAGGACCACAGTTAACCACAAACACGAACAGGAAATGTAGCATTCAATGACCACAGTCAACCACAAACACGAACAGGAAATGTAGCATTCAATGACCACAGTCAACCACAAACACGAACAGGAAATGTAGCATTCAAGGACCACAGTTAACCACAAACACGAAAGGAAATGTAGCATTCAAGGACCACAGTCAACCACAAACACGAACAGGAAATGTAGCATTCAATGACCACAGTCAACCACAAACACGAACTGGAAATGTAGCATTCAATGACCACAGTCAACCACAAACACGAACAGGAAATGTAGCATTCAAGGACCACAGTTAACCACAAACACAAAAGGAAATGTAGCATTCAAGGACCACAGTCAATCACAAACACGAACAGGAAATGTAGCATTCAAGGACCACAGTCAACCACAAACACGAACAGGAAATGTAGCATTCAAGGACCACAGTCAACCACAAACACGAATAGGAAATGTAGCATTCAAGGACCACAGTTAACCACAAACACGAAAGGAAATGTAGCATTCAAGGACCACAGTCAATCACAAACACGAACAGGAAATGTAGCATTCAAGGACCACAGTCAACCACAAACACGAATAGGAAATGTAGCATTCAAGGACCACAGTCAACCACAAACACGAACAGGAAATGTAGCATTCAAGGACCACAGTTAACCACAAACACGAAAGGAAACGTAGCATTCAAGGACCACAGTCAACCACAAACACGAACAGGAAATGTAGCATTCAAGGACCACAGTCAATCACAAACACGAACAGGAAATGTAGCATTCAAGGACCACAGTCAACCACAAACACGAATAGGAAATGTAGCATTCAAGGACCACAGTCAACCACAAACACGAATAGGAAATGAAGCATTCAAGGACCACAGTCAACCACAAACACGCGCAGAAACAAAAAACAACTATAAAGATGAATAAAATATGGATATGACATCACAAACATAAAATAGTTGGACATAGGGCTACCACCTTGGACGGTCTAAGGTGCACCAATCCGCATTCTTACCCTATTGTCACCTCAATAAAATGGGACAGATATCCCCGCCAGGTTTTATTCTCTAACAAACAAGACAGCATTAATATCCAATATAAGTATAACCCATAAATGATCAAGTTAATATAATATATATAAAAAAATAAAAACAACAACAACAACAAACTGAAAATACAACAACAAAAAAAACAACACCAGCTACACTACAAAACGAGTACTCAATGACTTGGCAACGAGAACAAACCGTTAAGGGAACTACAAGACAATAGTTAAGACAAACGTCAAACGCTACCGTCCTAGGAGGATTATGTAGACCTCATCATAGGGTCTACAATCTGTCCGGTCATAGCAGACTGCTTTTTGAGATAGAATTATACAAACAGAGCGCGATGTTTTCCCTTACAACTTGCTCATTTGGTATAAAACGAATTGATACGTTTTCTATCCCGGACTTTTCCCTGAAAAGTAGGAGATATTGTTATCCCGTCTGTCCGTGCGTGCGTGCGTCATCCGCTAGTCTATGTGTAATTGACACTATCTCCTCCTACATCGTTACAAGTACGAGCTTCAAAGTTTGGTATATGGTTGGAATATATGTGTAGATGTGAAAGAGAGTATTAACATGTGTGTAGCTCCTCATTGGGCGGGGTTAGCGGGTGGTGTGATTTGACTTAAACAATACAATTACTCCTACATGCTTAAATGTAAGAGGGTGTTATCGTTGCCTCAAGGTTCCACACATATATTACTTTTTTTTTTGCGTGGGCGCCCTGGTCGATACCCTCGAAGCTCGACTTGGTGCGGTAGGCGGGGTTAAAACTTATTTTCAAAATAGAGTCATGTTGCAAATCAAATTGAATGACATTGAAATAGGAGTGCACTGACGCACACAAATGCCCAAGGGCCATCTTTGGTGGTGGGAAAGAGTCAACATGCAGAACTTAGTCTTTATCTGATCTTTGAGTTGGTTTTACATAACAAGTGCAATAACTCCTAAATGTTTAACCGTAAGAGCGTGAAATGTTGTGTGTATTAGCTTTGCCTCGAAGGTTAATATATATATTTAACGGGCGTTTGGGTGAGCTCCCTGGGAACTGGACTAGGTGGGGGTAGACGAGGTCTAACATTGTTTTTCCCCAAATAGGATCATGTTGCATATTATATTGATGTCATTGCAACATGAGGGCAATGTCGTTTGTTTTATCCCGCTTTTCTGTTTTCAATACAGACTTCAAACTGGCAGTGTGTTATCACTTGCTCAATGTTTGAATACATGTATACTAATTACAACTTGCGGGGATATGCGATGACGCGCCATAGACCTTCTCTGGTTTCTATTATATAGATAGTTTCTTTATATGAATTATATGTCTGATTTTTATGCTTCCTCTTCCAACACGTGCGTTTGAATATTTGTGAAATCCTTACAACATTGAAGTTGTGAATTATATAACAGACACGAAGAACACCACTTTAGGACGTTTTGATGGTTCAAGAGTGTTGAATCTCTATTACTGGTGGCCATTGTAAACTTTCATAATCTATATGTCGCCAGCCATACGATATCCTGCAAGCGAATATTCAAAGTTGAATTTTAGAGCACTTAATTTTATCCTATAGGGAATATATATGCGGAATATCCCTGGTAGTTAGACAGTTTTATGAAATCAGATAATATCTTCACTAAAGTACACCACCACCACCACCACCACCACCACCACCACACCACCACCACCAACAACAACAACACCAACAACAACACAACAACATCACCACTACCACTACCACTATCACCACTACCACTAGCAGCAGCAGCAGCACCAGCACCACCACCACACCACCACCACCACCAACAACACCAACACCACCACCACCACCAACAACAACAACATCAACAACACCAACATAAACACAAACAACAACACAACCAATACAAACACAAATAACAACATGTAGAGAAAAGTATATTATGCGCATCGCAAATATCCGCGGGATAAAACAGTTTACTTTGTAATTCTATCATGCCAACAACAAATGTCTCAAAGAAGGTACATTTTTGAGACCGAAATGTATAGCTTGGCGCCGGACTGGTTTGAGGCCGAAACATTCGACTCGCTAATATCTATGTTAATAAATTATTGGTCACTTGTTGAGGTTTGAGGTTGACTTTTTTTCAGATCTTAACGCTCGATAATCAGTGAAAATTAAAATTCATCCAGCGAAGATTAGCAACGATAACATATTGTCTGTACCAATACAATTTAGGTTAGTAGGTGGGGATGAACCTGTCTTTACATGAACCTGTCCTTACGTGCTCGGTTTGGTAATATTTCAGTACATTGAGAATAAAACAAAATGCACTGTTTTCGAGTCTTTGTCATTTATTCCAACACTAAGATACACATATCTGGAACTTTTCCCCTTCAACTATCCATGTAGAAGTCCTGAAAATCAAACGTCTTAATCCCTGTCGATAAACTTGTTTGTTCACAAATTTCACTTCCGTACACAAAATGTCCATTTCAAAATGATCACCACATCTCTGTGAGTAGGCAGATGGTGTTATGCGGTTCCCTCCACAATCAGCAAATAGTCCTGCAAAACAAAGTTCAGTGCTAATAAAACCTGTGAAGCATTACGTTTTATATAATGGCATAGTAAACACAGTATTCAAACACATTTTTTCACAAGTAACCAGGCCCTGAACTGTCAACACATTTTTTTTTAAAGTACTACTTTCGAGGGTAACGACCCGGAAGCAAAAATATACCAGTCCGACAATTATAAGAGTCCTTGTTTTGGCCTTTTTCACTGCTGCAATGGTTCAAATCCTAAAACGAACATTATTTAGTAAAAATAGAGAGAAAATTTCATAACCCTGCAATACTTGCTCAACATACAGCCATTCATTAACCTGCAGTTATTCAATATCGCTCGGACAGCTGTCGAAAAGCTCCAAAACTGAGATAATGAGCATGTGTGGAAAAACGGTTATCGAAGTCATTTTTTGGAATAACTCTATAAATTAAAGTTCTACCATTAGCATAATCATTATACTACAGAATAAAGTGTATTTAAAAAAATGCTTATACTAAAAACTGGCTAGAAAACATGACTTTGTTAGAAAAAAAATAATTTCTTTGTCAAAAAATAGTACTTTTTCCTTAATAATTTGTTATTTTTACTAAAAATCAAGTGTTTTATATTGCAAAACACACAGACTGTCATTATATAATGATTAATTAAAGAATTCACAGAGTCACACTCAGTGAGATCACATACAGCTGCAAGTGCTTTAGAAGTATTAGAAGTATATGGCTCGCCTCAGTGGGCCGCATCCTGGACACTTAGTACTAATCTATAGGTCTAGTCATCAAGCAAGTAGCAATCTCAGTGCGATGCTTTGAAGGTCATATTAAAGATAGACTCTGATCAGAAAAAATACAGAATTTAAATTAAACAAAATTATGCCAAAAGGGGATAGTAAGAGACGACAACATGGTGCCTTTTTTAAAAAGGCCAAAGTACGTGTTCAGAGCGACTTCATACTAACCATGTGATTCCAACTGCAAGCAGTGCAGACGTCGACGACGAAATTTCACCACCACCACCACCACAACCACCAACAACAACAACAACAAGATCAGCCAAGGATTTGCCTGGGCCTACATCACGTCTACGACCGAGACTGAAACAAGAAGAAGGTCCATCAGGAAATAGAATTATGAGTGTTACAAAAAAGTTGGGAATGGTAAATTCTATTTATAAAGAACATTCAGCTAATAACAATTCTCAGTGTGACACGTGGGAAGTGAAAATATTGAAGGAAGTAAAGATTGGATTGGGTTGGCAGTATCAGTTTCAGTGTGTAAACTGCAGCTTTTTGACGAGCAGATATGATTTGTTTGAAACAGTGACAATCGAGGGAAATCATAAAAGCAGTTTAATAATTGCGGAACTATTTAAAATTGGAAAGAGAGACATAACAATGGTTATACACCGCTTACCCGCTGTCAGGAAAGCAACCATAGAGTGTTACTCTGGAAATTGCAGCCTTTGCCCGTCTGACTCGCTGGTGTGCTCAGGAATTACTGAAGGAAGTTGGTTGGTTAAATCATGCTATCTGCCTACACATGGAATCACACACTTGAAAATAAATGATAATGACAAAAAGATACTTTATGAACTGCTAGAAATGAGACTGAGCAGAGAAGCAATTTTAAAAATAAAGTCCAGGACCACAACTCAAAAGTGTGAAGCCTTTAACAGGTCAGTGCATGCTACTGTTCGGAAAGAGATCAACTATTCGCGTAATTTTAAATCTCTAAAAAGAAAACTGGAGTACGTAACAGGAAACAAAATGTCTGCTCAAACAGCTCATAGTTTAGAGCTCATAACAAAGGATGCAGAAAATCCTAAAAAATACACAAAAACACACGCACACAGAGCCAAGTGCATGAAATTAATTGCTAACAACGAGGCGGACTACCAGTCCTACACAAGCACCAATGGCACCGAACACGATTACAGGAAAGGACAAATGGATGGATGACATAGATCATGCATATGCAGTCCGGTAACTGAGACACGAAACTGTATAGGACACACGAGCTACACGATACCATGCACTTTTGCAGTTGTAACCTGGAAATTAATGAAAACAAACAACAACAGCCACAACAACAACGACATCAAAATCGTGTCTGGTATACAGCAATGCCACTGATGAGACCTGATAGCTGGTCGAAACGCGTACAAACAAACAAATATCCATCCATCCATCCATCTATCCACCTCCCGTCTGCCCAATTCACCCTCGGTTTACTCACTTGCCAAGAACATGTAGGTCTAGCTGGTATGTTTGTCATTCAAATGCACAAGATATTCCCTAATTCCATCACCATGCCCATAACACTTGCCATTTGAGAAACACATTGCACGACTATTATTTCTCGTCTGGGGTTCGAACACAAAGTGATCACAGTTCACACACAATGCATTGTTACAAAGGTGACTGATGATTTCGGAAGACGGGCCATCTAGTGAGTTAACATGAATCATAAGCGCAACCCGATGAACTGTTTGAGTCTTATGATCTGCCTGGGGTGGGTCTCTGGGATCTTTAAATCTAATCACACCATACGCTGAATTTGTCTTTCGACAACCAGTCCATACCATACACTGGTGCATCTTTGCATTCAAATCAGCCCAAAAGAGATCCATAATTTAGTTTGAAAATGCACAAAATCATTCAGAGGTAAAATCAATGTATATAATATAGCAGACGACAATTAAGGGTTTGTTTACATTTTTGCATGGCATTGTGTGACTTTTTTTTTTAACTTTTTTTTTAAATTTCTATTTTTCAAACATTTGATTTTAAAATTACATAATAAAAAATAAAATCAAACCTTTTTAGGCTGCATTTCCATGTAAGACATTCCGATAGTAGTCTGTGTTTCAAATTTCAAGTATCTACCTGTAAAGATGTCCATGTTATGCACAATTCCGTGTAATCCGCGTGTCTCTTATAAGGGCTCGGTTTGGTAATATTTCAATACATTGAGAATAGAACAAAATGCACTGTTTTCGAGTCGTTGTCATATACACTTTTTTTCTTCAACTATCCATGTAGAAGTCCTGAAAATCAAACGTTTTAACCCCTGTCGATATACTTTGTCTGTTCACAAATTTCACTTCCGTACACAAAATGTCCATTTCAAAATGTTCACCACATCTCTGTGAGTAGTCAGATGGCGTTATGCGGTTCCCTCCAGCAAAATAATACCAGTCGGACATCTTGCACGCTATGTAATGGTCTTGATACGCATGCTTGCTAGTGCAGAAAGTGCGTGAGTGAGCCAGTAATATCTTGCAACCTTGAAAGGATACAGGTAATTAAGCCATTATGTTGTGTTTTTATAGTATTTTGTAAATTGTTAACTTCGTTAAATATAGAATACAGATAGGGGAGGGTGGGGCTACAAGTCACAAAAGTTACTAATTGGACCAACTACAGCTATTAAACAAATGCAAAAACTAGAAGAAACCCAACAAACAATTAACGAAAAACATGAAGAAATTAATAAAAGGGTCACAGATGTACAATGGCGAAGCATGCAAGAAAACCTAGTTTTCTCTGGAATACCAGAAACGTAAAATATTATTGAAAATGGCGAAAACTGTGAAACTATAGTCCAAAACTTTATCAAAAATGAAATGAAAATCGACAAGAATATATCATTCGATCGAGTACATCGTCTGGGGAGATACAATAGAAATCATGTTTATCCACGTCCAGTTGTAGCCAAATTCACGTATTATAAAGACAAAGAATTTGTAAAACAAATGGCACCAAAAACACTTACAGACAGTGGGTATTTCGTAAGGGAACAATTCCCACAAGAAATAGAAAATAAACGAAAGAAATTATATGGCGTAGCAAAGGAAGCACGAAAAGACCCGAACAATAAGGTTCGGCTCGTACGAGACAAATTGTACATAAACCAACAACAGTACATACCAGAAGAAACAATGGACGAAGTAACACACAGGGACAGACACGAGAAGGACACGGGAAGTAGTCGATCTACATTTAAAATGCAAATCAGAGACAACAATCAAAGCAAATACCAATATGGAGAAATGCAAAACAAACAACGTCGTGACAATGACTACAAGATGAAAAACACAACGTGGACAAGAACATTTAAACGGAGGCAACCGGCACAAACGCCATCGCCAAGCACAAGTAACGACATATTACTAAATAACAAATTTGCATCTTTACAATGGAGCAGTTCAATAAACACTCCGCTTCAACGTCAAAATAATGCCGGTAAAAAGAAAGCATCCTCTCCACTGGACAGTGACATTACATTTAAAAAACAGAATATTGATAGTGACATATCTGATAGTGAAGAAAGCACTATACTCATTGACTTTGACGCCACACAAGAACCGCTGAACACACAAGTATCAGTAAACGACATGAGCGCAGACGAGACACATGTACCAACAGACGATACAACAGCTAGCGGCGAGAACGAATAGCGATCTGATGGAGACGACTACTGTGATCTTAACAATAGTGACAATTACCCACGTGCTGATCACGCTCGTCAACCCAGTACAAGTTGTCATTTACAAACTGAAATAAAGATCTTGTCGCTCAATGTGTGTGGGCTACTTGCTAGACTTAGATGCCCTGAATTTATTTCATTAATAAATAGTTATGACATAATAGGGTTACAAGAAACTAAAACAGACATCTCTGATGAAATATTTGTGTCAGGTTATATTGTGCATGTATTTAATAGGAAGACACTTTCTCGTTATCGCTCCGGTGGCATCGCTATATTAATAAAAGAAAATCTAGCCCCATATGTTTCCATTGACACAAACAATGACTGCAAGTTGATACAATTTTTCACAATTTCTAAGGACATTTACGGAACAGAGAATAGTATTATGAAAGAGGATCTTATATGTGGTATTATATACATTCCACCTGTATATTCTAGATATTCTAATAATGACCCTTTTTTTGAAATCCAAAATGAACTTTTCAGATATTGCCCAGGTAGTAACCCTATTTTATTGTTTGGCGATTTTAATGCCAGATGTGGACACCTGACTGATTATACACGATTTGATGATTTTATAGCAGATATGTATGACTTGCATAATATACAAAATGAAGATGCAGATATTTTTCAGAATTTCGAGTTAAATAACATTCCATTAGATAGAAAGTATATTGATAACACAGTAAATATGTATGGCAATCAAATGACAGAGTTTTGTAAAACCAACAACCTGTTTATTTTAAACGGTAGAATTGGTTCGGACTGTTTAAATCCTAAATTAACATGTAGAGAATCAAGTACAGTTGATTATTTTTTATCCACATCATACCTGTTTCAAAATGTTATTGATCTTCAAATTGACGAGTTTTGTAATTTATACTCAGATGTTCATTGTCCTTTAAACATTGTCATCAAAGCTAAATATAACGATGTGAGAGAAAACAAGTCCATAAACAATAACGAACTTCATAAAACTAAATTATGGGACTCTATGAAATCAGACCTATTTATTGAAAAACTAGACATATTAAAAGTTGCTGAAATAGAAAGCAGATTGGATAGTTCAATTCATGAGCAAAGTGTTAGTCAAAATGATATAGACAGTATTGTAACGGATATAGGAACGCTGTTTGAGAACTGTTCGAGAGATAGTTTTGGCGAGGTATTTCATAAAAGTTATTTGAAAGAAACAAGTTTTAAACCCAAAAAGCCATGGTTCGACAAAATATGTCAGAAAAACAGAAATATATACCATAAAACAAGAAGGGCTTATAATAAATACAGAACGCCCTTTTTTAAGAATTTATTGAAAACTGTTAGTAAAAATTATAAAGATACATTACGCAGGTCTTACAATAATTATAATCAAGCTAAAGTAGAAAAACTTAGATTGCTGAAACATGCAAACCCAAGACAGTATTGGAACCTTTTAAACACGCAATATAAACAATCGGTAGCAAATGCGTCTCTTGATGATTTTTACAATTTTTTTAAATCATTAAATGAGAATGAACACGACAATGAAAATGGACAAAATGCAACACATGATGTAAATATAGACGATAACACTATTAATGAAATAAATAATGAAATTAACGAACCAATCGCTGCAGAAGAAATACTATTTGCTGTTAAAAGCTTAAAAAATAATAAATGCCCAGGCATCGATAATATTGTCAATGAGCAAATAAAGTCGACTATAAATGTTATGTTATTATTGTACGTGAAACTTTTTAATACTATTTTTGACAACGGTTTCATTCCTGAGAGCTGGACTATTGGACTCATAAAGCCCATTTACAAAAGCAAAGGAGACCCTAAGCTTCCTGAAAATTACCGTCCAATATCATTGCTTAATTGCCTAGGAAAACTTTTTACGAGTATTCTCAATACTAGATTAACTAAATATGCAGAGAAATATTGTATTATACATGAAACACAAGCTGGTTTTCGAAAGAATTTTTCTACTGTTGACAATTTATTTATTCTCAAATGTTTAATAGACATTGTACAATCAGACAAAAAGAAGTTATTCTGTTGTTTTATAGACTTTAAACAAGCATTTGACTCTGTTTGGAGAATTGGTCTTTGGCAGAAATTAAGAAATGAAAACATAAATGGAAAATGCTTTAAAGTTATACATAACTTGTATAATAATATAAAATCAAAAGTTGTAACGAATGAGGGGAATTCTCCCTATTTTAACTGTCATGTCGGCGTAAGACAAGGTGAAAATCTTTCCCCATTTTTATTTAGTTTATTTTTGAATGACCTTGAAGTCTATCTTAACAGTAGAGGGGTAGATGGCATTAATAGAGACATTGTAATAGATGAAACCCAGTTATTTTTAAAATTGTTTATACTTTTATATGCAGACGATACCGTGATTTTTAGTGATAACGAACACGGACTTCAAACTGCCCTTGATATATTTAAAGATTATTGCGACACGTGGAAGCTTAATATTAATGTAAACAAAACAAAAATACTAATTTTCAGTAAGGGGCGAAGATTACGAAATACTGTATATAAAATAGGAAACGAAAACGTAGAAATTGTTGATGAATATAAATATTTAGGTATATACTTTTCTAGAAGTGGTTCCTTTAATAGTGCAAAAAAGTATATTTCAGAACAAGCTAATAAAGCCATGTTCTCTTTGCTGAGAAAGATTAAATCATTATCACTTCCGTATGATATACAAATTGACCTTTTTGAAAAAACTATAAAACCTATACTTTTGTACGCTAGTGAAGTGTGGGGTAGTGGAAAAATAGATATATTAGAAAGAGTACAGCTAAAATTTTACAAGTATATCTTTAATATGAAAAAGGCTACTCCATCATACATGATTTATGGAGAACTTGGCATTACCCCGTTATATATTGATAATAATAAGAGGACAGTTGCCTACTGGACAAGATTAATAGAAAATATCAGTAGTGACAGTACAACGAAACTCTCTTCAAAATTATATATTTTGATAAGAGAACTACATTATTCGGATCTCGTCAAGTCTACCTGGATAGAAAATATTAAACACATGTTATGCACGTCTGGCTTTTCCGGAATTTGGTACAGCCAGGACTTTTTAAATAGAAAGTGGTTCGTTAAATCGTTCAGCCAAAAACTTAAAGATATCTTCATCCAAAATTGGCATTCCGAGCTTGGTCGTACTTCGGACACAAACATCTACAAATTTTTGAAAACTAGTTTTAAACAAAGTTTTTATATTAAAGCATTAACAGTTTTAAACTGTAAGAAGCTTATAGCATTTTTAACAAGAAATCACAGGTTACCAATAGAGGTCGGAAGATGGAGGAATATCCCAACATCTGACAGAAAATGCACCCAATGTAATGATCTTGGGGATGAGTTTCATTTTGTTTTAGTATGCCCGTTATTTCATAATGATAGAAAAAAGTATATTAACAAATATTTTTACTCACGACCAAACATGCCGAAATTCATAGAATTGTTCACAAATGAAAATAAATGTAATATAAATAAACTGAGTGTATTCTGTAGTAAAATAACAGATTATTTTAAAGGGATAAACTGATAATTTCTGGTATATGTATTTAAATAATAAAAAACGACTCTGAGTGTAAATATATGTGTAAATATATGTACCAATACAACCTTTTTATTTGTGATAAAAAATATATATTTGATAATTAGTATACCGATAATAGAACACATTCTTTAGTGTATTTCGTTAAGTTTCGATCCTATTTCAACTAAAGGCTGCGCTCAATGTCTTGTCGTATACTATTTATATTATTGAGCGTCGTAGACACAGCTTTCAATATTCGGAAAGGTGTTTCAGGCGATTTGTTCAATATCTACAAGTATGAGCACTAGTTAAGGTTTTGTTGTTGTTGTTTATTCAACTACTATTAAATTGTTGTCTTTACATAACATGTAATCACTATTGTATTATTACATATATAATTTTACAACATTAGCCATTAACAGTTATATATAGGTAAATGTCTATATATAAATATCTAAGTACATAAAAACAGACTTAATAAAACTGTTAAATCTATATAAATTATGATACCAAACAGATGACTTTCTGTAAAATAAGTATCTGAACTGTTAATAATTGAATAAATGTAAAAATTAATATAGTTAAAAGTGAATGTAATTTTTTTTGACTCATGTACTATTTTTCTCAACTATCACTAATAATATGTAAATAGTCGTTTCCTATTAGTTCCGTCATTGTGTTATGTATTTATACATGTTTGTTATTGCTGTAATTTGCTTTATCTGTTCACTGATTTGTGAAATTAAGCAGTTTGAAATAAAGTAAAGTAAAGTAAAGCTCCTGCTTACTAACCTTTAAAACCTTTAAAAACTAAAATTTCAATCATATTTCAAGTAATAACTGAACAGATCATATTTCACATAACTATATTATTTATCAGAATATTACAACATATTGTATTCAATATCAAGTGAGACTTTTTGCCCCGCCTCGGGGTTAGTTGTCACAATCCTTGGGGTAAATTGTCACATGCCATTTGTACCACAATAAACTTTAATTACAATGGAAATAATAAGATATTCTATGTTCATTTAAGCCAATATTTAAAAACATTCATCATGCAAAGTGTGGTATGCCATGTTGGCTATTCTATGAAGACCTGCAAGCTACTGCACATTTACCCCCCCATCCTTGGGGTAAGTTGTCGCACAATGTGACAACATTCATCATGCAAAAAACATCCATCATGCATCATGCATTAAAAACATTCATCATGCAAAGTATGGTATGCCATGTTGGCTATTCTATGTAGACCTACAAGCTACTTGCACATTTACCCCCCATCCTTGGGGTAAGTTGTCACACACTGTGACAACATACCCCAAGGCAACCTTGACTTCAAAATTCCAAATTTAGGTCAACATGTTTCAAACTTTAAAACAGTAAGTTCATGCATCTATTACTAACATGTGTCACTACTAATAGCAACAAAAAGATTCCCTTGATGTTTATAAGTATTGGTGTTATATCAAAATACCTACCTCGTCCAATTCGTCTTCACAGGAAGGTGAAATTCACATTCTGTGATTTATTTGGTTTAGCTTCTGGAAACTTATATGGCTGACCTCCAAGCATAAATAGAAATGGGGTACCCACATTTTATGACGTCAGCAAGTAGTTCCCTCCACTGGTTGTGCTTAAAATAGGCTTGTGACAACTTACCCCTGTGACTTGTAGCCCCACCCTCCCCTACTACAAATTGTTAATATAACATACACATCGATGGTCTAGAATTATAAGTTCGTAAGTAACCTTACGACTTTATATGACCGCAGCAAAAAAATACACAATACACAATTACGCAACTTTCAGTCTGGTACCCGTCCTCATATCAGTTTGCTTTAGCAGGGTTTTATTCATCTAATCTTTTGTTGTAAGTGAAAGCATGGATGCTATTATTTTGCAAAAAGGTGGTAACTACATGACTAATCATATAAGGTTGTAAGTGGTAGATACGACCTTATAATTTTGTCATTATTGTTTGATATTATAAAAAGTTGGGTCTTAACTGGTAGATACGACCTTATTATTCTCAAGATTTGATATAAATGTGTGCCGATTAACGTAGCAATCCCGCCAACAACAAACACATTTTAAACATATGTACACTGCTTCTAAACATACTGACATATAACCTACATACTTTAAGAATCCAAATTCTATAGATACAATGTAAACGAATTTAATCAGCTTGGACAAAACCCAAAACTGGAGTGTCGAATTAAGAGTTACCAACTCATAATTCCATTTTACGCATATTCAAACACGGGTATTTAAAAACGCATGAAAAAACAATACTTAATCGGCACATATACATTATTACATTATCTGAACACCTGGAGAGAGTTTTGATAAACGGTTTTGTAGTGAAGTTTTGTCATTATTTGCGGGTTAATTTCTTTAAATAAAACATAAAAGTGCCTACTAAAAGTCTAGATTTAATCACGTATACTTAAAATACCCGTAATTGAATATGCGTAAAATGAATTAAGAGTTGTTAACTCGTAATTCGACGCTTCGGCAATAATACCAATAAGGTGATGTTTTGCCTGACCGGTTAAGGCGTTTATATGTAGTAAATTGAGTTTGGATTCGCAAAATGTCTAAAAAGAATGAGACAAATGGTCCTATAGAAATCACAGCACCACAAACAAAGAGCAAATTAACTATACAATAAAAACGACAATACACAACGGAAGTAGGCAATATGGCCCACTGGTTAGCTTAAATCGATTTTAAGTGACACAACCTCGATATTATCCTGTCTGCAACGTTCGAATTGACAAGACAGTGTAAATAAAAGAACATCCCATCGAAAGGAAATGTAAGTTATAAGTGTAAATGTGTAAGTTATATACACACATATATGTATTATTATTGTCGATACAGTAGGTTTAGAAACGGTGTACATCTGTTGTAAAGTGTACCTGTTGTTGGCGAGATAGCGACTTTAATAAAGCCAATATTTGATTATCAAAACTGAATCAATGTACTTGAATGTCATAATACGATTGTCACTTAGATACCTCATGCATTGAAATCTTACACCTTAACAAAACAAAACAAACAAAGGCGGTTGCGTGTCTTGCACTAGCTATGAAGAATGAATTATACACCGAGTCTCGTATTTGCTTTAATGATATGATACAATTCTTTGGATCATGATTATGTTATGATTATGTTTAACATCATAGCCTTTTAAACATTTTTAAATTGGAATTAAAATTAGTGAACTTTTCAGATATAAATTTAGTAAGTTTTTCACTACTTTCTCCATTATACAATTCTTTAAATGACTGGCTAACAAATAAATGGACGCTATTGTAATTTATAATTGTAATATAGTACTAACAGTAAAGGTAAAACTATAGCAGCATGTCCACAATACTTCCAAAACCAAACAAGTCTGATTGCTCGGATGACTAATGTATTAAATGATTAATGTGACATAACCCAGGTCTCAAGACTAATAATGTACCTAATGAAACATGCGTAGTTAATAAACTGACTTATTATAATGTAGCCTTGAAAAAGTGCTATATAAGCATAGAATCAACTGTAATATTTGTTAATGTTTGTTCATAAATTGTTTAATTTTCTGTTCATTAGTTAATACGCATTAAAGTTCTCTGTTATTAAATATTATTTTGTTAAAATTAAAGTATAAAACATATCTCTTGCATCTCTCAGGATGTCACATTATCCATTACTGGTAAAATAAAAGACACTAACAGTGGTCTAATGATCACTTTTATAACATTTCAAAAGGTCGTAACTGCCAGATACAACTTTTTTGATGAAAATAGTCTTTTCCGATACTTAATAACATAAGGTCGAAAGTGCAATTTCTCTGATTACAAAGTCAAAATTGAAATTTTGTAATAAGAAATACCATATTTTAAAAGCGAGCTAACTACAGCTTATGTCACAATATGATTATTCACAGTATTAACACAATTTATAATTTCAGTCAGTTTTTTCACTTACCACCTTATAATTCTAGACCATCAACATACTGCCGGTAAGATCTGGTATATTTTGAAACCGAGAGTAGATTTTTCAACCTTTGGATGAACCTATACTGTACATTAGTCATATATTTTGAAACCAAAAGGAGATTCGTATAACTGTTATCTTAACATAATGATGTTTGTGATAAATCATTGCTAATTGTCATATTTCACATTGATAATATATCTGTAATAAATAACAAATGGTATTGTGGAATATCTAAGGTAAACATATTGAATATGAAAGCGAAAGTGCACATGTATTTCTCTGAATACAATAATATAGATACAATGCTGGATGTTTGTACTATAAATACTCTCATCAGTGTACATACTGCGGTAGTAACCACTGCCTATCACGGGGTCACGGAATGGAATGGTCAATATTATACAACCAATTGTTAGTATAACAAGAAAAGCTATAATACATGTATTATAGCATGGGGAGTACGGACATATTTGAAAGGCAGTGAAAGGATGATATGATTAGCATGACATATTAGCAAGAATTTGACCGATCGATTATCAGTCAAGTGAGACATGTCCAAAATTGGGAAGGGGATATAATCTGTGTTTGCCGACTTCAGTACTTTATAAATAAAACAATGAAGTTATATAATAAGTGTATTCAAAGCCTTATAGTTACATTGTCTTTTGTCTTTCGGTTTTGTCTGATTTCAAAATGCCAGTTCGGATGAATGTATTATATACAGTAACAAACATTGTATTATATACACTAACAAACATTTCCATATTTCACGATAAGGGTAACACTACGTATAGCCGCTTCACTTTCATGGAAGCGCAAATAAATATTATGGAATGATTTTTTAACACTAGTACAATTGTGTAATGAACAATGACAATTGTGTAATGAACAATGTTATATGTATTTATTCTAAAGTTGTGATTATCCCAGAACTAAGTTTGTACAGCTCAGAAAGTGTGCCAGGTTCCCTGCCAGGACTTGAACCTGGATCTCTCTTCTCGAAAGAAAAGCATGCTTCCTCAGGGGTCTGGAAATATTTTGAAAATTCACTTGCCCAGGGCAAGTAGATTTTCAAAATCCACTTGCCCTGCCCAAAATGTCACTTGCCCCAATTTCAAAAGTCACTTGCCCCAAAATAAAGCTACGTCGAGACCGCACGCTAAGTTAAATCCTTTTCTCTCACTGGTTTTTTTTTGTCATAAATTTTTACATAATTTCATTGTAAAATGAATGACTTAAATCATGAAGGATCAGAGCTATAGCTTGTGACCATTGTGCACATATCAGTGTTTTCCTCCACCGATGGGAGAGGGGGAGTGGGGTGTCAGTGAGGATACCCCGAGGATATAACATCACTGATGAACCTGGTAACAAATTGGTAGACCCTAATGCTTATGGAATTAAGATGTACAAGATGCTTGCTCCTAGTGCAAAAGTGCAGGCAGTTAACAAAAAAAAGATGCATTAGGTCGAACAAAACTTGTTTCTACTTTTACATTTGTTATAGACTACACCAGATAAAAAGAATGAAAAGAATGATGCATTAGGTCAAACAGAACTTTTTTCCTACTTTCACTTTCGTTATATAATTCATGTAGATAAATCTTATGTGTCGGAAATTATTAGCACGGTTTATGCCTAAATTTGACTGGTACTGTAGTTGTTTTTCTGTTAATATCTTTTGAGATGCCAAATTGCATTTCTTCGAATAATTATCGAAACTAGCCAAGGTCGAAGCACATCTTCGATACAAGTTCAAAACAAAAACACGCCGTTCCGTCATTGATCTCGGATTCATTCAAAACAAACATGGCATTTTGAAATAGAAACAGATGCACACCTAGCTATTCATTACGACATGCGTCGATAGCGACATGCGTCGAAAGCGACATGCGTCGATAGTTTCTTTGCTCATCAAACAACGCCGTCAAATTGCCATAATCGTTTAATTGTCCTACTTGTTTACAAATTGGTTTGATTGAATCGCCATTGTTTCACTTTACCACGTGGTAGTGAACGGGAGTTGTTTCATTGGCTGATAAAAATACATCGGTTATTTGATTGGATAATATGGATACAGTACTAGGTTAAGTGTTGCGTCATGATTTTTAATTATTGAACAGAATATATTACCTACGACACACCGACCGACATACAAAGCGACAACACCATCTCAATAACTGATTTACACACTGATGTGTATTTCACACTAATCTGGCGCGTGACTTAATTACTTCCTGCATAGAGGGGCTCGTTACTGTGGTATATTTCACACGGTATACGAATTCTAAAGACCGCACGTCTTCAATTGAAGATTGGCACCCCAAGCGTTCCTCGGCCAATCAAATTCTGATAAACTGTCAAGTGGGAGGGATTAAACAATAACGAACAACACAGGTCAGTTTTAACAGGTCAGTTTTATGACACTTATCAGTAATTGCTCGCGGCGAAGGCGACGGGTGGTTAATTACTACGAAATTATCGGCAAACTTCACAGTCCAGGCAAATTTTCCCTTGATTTTTATCTGATAATGAAACGTCCATCGGGCAAGTGACGGACAACCAGATTTACGAAGGTCACCTGCCCGCACCCAAAATCCACTTGCCCGGGGCGTCGGGCAACCATATTTCCGGAGCCCTTACACTACAGAGATGTTCCCAACAGCACAGAGCGTACAAAAAAGTAATCAGCCAACTTAAATTTAGATTAAACATATTTTACTTCAAATTATGTATATTTACATAATCCATTCTAGTCACTGATCTTAACTCTTACTGTATGTCCTTTGTATGTGCCAGATGAAGCTGCAGGTAATGCTTATAAATTAATTCCAACACTTCATTAAAAAGAAACCCAGTGAAAACAAGCAAATTCAGCGAAGTACCAAGTCCACTATATGTGAAATCACACATCGTAAAATAATGGATACTCCTCAATCGTGCCAAATTTCATAAGACATCATTTTTTTTTTAAATTAACAGCATCCTAGGACTTTGACCAACTGACCTGAATAACAATGCAGTGCTTCCTTTCAATGAGTTTCACATTTTGATGAAGTTTTGATGAACTCCATTTAGGCTGTTGTGAGTGTTACCTTGTGAAATGCATCTGGCAAAGAGAAGGAAGGCTTGGATTATTGTTTATATCTCTGAAAACGGACAACAACAAGAGGTCAATGACCCTGAAGCTCTATTATAAGGTTAATTTATTAGGAGTTGATAGATTAGCATTCATGTGAATTTTTATGAAAATCTGTCCAAGTAGTTTCAGAGGAGTAGTTGCTACAAATGTTTACTATATAACTCTCGTAAACAAAGATGGTCGCTGGCTGCCATGTTTAATATCGAATCAAAATAATTTTCAACAAGGACCAACATCATGTCATGCTGGTCAGTTTAGAAAAAGTTCCATATCTGATTAAATATCAGTTCTAGTTTTTAAGAAGTAGTCGTTACAGATTTATTTATGTTTTAAATTATTTTTAGCCATGGCGACCATTTTGAAATTCCGGCTAACCAGAAATTTTGGTAGGATCGACTAGACATTAAAATAACATTTTTAGCAAGGGCGACCATCTTGAAATAGCGGCCGACCTGAAATTATGCTAGGATCAAGTAGACATCAAGTGCAACATTCCTGTGAAGTTTCATGAGAATCCGTCAAGTAGTTTCAGAGTAGTCGCTACAAGTTTTTATTATGTTACTCTATTTAAACAAAGATGGCTGTTGGCGGCCATGTTTGATGTCGAATCAAAATAATTTTCGACAAGGATCAACATCATGTCATGATGATCATTTTAGAAAAAGTGCCATATCAATATCAGTTTTCAAAAAGTAGTCGCTCCAAATGTTTTTTTTAAATCTATTTTTATTCGTGGTGGCCATCTTGAATTTCCAGGCGACATTAAATGTTGCTAGGATCAACTAGACATCAAGAGCAACATTCCTGTGAAGGTTCATGAAAATCCGTTCAGTAGTTTCAGAGGAGTAGTCGCTACAGGTTTTTACTATATGACTCTATGTAAACAAAGGTGGACGCTGGGTGCCATCTCGACAAGGACCAAAAACATGTCATATGTTGATTATTTTAGAAAAAGGCCTATATCAATATCACTTATGGTTTTCAAGATGTAGTCACTACAAACTTTTTTTTTTAAATCTACAAACTTTTTTTTTTAAATCTATTTTTAGCTTCGGTGGCTATTTTGGATGTTACATCAATGTGAATTTTTGCTAGGATGAACTAGTCATCATGGGCTACATTCCTGTAAAGTTTCATGAAAATCCATCCAGTAGTTTCAGAGGAGTAGTTGCTACAAAACAGTTAAGGGTGGACACCGCACCACAGTAAGACTCTGCTGATCTTTGATCAGTAGAGCTAAAAACAAACAAAAACTTGTGATTTAACGAGCATTTAACGTTTTAAAATCAAATACGGATCTGTTTCACAATTTACTAGAACATGTAAACGCCTTTTTAAAAGAGCATACATTTTAAATCAGTTTAATGCAAAAGTGACGGTAACATATTATACAAAAAGTCAATGATCTTTAGTTCATTATCAGTCGGGTTTACATTGCGGTATTGATTCATACTAAATATTGCTCATTCGTCCCCAACGTCATTCGTAAATAGCAAATAAAAACCAGTCTGTTCTGAAACCGAGAGTTGTTTCCGGCGATGCATATGTATAAACAAAACAAGAGGTCAATGACCTTGAAGCTCTACTGATAGATTTTTGATAGCTAGGTCAACATTCCTGTGAAGTTTCATGATAATCCATAAAGTAGTTTCATAGGAGTAGTCGCTACAAGTTTTTATTATATAACTCTATGTAAACAAAGATGGCCACTGGCGGCCATGTTTAATGTCAAATCAAAATAATTTTTGACAAGGATCAACATCATGTCATACTGATCATTTTAGAAAAAGTCCCATATCAATATCACTTATAGTTTTCAAGAAGTAGTCGCTACAAACTTGTTTTTTGAAAAAATACTTTTAGCCATGGCGGCCATCTTGAATGTCCAGCCGACCTGAAGTTTTGTTAGGATCAACATTCCTGTGAAGATTCATGAAAATCCGCAAAGTAGTTTCAGAGGAGTAGTCGCTACAAACTTTTACTATACAAACTCTATGTAAACAAAGATGGCCACTGGCGCCCATGTTTAATGTCGAATCAAAATAATTTGCGACAAGGATCAACATCATGTCATGCTGATCATTTTAGAAAAAGTCCCATATCAATATCACTTACAGTTTTCAGAAGGAAGTAGTCACTACAAATTTATTTATTTTAAACCTATTTTTAGCCGTGGCGGCCATCTTGAATTTCCGGCCAGCCTGAATTTTTCTAGGATCAACTAGACATCAAGTGCAATATTCCTGTGAAGTTTCATCAACATCCGTCAAGTAGTTTCAGAGGAGTAGTCGCTACAAGTTTTTACTATATAACTCTATGTAAACAAAAATGGCCACTGGCAGCCATGTTTAACGTCGAATCAAAATAATGTTCGACTTGGATCAACATCATGCCATGTTGAACATTTTAGAAAAAGTCCCACATAAATATCACTTATAGTTTTCAAGAAGTAGTCACTACAAACTTATCTTTTAAAAATCTATTTTTAGCTGTGGCGGCCAGCTTGAATTTCAGGCCGACCTGAAATTTTGCTAGGATCAATTAGACATCAAGAGCAACATTCCTGTAAAGTTTCATGGAAATCCGCCAAGTAGTTTCTGAGGAGTAGTCACTACAAGTTTTTACAATATAACTCTATGTAAACAAAGATTGCCACAGGCAGCCATGTTTAACGTCGAATCAAAAATATTTTTTGACTTTGACACGTACATCATGACATGCTGATCCTTTTAGAAAAAGTCCCATATCAATATCACTTTAATATAGTTTTCAAGAAGTGGTCGCTACAAACTCGTATTTTAAAAATCTATTTTTAGCTTTGGTGGCCATCTTGGAATTCACATCAACATGAATTTTTGCTAGGATCAACTAGACTTCGTGGGCAACATTTCTGTTAAGTTTCATGAATATTCATCCGGTAGTTTCAGAGGAGTAGTCGCTACAAATAAAATTTAGGACAGACAGATGGACGACGGACACCGCACCACGGCATAAGCTCTGCTGATCTCTGATCAGTCGAGCTAATAAAAACCGACTTTTAATTTAGTATACAAGCTGTCGTTAATTTTTGTGTCTGATTTCATTCCGATTTATTTTGGCATTTTCGTCTTGTTTTTAACATGCTTGTAAAATGTACATGCCCGACATGATTTTTACTAACTGCGGGCTCCAAAAAACCCAAAGAATGCATAATCCAATACACCAAAATAAACTTAGAACTACTCAAACCTGTAAACATCAAACATGTGCTTCATAATTATTATAAATGTCATCCATGCCTAACAGCACCTTTTTAAGACAACCCTGAAGTAGCCCGTTTAACAGCTTTTTTGCATTTTTTTCCTTTCGGTCTGTTTTTTTTCCATAGCATGAAAAAAGGTCCGAAATGTGCGATCAGAAGTCATTTCCACTCTAAAAGGTTGCCCTCCTTTAACTCAATTGATATAAAGCCGCTATATTATGCGAATTTTTTTTTTAACGCGACGAGACATAATGACGTCATATGACATGACGTCACGCCACATGCTATTCTATATTTAACGTCATCTTACTATGACATCGAAATACCATAGTAACCAGTACTTAAACGGGACATTAGCGATAGCATACTGTCAATATAATGAAACAGTGCTAAGGCAAACCCAAGAATTACATCAAAGGTTAGTTTTTAAATGGCATAAAGCCCAACTCAAACTTAGAAAATCCTACTAAAATTGCATATACCGACCGCAAGACACATGGGATCTTAAGAGATATCACAAGTTAGATATCTCACGATAAGTTGCGATACATCTTGAGAAATTGTAAAATATATCTCAATTTATTTGGAGATATCAATGACTCAAGACTCATTGAGATATCTGAAGATAATTATCTCAAAACAACTTAAGATGTCTCAAGACTGTTATCTCAAGATAAATTGAGATATACATTGAGATTTATGGGGATTAATTGAGATATCTCAATACAAATATATCGATGTAAATTGAGATATCTCAAGATAAAAATTAATGTGATATCTCAACATGGAGTATCAAGATAAATTAGACATATATTGAGATATCTCAAGATACGGTGCATCGGGGAGTATTACAATATACATATTTTACTGAGTTGTTCATAATCTGGGTTTCGTAACATAGGTGTTTGCCTTATCGACAAATTACATTCTAACCGAAGCAGGGGTTAAAAATTTGGAAAAATCAACTCTCGCTGCAGGACTAGTGGAACCAAATAGCTACTTGCCCTTACCAATCTACCACTAGCCCTGCAGCATATAACCTGAACATTATTTTCACCACTATAGTAAGCTACAATAAGTACATTTGTGTACTCACAGACACTGGCAGTATGTGGATATTTTATTGTTATTCATATAAAGAAAGTGCCATATTATCCAACAACACATTTAATATTATGGTCTGCAACCTGTACTCGTACACTGTCATTAAGATTTATTCCCTTCCACGCAGACATTCGTCAGGGAGGTGGCAAAAGAAATAAGCGCGGAAAATTAACTTCTACAACAACAACAAACAAGAGGTCAATGACCTTGAAGCTCTACTGATTGATTTTGATTTCAGGAAGTAGTCGGTACAAACTCGTTTTTTGAAATTATATTTTTAGCCATGGCCGCTGACAGCCATGTTTAACATCGAATCAAAACGATTTATGACAAGGACCAACATCATGTCATGCTGATCATTTTAGAAAAAGTCCCATATCAATATCACTTATAGTTTTCAAGAAGTAGTCGCTACAAACTTGTATTTTGAAAATCTATTTTTAGCCATGGTGGCCATCTTGAATTTTCGGCCGACCTGACATTTTGCTAGGATCAATAAGACATCAAGAGCAACATTCCTGTGAAGTTTCATGAAAATCCGTCAAGTAGTTTCAGAGCAGTAGTCGCTACAAGTTTTCATTATATAACTCTATGTAAACAAAGATGGCCACTGGCAGCCATGTTTAACGTCGAATCAAAATAATGTTCGACTCGGATAACCATCATGTTATGCTGATCATTTTAGAAAAAGTCCCATATCAATATCACTTTTAGTTTTCAAGAAGTAGTCGCTACAAACTGTTTTAAAAATCTTTTTTTAGCTGTGGTGGCCATCTTGAATTTCTGGCTGATCTGAAATGTTGCTAGGATCGATTAGACATTAAGAGCAACATTCCTGTAAAGTTTTATGAAAATCTGCCAAGTAGTTTCAGAGGAGTAGTCGCTACAAGTTTTTACTATATAACTCTATGTTAACAAAGACGGCCGCTGATCATTTTAGAAAAAGTCCCATATCAATATCACTTATAGTTTTCAAGAAGTAGTCGCTACAAACTTGTATTTTGAAAATTTATTTTAAGCTGTGGCGGCCATCTTGAATTTCCGGCCGACCTGAAATTTTGCTAGGATCAAGAGCAACATTCCTGTGAAGTTTCATGAAAATCTGTCAAGTAGTTCAGAGGAGTAGTCGCTACAAGTTTTCATTATATAACTCTATGTAAACAAAGATGGACGCCGGCAGCCATGTTTAATGTGGAATCAAAACGATTTTCGACAAGGACCAACATCATGTCATACTGATCATTTTAGAAAAAGTCCCATATCAATATCACTTATAGTTTTCAAGAAGTAGTCGCTACAAACTTGTTTTTTAAAAACCTATTTTTATATTTGGTGGCCATCTTGGATTTCACATCAACATGATTTTTTGCTAGGATCACCTAGACTTCATGGGCAACATTTCTGTAAAGTTTCAAAAAAATCCATTCAGTAGTTTCAGAGGAGTAGTCGCTACAAAAAAGGTTTACGGACAGACAGACGGACGCAGCACCACGGCATAAGCTCTGCTGATCTCTTCAGTATTTTGTCTCCATTGAACCAATAATAGACGCCATAACTAATTATTAGCGGTTGGTAACTACGCTTGTTGTTCAGCCATACCCTTTCAGATTCGCCGACACCGCTTGCACGGTCGCGGACGCAGACTTTCCGAACAGCGACCTCATGTATGTTCGTTCACCCGCCATTTACGGTGTCGATATAAAAAAAAACACAGTCTGACTGGTTAGCGATATATTGCATCACACTCCAATTGATTTTAGCGTGAATTGAATTTCTGAACCCATGCAGTTTCGATATGTTTGTGTCAGACATGAATAATATAACTTGTAGAGAAAGTGTTTACAATCAATACTCATGTCACCGACTACATCAGAGGTCTCGCAATTAGGCGAAGTCGCTTTAAACTTCGCTCTAATTTGACCGACTTCGTTTTTTATCCATGTTGGGCGAAATCTGAGTCGTCGGCAATAAGCAAAACTGCAAACTTCTGTGAGTTTTACTGACGGCTAATTATTTTGTCAGCAAGTTTCATCTAAAAATCCATTTCTAACCGTGGCCGCCGTTTTTATTTTCAGTCCGACCTGAAATTTTGCTAGAAACAACTACACATCATCAGCAACATTTCTGTGAAGCTTCATGACAATCTGTCAAGTTCTTTCACAGGAGTGGTCGTTACAATTTTTAAATAGTTAACTGTGTAAACAGACAAGGCTGCTCCCAGTCATGTTTCATCAAAATGATTTCTGACAATGACCAACATCATGTGATGTACATCATGTTACAGAAAGTCCCATATCAATATCAGTTATACTTTTTAGGAAGTTGTTGCTACAAATTTGTTTTGTTTTAAGCTTACTTTTAACAGTGCCGGCCGTCTTGCATTTTTTGCCCAGCCTGAAGATTTGCCAGGTTCAACTGGGCTGCAAGAGCAACATCCCTCTGTGTCATGAAGGTCCACCAAGTAGTTTCAGAGTAGGCGCAACAATTTTTTATACAAGTCCTTATTATATCACTCCATGTCTGGCGGGCATGCTTGATGTGGAATCAAATTAATTTTCGACATGGCTCAACATCACGTCATGGTGATCATTTAAAAAAAAACAGCTAACCTTTGTCCATACATATGGTCTTTTGTTCATTTAAGCTTGTAAGAACATGTTCCACCACCATGTAGGCTGTTAAGGAAAAAAAAAAAATAGGTGTGTTTCCTATTGCATGCTTTAAAAAATTAGGGTCAGTAGGTAGGAAATTTATATAAGTTTCTTTTTCGAGCAAGATATTTTGAGATGCTACATGTATTTATCTCATAAACCCCATACAAGTTGATGATACAACTGAAAGTTCCTCTGTAATGTAAGTTTACCTCGATATATTGCAATAAATCATTGTTCAGAACAATTTCTTTTTTTTTCATTGAAAGTTTTAGGGTTGGCCCCATAAAAATAGGGTCGGTCGGGCCGGCCACCGGAAACACAGGTATTGTTTTTATTTGGCATAACACAGACCAACCACTTGTTCTTCGGTAGATCCTATAGTGTATACCTACCTAGTGATATGCATGAGGCAACATGTCTTCAACTGATGCCCCTTTCCATTATGGGTCATGCCAGTTTACACACATAAATATCACACATGCAATGCACGTCCACATATACGATATATAACTAAGACCTTCAGCACATACCTGACTACGAAGCCAAGGACGCAGACAGCGTGCAATATCCCCAATTTTCTATCAGCCTGGCAACAGACGTTAAACTCTGCAAAGACAAGGAAACACGAGATGTTATAAAAAAATGATTTCTCCACATAAACAAAGAAAAGACACATACACGACATAAAATGTCCTGTATCACACACGTCAGTCAACCTTTATGGCAGGACGTGCAATGGAATTACCCCTGATTTGTCCATGACAACAAGCAACATCGGTAATGCTCTTGAAAGCAGTTTCGAACCATCTGTGTACAGTTTTAACATTAGACATCCTGTGCCTTTCCCATCTGGGTCATACCAGTTCAACCAACAAAGCTGCAAACCGTTCAATATGCCATCTGGGTCATGCCACTTCAACAACGCAGCTGTAAGACATTCAATATGCCATCTCGGTCATGCCGGTTTACCCAAGACACTATCACACATGCAATGCACTATAACATATAAGGTACACAGCGACTACCATCAGGACATACCTTAATAGAAAGCAAAGGGCGCCAAAATGCAAACAGGCTGCAAAATCCACAATCGCCTAGCACCTGCCAGCTGAAGCAGATCACTGCAAAGACAAGGAAACACAGTATCGTATAATAGTTTAATACAGGCTTTCTCCACAAACGCAAAGAAGATAAACATACACGAGATCAGACAATATTTCTGGTGATAAACTAATCCGAGACTTCTCTGACCCTAAAAGCCTTTTTTAATTTTTTTTTTTTTTGCTGCTCTATAGGGTCAGAGGAACTCCTATAGTGAAAACCGGGGGATTACTAAAAACGCACAGTCATGCACTTTCAACGATGTTTGCGGTGTCGGGTCGATTTTTTACGATAATTTAGCTCAACAGATCGACCAATTAATGTTTATTATACCAAGCTGCAATGATAAAACTGCACCTTTATCGATGGTAGTGACACAATAAAACATTTATGTTTTGAAATACACTTTTATTTACTATATCCGCCATATTGTCATTTTGCATATTAATTAAATTCCCGTGATATTCTCGCGAGAGGTAAAGGCATTCATATTCCCCTCATCAAATAAGTCCACTATCAACTGACAGCATCGAGGGATTTTTGGAGTGGAGCGAACTCTTCTCGGGGCATAATTAGGGTCTAAACTTTAAAAATAAACAATTGAATGTTGTTCAGATTATTGCTAGTGCCAAAAGGAAAAGTTGGTCGCAATTTTGATTTTTTTTAATTTTGCGGGAAATATTTATCGACGCACCGGTCACGATCACGTGACATTTGACCTGAATAATAACAAATGTTGGAAATGTAATATTTTTTCACTTCGTCTGAAACGGTTGACCGTTACAACTTTATTAAGGTTAATAAAACAAATATTTCGGTTCAGATAGGTAAATAAATATATTGATAATCGGTTTATATGCTTGAAATGTTAATACAATGAATACTTACATAGATATATTGATTTAAAACCAAGAGGGTAGTTCCTCACCCGCGAGGGAGAGGAGATCCCCGTGTTTTTACTATAGGAGTTCCTCTGACCGTACACAGCCAGATGAAATATCAAAAATCGTAAAATGGGCTGGTAAGGTCAGAGAAGGCTCGGATTAGTGATAAACATACACGAGATCAGACAATATTTCCAGTATCATACACGTCAATCCATGGCTTTTCGAGACCTGTCTCACCCTGTTGCGAACATGCGTTTACATGGCCATGCTCACATTTTAAAGCGCACGAAGAACCTGATTTTACAGCTCAAGTGGTATTTCAGACAGCAAACCCTTTAAGACGATCTCTTTCTCTCTCTATCATTCTATACTATTGCGGAGACAACATTATCGCAGTTATGAGCAACTACCGTTCAATGCTTCGGTGTGTTTGCTCTGTGATCTGTCTCTGTGTCACTTTTGGTCAATAACATTTCAACGTTACCAGGTTGACTTTCCAAAATGCGCAGCAACCATTTACTTTGCCTTTTCATCCATAAGCATCGGGAGGTGTACAGAACTGGTTCTACCGTACTGGTTCTACTTTTGGTCAATAACATTTCAACGTTACCAGGTTGACTTTCCAAAATGCGCAGCAACCATTTACTTTGCCTTTTCATCCATAAGCATCGGGAGGTGTACAGAACTGGTTCTACCCGGGAAAACTGGTGGTCCGTCTCCACCAAAAAATAAATCGACCGTCAGATATAATCTTACATGTGTTGACAATGACGTAAACTACCATACAAAAACAAACAATCAATTTCGACATGGCTGTGAAGAGATTGACAGCAGTCTCTCACGAGGAAAACCACCCATCAAGGTATGTCGCGTGCGGAAATCTGTTTAACTTCAGCTTTCATAAAAACATAATTTCTTCACTTATTGTGCAAGACATAGTAATGCTCTTGAAAGGTATTTCGAACCATCTATGCGAGCAAACGAATGAACAAGAAAACCCAAAAGTCTTCCTCGAAAAAACAAAACGACAGCTATTCAGTTAACGAATCATAGTTACGTCACCTGCACACTAAATGAATGTTGCATCTACCCACCTGTACTTTCAAATGAACTCTTCACCAACACTTCCTGCTTGAACTAAAACTAACAACCAAAAACAAAATAATTTCAAGATGGCTGTGACAAAGTGAGGACAGAGACATCCTGACTTATGCGCATGCGCAAACAATAACAACCATAAAAACAATAACAACTCTTGCCCCACATAGGCCAACCTTTTCTCACTCAACAGAATCTTATAAATCCATATAGACACTCCACAACATCCCTTTCAAATAAGCCCCGTAATGGTGTGTGACAAGTTCTCAACACTGTGGACAGCCCCGTGGCCGTGAAGCATGACCTACTTCTCCACCACAACAATAATATGCCATATTACCTAGTAAAACTTATCTACGGTACTTACCTTTCGCCCAAAAATATTCTCGTCCACGATTTTGCAATGATTACAATGGCTTGAAATGTCCAATGTAACGTATAACATCGACCTACTGTACACCAGGATCCGTCGCAAAATGGCGTTCGTTATTAAAGCGTAATACATAGCCTGCTGCGCGCGCAAGTAAACCGGAACTCAACAGTCATTTTATATTTACCAAAAATATACAGACGTTAATGGAGCTACTTATGTAATGGCCAACTATTACGTCTCGTTCATGTATCTACATCCATTACTGATTTTCCGTACTAGAAAATAAAGTAAATGGAATGGTCAATATTATACAACCAATTGTATAAAGTAAATGGAATGGTCAATATTATACAACCAATTGTTAGTATATAAATAAAGTAAATGGAATGGTCAATAGTATACAACCAATTGTATAAAGTAAATGGAATGGTCAATATTATACAACCAATTGTAAATGGAATGGTCAATATTATACAACCAATTGTTAGTATATTAATAAAGTAAATGGAATGGTCAATATTATACAACCAATTGTTAGTATATAAATAAAGTAAATGGAATGGTCAATATTATACAACCAATTGTTAGTATATAAATAAAGTAAATGGAATGGTCAATATTATACAACCAATTGTAAATAGAATGGTCAATATTATACAAACAATTGTTAGTATATAAATAAAGTAAATGGAATGGTCAATATTATACAACCAATTGTTAGTATATAAATAAAGTAAATGGAATGGTCAGTATTATACAACCAATTGTTAGTATATAAATAAAGTAAATGGAATGGTCAATATTATACAACCAATTGTTAGTATATAAATAAAGTAAATGGAATGGTCAATATTATACAACCAATTGTATAAAGTAAATGGAATGGTCAATATTATACAACCAATTGTAAATGGAATGGTCAATATTATACAACCAATTGTAAATGGAATGGTCAATATTATACAACCAATTGTTAGTATATAAATAAAGTAAATGGAATAGTCAATATTATACAACCAATTGTTAGTATATAAATAAAGTAAATGGAATGGTCAATATTATACAACCAATTGTTAATATATAAATAAAGTAAATGGAATGGTCAATATTATACAACCAATTGTTAGTATATAAATAAAGTAAATGGAATGGTCAATATTATACAACCAATTGTTAGTATATAAATAAAGTAAATGGAATAGTCAATATTATACAACCAATTGTTAGTATATAAATAAAGTAAATGGAATGGTCAATATTATACAACCAATTGTATAAAGTAAATGGAATGGTCAATATTATACAACCAATTGTATAAAGTAAATGGCATGGTCAACATTATACAACCAATTGTTAGTATATAAATAAAATAAATGGAATGGTCAACATTACAACCAATTGTTAGTATATAAATAAAGTAAACGGAACGGTCAACATTGATTAAACTGAAAACGAAATAATGACAAGAATATTATGCTACTACGCGTATTGACTATATTGTGTGAGGGAGACTAGGGAACTGTACTTATTTACTGTATATTATGGGGTTTGGAATATTTTAGAATGATACTGTAATAAATACTGATAAGGGTGATCCTATGGAAGCAACAAACACAACCAAGAGAATAACGTAGCAGACACGGTTTTACGGAGTCTTTTAATTTCATGTACTCATTAGTCAAAATATATAAATATCAATTTACATCACCTCTCTTGTTTCGTTTTCTTCAGATCAAAATGGCAGAGGGCTGGCAGAGAAATAAAAGACTGGCAGAAACAAATCTGTACATGTTGGAGAACAACATTCTATGCGACGTAACATTTCTGGTGGGAAAAGACAGACGCGAAGTGAGGGCCCATAAATACATGTTGGTCAGCAGAAGTCCCGTGTTTTATGCAATGTTTTGCGGTTCCATAGTAGAGCCACGTGACAAGATAGAGATACCAGATATGGATGTGGAATGTTTTGAACGTCTTCTTAGGTACTTTTGATACAAACTAACTATCCTAAGTCCAGGTCATTTTTATATTTAAATATTTAGACAATTATATGGCTAATCGAGCATGCTACATGGTACTCTTTATCATATTCAAGTGGAGACTAGTGCTGTTTCCCTTATTATACTCTTACAATTGTAATACGGCAAGTCTTCCTCAGGTAAAGAAACATGAAACATATATTAGAATATTTGTTTGTTCGTTTGTATGGTGTTTTACGCCATTTTCAACACATTAAGGTTATATATGATGGTCGATTTTTTGTGGTGGAGGCAGCACCCATTTTTCCTGGGAAGAACCATGACTTTACACCCCCCGCTATCTGTAAGAATCGCCGCTTCCTCACTTACAAGTCTAGCTCAGTATAAACTTTATGACGTGCACAAAGCGCTTATAATATATATTTCTGTATCGATATTTTTCATGGCCTATCATTGAATTTGTATTAAAAAGAGATTAATTTACAGTACGGGAGCAGCCTTGATATTTTCCTACATCTTTCAAATATCGCAACCACGCTTGACAACGAAAAGTAGTACGTCAACTTTCGGCAACGTCAAAAAAAAAAAAATGTCCGCCATTTTGAATTTTTTAAAACGCATAATTTGGAAAATTGTGACAATTTTGGATCATGAAATTTCATTTCCCCTTTAGGTTTCGTGATTTTCGTCTGTACCGACTTTTTTTTTAGAAGCTCCACTGCGTGATAAATGCAGACCCGCCTTGTAAAATGTCGAAGCGAGGGGCGATAACTCTAAAAGATGCCATTTTTAGAATACGATTAAAATGACAACAACCGTGTGTTTTTTGTTAAATAAAGTACGAGGAGATACTTGAATTGTTGTTTTAGCTCACACATTACATGAATTTTGCTGCATATCACGAAAAGCATGTTATTTCTTTATCAAAAGTACACGAAAATACGAATTGTTTGATTTAACTGTAATTTTGACTCGACTGACCTCGCAAGAACTGCATGCGCGTATTCGATGGAGCGGGTAGTATTGGGCACCCTCTCATATGTGGAAAGTTTACGTAACAATCGCTACTGTTCAAGATGGGAGTTGGAATGGAGAAAAGGAGGGGGAGGGCATCTGAACTGAGATTTAAAAGGATGCGCCCCATCCCCATCCCACCCCAACTAAAATCATGAAAGCTAGTCTGTTTTTGAAAGCTCTTCCAAGCATACAGTACATTCTTAAACATATTCAGATAATATATTTGTTGCTGTGTTTTTGACTAGACTGTCCAGTGTCTAATTGTCATCCGCATCTTGGCGCAGTCAGTAGCGCAGCGGATTTGTAACCGGAGGTGGTGCCACTGAGTTTTGTCGGTGTGTTCTTGGGCAAGACACATTCCCTTAGCCTCATCCGTCGGATGGGGACGTAAACAGGGTGGTCCCGCGTATAGGTCTATCATCCGAGCATGTTAAAGAACCATAGGAATCTGTTCGCTAATAAGAGTAGTGCACGGTTCCCGGATTCCTATGTATCCTTCCCCTCTCTCTGAGGCGGCTCTAAATAACCTGTACTGTGTTGATGAGCCGTTAAATATTCAATTCAATTCATCCGCAACTCCACTCAGCACTGTCATATGTACTATAGCTGTCCCATGCTAGTATCATGAATCAACCGTGGAATATATCACCCACACATAAAAGGGTTTGAGGGCCCCATCTTACTTGTATTAGTTTAAATATAGACCATTTGTCGGTTGAAACGTAAGATGAATTTTTTATCAGACAGAAACACTGTCGTAATACTTGTACTGATAGCATCGAAGGAAAGTAAAGAAGGTCATTTTTTTTACTTTATATTTTTAAAGCTGAATTGTGTTTTATGTCATTATAGCACATTTTAGGCCATTATTCCTGGGTAGAACTAGTACTGTGTACTTTCTGCTATCTGTAAGAATCGACACTTTCTCACCTACAAGTTGAGCTCCCAGTGGGAATTGAACCCGCAGCGGTGAGAGGTGAAAATGAGAATGTATACAAATATAAAAAAGGCAACCGAACATCTCCATTACTCAATATGTCCATGGGACTTGAATGACCGCACTGAAAACAATCCGTGGAAAATTGTACAATGCAAGAGTATATATTCATAAATAAATTTTATTTTGATGCAAAATCGATATGCTATAGATAAAGATCATGTAAAGTTTCGCAAAAGATTGGTTAAAAACTGTGGAAGATTATAGACGCACAGATAACTAACACCATATGCCGCCTCACCATTCGATGGTAAACAATAAACATTTAAGTACATATTAAGGCCTTAAATATTATCTTTCATGACTAAGTAAAAAATACGTAACAAGTCAGATATCAAAATGAATTATTTATTTGATTTAAAACATTTTATTTCAAATATTTACATCAAAACATCCCAATATAAAGGGTATTACATAAAAAAAAAATTGCATCATACAATAATTGTTTTTATTTATTTAAGGGACACACAGCATTAATCAAGTATTTATCAAGCATTAAAATTTGCACCTCGATTGGTTAATCAAGAATTGATTTTACACACGCTTGCATATATTTAAATTATAACATTTTGGCGTTTAAAAAAAAGAAGAATGCTGCATGTCCCTTTAATATGAACACCTCTCCGCCTGTATTGTTTATATGGTGCAAGTCATTTTCAACATATGTGGGGTTATATACATACATGTATCTGTTTGTTTGTTTTTTTGCAGAGACAGACCACCCACTTTTCTGGGTAGAACCAGTAATATACACCTCCTGCCATCTGTCATTCCACAAACTTTATAATCCAATAAAATTCAGAAAACATCATTTTAATCCAATAAAGAAATTGGGCATGGTCGGTCAGATTAACAGAAACACATTTATATTTTCGTATTAGCCCTTATTTTGAGCCACTCCAATGAACTGTCAGTTAAAGTCGCCATCGATCCACCTCTTTCAACAGTCAGACATGTATGTTGATATGATATTTTGCTGAACTGGTGATCCTGGGAATTTCGAAATTAGTGGGTCCAAATAACCTTCCCTCAAGTCACAAATGTTACTAGACATATTTTTCTTGAAGTTGATGCTAGTACTGTCCGTATGAGGTATTCATGATTCAAAAAAAATAGTAATAATATTGTACACCGTCGCATTATTCTATTCTTGTTCGTTTAAGTATTTCTGATTCGGTTGATAATGTTGTAAAAATTTATTATAATATATATGTGACTATACACTCGTTTCAATAAAATCCTCCCGTATTTTGTGACTTCAGTACAGTTTCCCAGCGTCTCAGGACATCAGGGACTCTGAAAATAAAAATGATACAGATTCTGTTTAACCATACATATTTTTCTTTCAACTTAAATAGGTAAAATGTTGGTGAGTTGAAATAGATGAATAAAAAGTGACAATAGAACTTTTTTTATAAGAATATAAATTGAACAGAACATGGTGGGAACAATGACCAGAAAAAAACTATATAACTTCTAATTTTACTTCAATTTTTAAACATGATCACTTGTGGTTTCAAATGCAGGACCAACATATGGGTATCACCGGTTACTTTTCTTACCATTTTTTTGTGTTAAAAAAAACACCTTACAAAAACTGGTTCGGAGGGTCTAAGAAAAGAAAAAAAACACCAAAATAACTCTGGCCTAAGTTGGATCAACAACACATTATATGTCATTTAGAGCCGCCCTTGAGAGAGGGGAAGGGCACATAGGAAAGTTAAAAAATGATACATCTTTTGTTTACCGTAACCAGATTTCGTTTCAACTTAAATAGTTAACAAGTTGTTTAATTGAAATATGTAGATGAATAATGAATTTTAGAAAAAATTGTTACATGTAAGATGAATTAAAAAAAAAAAGGTTTTCGGCTGATCAACACTTTACCGGTATACCTTATTTAGAGCCGCCCCAGAGAGAGGGGAAGGAGACACATATAATAGGAATTTGAGAACCTGCCTTATTCTTACTAATGAATATATTTCTATGGTTCTTTATGGTGCTATCGTCCGCCATGCTATCGCTGGGTCAATGCCAGCACATTATGTTAAGTCAGGGTCTTGGTTAAGTTTAACATTTTAGATGTAATACAAGGATGTTTTTATCTTGTTCGATTCATTTTACATCCGTACTATGGACAATATGACCTATTTATGTGTCGATGTGCTGTAAAACACCATTTATTCATTTTTTATTTTTAGTATAAGAAGTCTTGAGACTAAGTGCAGGTCCACAATGCCACATATATACATCGATAAATTCATAGATTTTTTAAAACTGTGCTTACCTACACACAGTCTTACACAATGCTCTTGATGTAGTTATACAGATTACTGTGAGACTGGGAAATGACTTTGTGAAAACAGGCTGTGGTAACATGAAAAATAACATATTGTTCCATTTAATTTTAATATTAATAACTATGTTCAACTTTCTTAATGCTATCAATGCCAGCTTTCCATAATAGTTTTCTTAAAACACAACTGAACTGGAATTGAATGTGTCGCTTTCTGGATACTGTCCAAAATGTAAGACTGAGGCATAATTCATGAATAAGTAGGCTTACATTTTCATCAATCATTCATCACTCATGTGTTCTAAAAACTATCAGAATTAAGTTAATAATAATATATATGAACCACCATCATTTCATATGTTTCAATGTTAAACACTTGTCCTACACTACAGTAATTAAAAGTGTATTTACTTACACAAATCCCTACACAGGCTACAGACAATCAGACAATCCATGCCATGACCCATTTCATTCGCTTGGTGTGTTTCACTTTCAATATTAATTCTCCGACATAGATGATAGATCTAGTGTAAATTACGCACTCACTCAAGTCAGTCATGTAAAACTTGGAATTATATACGATCACTGTTTGAAGTGTTTCGATAAAGGTCTAACGACTTAATTCCACTCCTGTACAAATGTCTATGTGTGTAACTCAGTACGCATGCAGATCTGCATAATTTGACCTTTGAATACGTGTACACCGTGTGTGTGAGCTATTTTTAGCACATAGTTTGGACTGTGGCAATGGAAATACAACAGTTCAATTCAATTCACAATTTAGTTTTAGTGACAGTGCGAACTTCACCAGGGAGAAGTGAGGGTTTATGGCGTGCGACTGACTGGCCCTAGGCATGGTGTTTTTCTGTTTCGCCGCCATTTTGAATAGCCTCTGAAAGAGTGAAATGCAGGTACCAACTTTCAAAACGGGCACGCAAAATGTATATTCACGAAAAAATAAGAAATTTTCAAAAAAGGTAGAACAGGAAATGATCTTCGACTCCTGGCAATTTCAACAATATTTAAGAATATACAATTTTTGTACCCGTTTTGAAACATTGGCAATTTCGAAGAAAACAAAAACTAGTTTTTTTCGATCTTCGCATTTGTACCGCGATTTCCGACTATGATATCTCAATAAAACCTGTCAACACGATTGTTTGATGAATCTCCGACATAATAACTGACTTCTGATATGATTTGTTTTCTTTGCCATCTAGTATACGCTTTAAACTAGTGTTTCTAAAAAGAGTACTATAAAATCCGCGCATCTGCACGTGCTTGCAAATGGGAACTACGTTGCCTCCAACCGCAATTATTTATGTTTGAGTTATGCGGTTCAGGCACGTGAAATGACTTGTCTGCTACTGTACTGTTACATATATATATATGATAAAACATTCCCTTGAGAAACCGCTTTGCGAATGTTTATTTTAAGTCACCAGGGGTTGTTAGAGAGAGAGAGAGAGAGAGAGAGAGAGAGAGAGCAAATCCCCATATTTACATTCACATGATTCTTTCTGTTAAAAAAAAGCGTTTAATATTGAATAAACTTTATTATTCAAGAGATTAGGCACACGCGCTGCACACAGCATACGGCACGAACGCACCCACGCTAGCACTGGGCACTCATCCAATGTGTCTTAAAAGAAAATGGCTTTTTCACTGTCTGAAAAAACCGACAGTGGTCTCTCTTGCCTTTCTTCCTTCATATTCATTCTTCAAAGGCACGTTATTGCTGATACTGTAGCGACGGGAAAATAATGTAAAATTAAGAATTGATTCGTGTTGACACAGTTCTACCGGCTTGTGTAGCACACTAGGCTTATGGTTTGATGAAGTCTAAATTCGTTTAACTGCTGCGTTCGCAGGAACAACTTGATGGCTTTAACTGAAACTTCACATGATGATTGCATTTACATAGAACAATATCATAACGAACGTTCATGTATGTCACCTTGTATATGGTCAAGGTCACTGTAGCTAAAAAATCGAAAAAAAAAATCGTTTAAGCCTTTTCTAAGCAACAACTTGATGGATGTTAATGAAACTTCACAAAATGATTGCACATACATAAAACATTGCCATGATAAACTTCCGTTTCACCTCGTAAAGTCAAGGTCACTGTTACCAACAATAGAAAAATACAGTTTAGATCTTTTGTAAGAAACTGCATGATGGAATTTAATGAAACTTCACATGATGATAGCACACACATAGAACATTTCCGTAACGAACTGTCATGTCACCCTATTTAAGGTCAAGGCCGCTGTGATTAAAAGAAATAAAACAAAGAGATTGAGTCTTTTCTCAGGAACTACTTGATGAATTTTAATGAAACATCAAGTGAATATAGCACATACATAAAACATTGCCATAACAAACGTTCATGTCACCCTTTCAGGTCAATGTCAATGTTACTAAAAAAGAAAAAAAAAAAGTTTCTGCTAAAATAAAACAGTTTCTGCTCAATATCCTCTGTTCTGTTGAAAATAGAAAAGAACAACAGCTTATGTATTTTCTAAAGAACTACTTGATGGATTTTAATGAAACTTCACATGATGATAGCACACACACAGACCTAAGAAATGTCATGTCACCCTATTTAAGGTCAAGGCCACTGTGATAAAAAATAGAGAAACAAACAGATTAGGTATTTTCTCAGGAAACAGTTTCCACTCGATATCCTCGGTTTTTTAAGATAACGTTATTGTCACGCTGTATAAGATCAAGGTCACTGTTACTTAAAGTAGGAGTAAACAGTTTCAGCTGAGTATCATCTGTCTGGTCAAAGATATTGATGCCATATTTTTCATTATCACATAAAACATTCGAGACTTATAGATCTTTTTGAATAATTGAATAATTACAGATCTTACCTACACATCTTTCAACACTAGTTAATTCAACAAGCTTTAGTAATTTTATTACGATTTTCCATTAAAGGTAATTCAGACATAGAGACCCAGGGAAAATGTGAAAGAATGATCAAACTAGGATGATAAACAAAGAAGATATGATCATCAATTCATCATGTGAAGGCTGTTTTAAAACGGATATGCGAGCGCCATTTTTGGGAACTATGACGTCATAGTTTCAAACTACTGTATATGTCATATTGATAAATATCCTTTAAAGCAAAACGGATCGCTGCGAATGAATGCAAAATACTTTAAAGGTCTTATAATGCATTATTACACTTTAGTATAATTAATTTTCATACAGTTGCTGTCTTTTTCCCTATAAATCATGAAATCGTCATATTTATAAGCGTTCCATGTATGGTAATTACATGATCATTAAATGATGTCATAGTTCTCGAAAATGGCGGCTTTCATATCTATTGCAAAAGTACTTTCAAATCATCATTATAATACCTTTGTTTATCATCCGGTTTTGATAATTCTTTCACCCTTTTCCAAGTTGTTGAGAAATATCAATATAAAGATTGTTTGACTGTATGCCTACATTCACTTTTATAAATATTCCTTTGTTGAATATTCACCAAGAACGTGAATCCAGCATTAACGTTTTATTCACCAAGATTACAGTTCATCATACAACGTTGCTTTAATCGCAATGCAGCATTTAAATCTTTAAGGTGCCTCTTGTTTTGTTTCGGTCGATTTACGGATCTCGACTTAGCGATCACAATGTCGTCCGGGTATATGTTTGTCAGTTCCTCCGTCCGTTCATTTCTAATTATCTTCTTCGTAATTTGCACGATTTTCACTAAACTCCACCAGACGTTCATTATATGGACTATCACATGCATAATTTCGGGTCGCTGCGACGAAATATAGGTCACGTCCGGTCTCCGCTACGACATGCGTATCTTGCTTATCTATTGGAGGATTTTCACCAATCTTCACCAAAAGGTTCCTTTAATGCATATAACATCATTTGCATAATTTCGGGTCGCTGTGAACTACTTTCGACGAATATAGGTCACGTCCGGTTTCCGCCTCGACATGCTTATCTTGCATCTTTCTCTCAGGAATTTCACCAAACTTCACCAGAATGTTCCCTATATGCATCTAACATCATTTGAAAAATTGTGGGTCGCTTTGACCTACCTTCGACGAAATATAGGTCACATCCGATCTCCGCCACGACATACATTCCTCACTGGTAATGACATTAATTAAATATCTATGGGATTGACACTGGTGTTGGTCAAATAAAAAGCTGTACCTTTATAATAGGGCTCGACATGTAGGCCGTGGTCTTCTAGTTATCAGTTCTAACATGTTCAACGAGTGTGTAATTTTCAGATTGGTTAAACAATATTGGCGTTGTATTTCCTGTATTAAACAGGAAAAAGAATAAACATAGGTAAACATTTTAAGTTGTTATAGCAAAATAGGCATGTTGTTTGAATGCATAGACAATATATGCGATGATCAGTGAAAAAAACCCACCACATATACAATGTCCTAATACATGTACGTCGGAGTGTACGTATTTACATTCGAAATGATGCATGCACGAACATACTGTTTGTAAGGTACATTCTCTGTGATTCTAAATAAAACACTGTTTTGTTATGTCTGATAGGTTCCTTTACACCGAAGACTGTGATGTCACGCCAGACACGATGATGTCCTTACTCTATGCAGGAAAGAAGTATGACGTAGGAGCTCTGGTGGAGAAGTGTAACGAATACCTGGAGTCGGAAATATCTACGGATAATGTTTGTGTGATTCTTCAACAGGCTCACATGTTTGATGAACAGGATCTCGTACAAAAGTGTCTATCTTTCGCATGTAAAAACGGAGAAAAAGTGCTGAAATCAACAGCTATTTCTTCTCTGTCAAAAGATGTACTGCAAATGATCGTTGAATCTGATTTACTGCAGGCTCAGGAAGTGAATGTTTACACAGCTTGTGTAAAATGGGCTGAAGAAGATTGTAAAAAACTGAACAAACGCGTGAACGATGACAATGTCAGAGAACACCTCGGAATCGATGTAATTAAGAAAATTAGGTTTCCTCTTATGACGCAAGACGCTTTTTCAAAACTTGTCGCTCAACGTGGAATTTTAACAGCGGAAGAAAAGGTAAATGTGTTTCTTCAGTTTACGATAAAAGACAAAGGGAATCCGTGTTTATTTAGTTGCAAAGCACGAGCACGGGCGAATACACCGCAGTTTGCTTGCTCATAAAAACATGTTTTGTATTTTTTTTAAAGGTTTTTAATTTGCATTTCTTCTTAACATAATGCTTTCACATGCATACTTTCTGGTAGAAATATTCATTTATCGGAAATTCAGAGCGATTTGAAATGTTGACTTAACGCTCAGTTAAGTTAACCGATCTTTGAACAACTGGGCCCTGGGGTATAAACAGTTACCAAAAATAGTTACCTGCCCTTGAAACAAAATGGCGATTCATTTTTCAGAAACAAAGGAAAATGTGAAATAATTCCAGTTTCAGCTAATTCCAAAGGGGATGCAACCCGTAGTGTTACGTATTTTGGCGGTGAAATGACGATTTATATATAGGTAACCTCGAAATGACTTATTGACACTCAACATAACAGTATTTGCAATTTTTGAATTCATGTCGTGCCATGCCGAGACGGAAACGAAACAAATCCTCGCCGGGCGTAAAACCATCACATAAGAAGCATCGACTGTTAGACACACTATTAGATTCTCCCAGTGACTGTGAGAGTGAGAAATCTGACTATTTTGAGTCAGTTGAGCTTTCCGACCAGGATTTGTCTGAGTCAGAGTATCACGAACCTTCGGCGATCACCCCACCCACCTCACTACCAGTCACAATGACAAAATTTTCAGCTGAAGATATCAATGAACTTAGTGCCCTTTTAGCTCCGATACTTGTAAGAGATATTAAGGCAGCACTTAAGGCTGACATAATGATAGAACTTAAACAAGACATTAAATCTATCATAAAGGAAGAAACGTCAGCTCTAAGAGGAGGTATATCGACTCTTGAAACCGAAAATGCAAATCTGCAGAAAGAGTTAAACAGAACCAAGTTGGAACTTGACGAGCTAGAGCAATATGGCAGGCGTATGTGCCTCGATATATCCGGTATTCCAGGCGACACAGGTAAACCAGATGAGAAAGTAGAAGATAAGTTAATCAGACATGCCAACTCTAAGAACATAGACCTTACAAGCAGCGACATTGACAGGTGACGCAGGAAAGAGAAGCCCGTTGATAAGTTCAATCGTAAGGTCATTGTTAAGTTCACGAATTCTAAGGCTCACCAGAGAGTATACGAAGCCAGGAAGAATCTTGGGGGCGGTGTCTTCGTTCAGGAGAACTTGACGCCATTCCGTGAGTACCTTGGGTTTGAATCCAGGCAATTAAAACGTGCAAACTTAATTTCAAAGACATGGGTAGCTGGCTGTATGTATGTACAATTAATAGGTGAAACCAGGGGTCGGGTCGTAAGAAGCATGGAGGCGATCCAGTGTATCAGAGAGGGCAAGCCACTTCCAACTGACACGGTTTAATTTGACAGTCGACTGTCAAGCTTGTTTACAAACAATGTGTGTGTTACAAGTGACTAATCTATTTATAACTATGTGTATTGACCATCATCACATTCACACCTGTATTCTATTTAAAACATCTATTGAATATTTAATTATACATACCACAGTATAATCATGGCTTATCGGTACACTGACCACCTTTTGTAGAAGAGCAGACGATTTTTCTCCTATACATGTAATCGGCCAAAGTTGTATTTATTTATTTCTCGATATACCATGTCCAAATATATCATGTCTGTAATAGATCCAATACATTCAACCACTTTGATAAATAAATCACAAAATTTAATGATATTATGAAGCACTCTATTCCAGTGTTTTATTCCATAAATTTGCAGATATATCCTTATAATCCAGTTCCGAATAAAATCATATTGTGGACGCTTTGAAAACTCGACCCTTTTGACTAAAGTGGTGTAAATAACGGTGGTCATTGTACTCAGTAAACTCGTGAATTTAATGTATTCAGTAAATAAGAAATTATACTTGGTACATTCACAGAGGTTTTGCAATTTTCGTGTACGATGTCAAGAACTATTTTTTGTATACATTATTTATTCAAAACAACAACATTTAGTTTGGGTACATAACTGTGATGCTTGATGTATACTTTTGTACTTTGTTAACTCTCTCTAACAATTGATTATTTGATTGATTATTTGACTGTCAGTGATTTTTATGATTAAAAGGGGTGTAACCCGTATTGGTCAATGTACTCAGTAGATACATGATTATACTTCTTGTTTTACTCAAGGTAATTGTGGTTAAAACATTAATGCTATACATTGTTTGTAAACAAGATACTAGTGTGATAGGAGTTTTAGTTCTCGTATGATGATTTTGTTGTAAAAGGTAGTATTTGTAAGTTCTTGTGTAAAAGTCTAAGTTTTTTCTGTATATATATATTTTTTCTTTTCTTCGACTAATCTGAGTTTTGAGTCATTCATGAATTGATAATTTGGTTGGTTAATCGATGGATTTTTCAGTCAATCTATCAGTCCGTTCTCTAACCTAAATTATTACCATCTTTTATTGTTTAACCAGAAAAGTAAGAGTATTCTTATTTTCTCCCATTTCTGCTCATGTGAGATAGGCATTTTCCTCATGTGAGATAACTCTATCTCACATGACATGTGACTTATGACGTCATGACGTTACGTCGACGTCGTCTTATTCTGGCGTTAAATCAGCAAAGTCATTGATTTTATGCCGGTAATAAACACATAGGCCTAATGGGAGAAAAATAATCCATCATGAGTGATCCATGTTAGATAGGGAAATCTCACCCTCGGGATCAGAATTGCAACCAGGCACTCGGCAGAGCCTCGTCCCTGGTTACAATTCTGACCCTCGGGTGAGATTTCCCTATCTCACATGGATACTCATGATGGATTCTTATAATCCCATAATCATGACTTCAGGAGTTCCTGATACATATTTAGCCAAATAATGATGATCATGTTTTATAAAGGTTGGTGTTAATTTTTGTTTTATTAAAACAAGTAGTATTATTCCTTGTTTAACATTGAACATTGAACTAATTGTCGGTTTGTAATTTATTTACTTTAAGCTATATTTATGTTCAATCCTATATCAAACAATTATACATTACTATTTTGAACGTTGCAATTTAACTAGACTATCCCGCATTTGGAATTAGCTGTTTTTGTGGGAGTTTTTGCGTTTTTTCGATTTTTTTTTTTTGTTTGTCTGTTGTTTTTTTCCAATTAATTTTCAAATTCATGTTATTATTTATCATTTGCTGCTTTGTACTGATGTGCCCCTTGGGTCTCGTTGTTAACTTGTATCGCTGTGTCCATCCGTTGTTCTTTACCAGCTTTTCGATGTTTCACTGTGTGGTCCTCCGGTCGCAGTTCATTGTTTTTGATGTACACTGATTAGCATTATGGGTATTGACCTATTTTCATGGGGTGTGACCGTAGGACTATACTATAATCGTAGACAGTGGAGTTTAAAATCATATAAGGACCTTTTTTATTTGATGCTTCTGCGCACATTGCTTATATTAGCAGGGGATGTAGAACCTAATCCCGGACCTGATGAAGTTCAATGTTTCTCAGTTCTACATCAGAATATACGCAGTATCAGAAACAAACTAGAGTTCATAAAAGAAAACTTTCTTGATTTCGATATTCTGTGTTTTACAGAAACGCATCTTGCGATGGATGTCAATAATGACCTTTTACAGTTGGACGGGTTCAATCATGTCTACAGAAAGGACATCTCGTCCCATGCAGGTTGTCTTTTAGTATATGTATCGCCTTTTTTAAGGCCAACTAGAAATGTTGAATTAGAAAATAAGCTCCCTGAATCACTGTGGGTAGAAATAAGAGACAAAAGTCAGTCATTTTTAGTATGTACAATTTACAGACCCCCTCATTATAGTGTAGAATTTTAGGATAGACTTAATACTTGTTTAGAAAAAGCAGCCGAAATTAACAATAATATTATACTATTAGGAGACATAAACGAAGACCAGCTGAACCCTTAAAATCACAAATTTCGGGATTTACTTTCTTTCAACAATTTGACAAATGTTATCACCGTACCAACACGTGTAACTAATAATTCTAGTACGTTAATTGATCCAATAGCTATTGCAAACAACATAACCTGTCACGAATCTGGCATTTTTGAAACTTCAAATTACATTAGCGATCATTTCTGTACATTTGCATTTATTAATAGCGATCTTCAACAAAATATCCCATATAAGAGGAAATCTGGAATTACAAACGTGCTGATTTCGATAAATTCAATAACATGATCAGATCTATTGACTGGTCTTTTTTACAAGCTTGAACAATTGATGATGCTACCAACGCGTTTATATCTAGATTTATTAATATCGCAGAGGAATGTATTCCAACTAACCTAGTGACGATCCGTCCAAACGATAGGCCGTGGTATAATACTGAAATTAGACGAACTTCTCGTAAACGCGATAGACAGAGACGTATTGCTCTTAGCACTGGAAAGTCCTCGGATTGGAAAATATTTAAAAACCTTCGAGACAAAGTGAATAACATGAAAAAATATGCCAAAGAATCTTTTTTTAACAACATTGAGTTTACTATGTCTGATTTAAGATCTAACAATCCAAGAACTTATTGGAAAACTATCAAATTGTTAGTAAATGGAAATTCAAAAAGCTGCGGCGCTATACCACCATTAAAAAATATTGACGGTACATACGCTGTGTCTGACTTTGAGAAGGCAAACACATTAAATGATTACTTTGCATCAATATCTTCACTTGATGATTCACGGGCGACATTCCCTTCATGATATTTCTATAATCGAAACCAATATATCAGATGTTTTGTCTAACCTAATTACAAATAAAGCTAGTGGACCCGATGAGATCAGTCACCGTATGTTAAAAGAAACATCAAAGACGACATGTAAACCACTTTGTATTTTATTTAACCGATCTATACAAGAACATGTGTACCCAAGTTGTTGGAAATTAGCAAACGTTATGCCCTTATTTAAAAATGGTGAAAAGGATATTTCCTCAAATTATAGACCAATCTCTTTGATTAGTTGTGTCGGAAAGGTGATGGAACGTGTAGTGTTCAAATATTTGTATAATTTCTTGCATTCTAATAATTTAATTTATAAAAAACAGTCAGGTTTCTTACCCGGTCACTCCACGGTATTCCAATTGATTGATATATACAACCAAATTTGTAAAGCCTTTGACGAAAAGAAATTAACTTGCATGATATGTTGTGATATTTCTAAAGCATTTGATAGGGTTTGGCATCGAGGACTTATTTTTAAACTCCAGAAGTATGGTATATCAGGAAACTTACTCAATTGGTTATCTAGCTATTTAGAAGATCGTAGTCAGAAAGTTTTTGTCGGATCCATCTTTTCGGATGTTAAAACTATCAATGCCGGTGTTCCTCAAGGCTCTGTGCTTGGACCTCTTTTATTTTTAATTTACGTTAATGATATTGCAGACTCACTTCTTAGCACTACTAGATTATTCGCTGACGATAGTGCTTTAGCTATATCCTCAGCGGACCCTAGTTATTTGGAAAGCACTTTAAATAATGACCTGCAGAAAATCCTGGATTGTTCAAAACAATGGCTTGTTAAATTTAATCCGTCAACAACTAAAGCCATGTTATTCTCTCTTTCAAATGCTATTCAACCAAATTGATATTTTGATGCTTCTCTGTTAAATTTTGTTGAACATCATAAACATCTTGGAGTCACACTCAGTCGTGATGGATCTTGGCATGAACATATATCAAATATTGTATGTTCTTCAAATAAAGTTTTAGGATCAATGAGAATGATTAAATTTAAGCTAAAACGAACAACTCTCAACCAAATATACATTTCATATTTACGGCCTATTTTAGAATATGCATCAATAGTATGGGACAATTGTACTAACTATGAAAAAGATACTTTAGAAAGAATACAATATGATGCAGCAAGAGTAGTTACTGGTCTCACACGTTCTGTTTCTATTGACAATTTACTGAACGAAATCGGGTGGGTATCACTTGCAAATCGCAGAACTATCCAACAATTAATTTTGATTTATAAAGAAAAACATGGCGACTTACCACTTTATTTAAACGAATTATTTCCTTCTTTAGTTAATGAAATAAATCCATATAACCTACGAAACAATAATGACTTCGTCACCCTGTCACGTCGTACAGAGATTTATTCTAGATCGATAATACCATCATCTTTAAAAGTTTGGAACGAGTTAGACACGACAATTCGCGACCCACAACTTTTTCAATATTTAAAACCAAACTTAAGACGCTTTTCAAACCCCCCGTTGTACCTACGTTCTTCTTGTATGGTGACAGGTATCTAACAGTTATTCATGCACGTATTAGAAACAAGTGTAGTAATTTAAATGCAGATCTTTATAACAATCATTTACGGGATACACCTCGTTGTGTCTGTGGAAATGATTATGAAGATGCCGAACATTTCTTTTTCAGGTGTGAACTTTTTCAAATCAGCGAATTCAATTATTTGTGAATACGCGCATTAATCATCCGATAAGTACCCAAAAACTGTTATATGGCATTGAAAACTTAAACGACGAACAAAATCAAACCATTTTCTTTGAGGTTCAACAATTCATAAAACAGACGAAACGTTTTCAAAGCTAATAGAATTGATTTCTTTCCTCTACTGTCGTATTTTTTATATGTTTTTCTTTGTGTGAGCTTTTACGGAATGATGGGTGGGCTCGCGGGATGGCGGTAGGGTATGGGACACGGGAGGCTTATCATGTGTGGAGTGGTTTTTGATGAACGATATTTTGTTTGGTATGTTGTAGTTCTTTTTTTATTTTTTTTATTTTATTTTCGATTACTATTGTTAAAATATTATTTCTTTGCTTTGTTTAACTAGATATTGATATAACCATTTTGTTGAACTCTGCTTATTTGGAAAGGACCGTAACTGATGTTGTGATAACTCGTGGTCCAATCCATTTGTAAATGTTATTTATTATTATAAATTTTATATCACATGTATTTATGTAAATAACATCAAGCAATAAAATATTATTAAATTAAACAGTTGTACAGACGCCATTCATTTTGAATGTTCGGAGAGTGTGTCTTTAATTTGCGTCAGTCTGTTCACACCATATACTTCAAGTAATGGATAACAAAGAAAGGAGTATGATCATAAAACACAATTTGTTGACAGAATGTTTTCGTCCCCTGTACACATTAATAAAGATACAAAATAACGTTGATGCAAAACGTTCTTGGACCAAACACACACTATCGCAGTAATGGTCGAAACCGTGTGACGGAACATGGAATAGAAGTTCGATATTTCGACAGTAACAACAGTGATTACACAAAAGTTACGGAGGGACAATTTCGAGGTTTAATTTTTGATGTTTGACAATATATATACATTTCTATATGCACCCTTCGGCATATAGTAGTCACGGCGTCCGACAGTCCGTCAGTCAGTCCGTACAATCGTGTCCTGTCAATAACTCTGACATTCCTAGACGGATTTTCAAATAACTTGGCACAAGTGCTCACCACAACAAGACGATTTGTCGCGCGCAAAATCTAGGTCCGTGGCTCTAAGGTCAAGGTCACACTTAAAGGTCAAATGTAAAAAAAAGTGCTTTTGTGTCCGGTTAATAACTCTGGCATTCATAGACGGATTTTCAAGTAACTTGGCACAAATGCTCACCACAACAAGACGACGTGTCGTGCGCAAAATCGAGGTTCATGGCTCCAAGGTCAAGGTCACGCTTAGAGGTCAATAGTCAAAACGACTTCAGGGGCATTCTTCAGTTGTTTTGTGTGTCATTTACTAAACTAATATATGTACTTTATATATTGGTTTGGAGTTATTTCAGCAATTAACTACTTGGCGGAATAAATGTTGCACGTGTTTATCATATAAATATCGTGTAAGAAGTTATAAATTTATTGTTTAAATCATTGAATCATAAGAGAGATAAAATGTTGGCGTGAAATATTGTAAATACCAAATCGATATATTCGTAACAAACCGTGAAGCATATTCACTATATATTTTATTAGCTACACTGATCAACAATTATGCCGTGATTCGTAAACTTTATTTTGTAGCGACTATACCTCTGAAACTATTTGAATGTTTATAAAGCTTCTCAGGAGTAAAGCAATAGTTTAATAACTAATCGAAAACCATAAGTGTAATTGGTTTGGAACCCTTAACCAAAATGATTGGCATGACATATGTAATTGGTCCTTATCGATTCCATTTTAATTCGACGTCAAACATGGCCACAGAAAAGCTGTCGAAATATGTTCAGTGATTCTTGATAAGAAGATATTTTATGGTTGCGACCTTTATGGTAATGGCGGCCATCCTGGATGTTGTGTTGGCCTAATTACAATATCGACCTCAGAATCATTCAAGTCAAGTGACGGACGGACGTACGGACAGACGGACGGACTGACGGACGTTCTCATTTTCTAGGTGTATGGGCTTTTTCCTTCTTTAAATTTCAGCTCATAAGAGCACCATTTCAGGAAAAAACTCCTAATCATAATGTCAGCAGCTCCTAAACTCCTAAACGTTAGCTAGGACAGACGGACGAATGACGGACGAAAAACGATCACAATAGCTCAATCGAGCCTTCGGCTCAGGTGAGCTATAAATAGGTCAGTCGGACTTTCAATATGGCTGCCGTTACAACAAATGGCTAAAACCTTAAAACATCTTCTAAAGAACCACTAAACAGATTTCTACCATTTTCTTCATTAATTATTGCTATCAAGCTTGTTCACATTTAGACGCGGGTCCAAAATGGCGCTTCCTGTGTTCCAGCTCTGTGCAGATTGAGTTTGCATGTATAAAGGAATACTTAGTGATAAGGGGACCCCTTGAAAATAACGATCATAACCAAGAAAAACATTGCAGACTCGGTTTAATTAAGTCAGTTCATGAGATGTAATTTAAGGTACAACGCTTATCGCGCCCACTAGCACCGGCTTGTAAGCGATATTCTATTTTAAAGTCACGTAGATTGTATTCGAGGATACTACACTGACCATGAATAATTGCACAGACGCCACAGCTTTAAACGAACGCTAGTGCGAAATTTCAATAAATACTGAAAAGGGAAAATACTCGGAAATTCTTCTCTGCAATCAAGACATAGAGCTCTCATATTTCCCATGTAGCATATATAAGCTTGTGGTCCTCTACCACGTTCGTTCAAATGATGACCCTGAGGTCAAATCTGGTCCCTCCAATGTGTTTATAGTTCTATACAGGAACATCTTCAGAAATATTCTTCTCTGAAACTGCAAGAGCTAGAGGTCTGATAGTTTGTATGTCTCCTAAGAATGCAGTACTTTCTAAGAATGTGTTTCTCTGCCAATTGTGTTCAAACGGTAACCCTGGAGTAAACATGTTTTACATAAAATAGCATCTCCCTTTGTGGATGCTTTTTCAATATTACCTAATAGTTTTGACGTGTTAACGAGAAATAACTCCTAGTATCGTTTCATTTATTTTAGAGACAGCCCAAGATTATGGTTCTCTAACAAGTTGTTTTTCAAATGGTGACCTATGGGATTAAATATGACACCACCCCGGGATAGCAGATTTACACAGAGTTCTATTGGAGAATCTTAAAAAACATTCTTCTTAGAGGTATATTTATATTGCAAGTACAATAAGCTTATGGACATCTACAAGTTTGTTTAAATGTGGACCCGTTGGCCGAATTTATATGATTGCAATATATGTATTGTTTTCCAAATAGGGTCAAATTGAATATCATTGCAAGAGGAGTACATTGACATGCATAAAATAACCAAGGGTCATTTTGGCTGGTGGGGAGGGGTTAAAGTGTAGAACTAAGTCTATAATGATGTTTGAGTTGTTTTATATAACAAGTACAATTACTCCTTCATGCTTAACTGTAAGAGTGTGAAATGTTGCATGCTTTATCGTTGCCTCATAAGGTCAATATATATTTAACGGGTGTTTGGGTTAGCTCTCTGGACCATGAATGCACTGACGCAGGGTCATCTTGTGTGGTGCGGAGGGGTCAAAATGTAGAACTGTGCCTTTATCTGACGTTTGATTTATCCTACTTTTTCTGTTTTAATACAGACTTTAAACTGTCACTGTGTTATCACTGGCCCAAGTATGAATACATGCTACTAATTAAAAAGTGCGGGGATATGCGATGGCGCGCCATCGACTTGCTCTAGTTTCTATTATAATGATAGTTTCATTATATGTCTGCTTTTGATATTTCCTCAAAGTCCATATCCTTAATACATTAAGTTGTGTTTATAACAGACACGCCGAACCCACTTTAGGATGTTTGGATGTTTCACGATTGTTGCTGACAGCATCCCTGTTATTGGCGGTCATCATGAACTTTCATAATACACTTTGAATAATTTTACTCATCAAGCGACAGTCCCTTAATGATTCGACCTATTGAAAAACGAATGACAACATGATATTGGCAATGGAATGATAAAAACGTTGGTACCAAACATGGCATATTCATTTTGGAATGTGTCAATTTAATTCTAAAAAACTTTATACAATTAAATCTAAACAAAACTCAGTGTCCATTTTCTTTTGCAACTAAGTATATGTGTCACCGACTATTCTATACTCAGCACGCGAATAGTCAAAGTTAAGTTTATAGCACTTACTTTTTATTCTATAGTGAATATATATGCGGAATGGCGCTGGCAATTAGACAGTTTAATGAAATTGACTAAAGTTTATAAGTATACAACACCACTAGTCGTGTGGAAAGTGTTTTACGGTACACAAGCTAAACACAACCACCTCCACCTCCACCACCACCACCATCACCACCAATACCAACAACAAAACAACAACAACTACATTCTCCACCATCCTGCCGTCGCCGCCACCACCACCTTCACAACTAACAACAACATCACCATCACCACCAATACCACTAGCAGCAGCAGCAGCAGCAGCAGCAGCAGCAGCAGCAAGAAACACAAACAACAACACATATAGCAAAGTCGATGGTGCGCATCACAAATATCCGTGGGATAAACCAGTTTACTGTATAATCATATCATACCAACAAAAATGTCTCAAAGAAGGTACATTCTGAGACCGAAATATATAGGTGCCTAACTGGTTTGAGGCCGAAAACCCGACTCACTAATATCTATGTTAATGATGGTCACTTGTTGAGGTTTGAGGGTGATTTATTTTTTCTGATCTTACCTCGAATATCTATGAAAAATATGTAGTATTCATCAAGCAAAGATAAGCAATTATAAAATATTGACTGAACCAATACAGTTTAGGTTAGTATGCTGGGATAAATCTGCCCTTACACGATATGTAAATGTCTTGATACGTATGCGTGCTAGTGCAGGAAGTGGGTGAGCCAGTACTATATTTGCAGTTAGACTGATGCACAGCGTTTAAATATAAACGACTGTAGAAGTCCGCCATTATGCTTACATGCTTGTTTTATAGGCGTAGCCATTTTCACAGTTTATAGATATCCAGCCACCTTACTTCCTTTATGTCAGTGGCGCGTCTGCATTATGTAAACAATAGGCGTATTCGACTGGCCGTTTTCGTTGAGTACCGTTTTTTTCCGTTGAGCATGTTTTTCATTCGGCTGGCCTTTTCATTTTTTCACGTTGAGTACTTACTTCACGTGGTCAAAACAAATGGCCGCCGATAAAGAGAAAAAATGCGAAGGGGTAATATATTTTTCTCATTATGTGTAGGTTGTCTTTCTGACATACCGTACACCTTTGTCGATAGTTTATTTACTTATCTGTGTACATTAGCTTATCGTTTAATTCGATGCACATACGTTAATAGCCTGCATATGGGAAGCCACAACCATCAAAATGTTGATATTTACATACATGGCAGGCCGTTTAATTCAACATGAAGTCATTTGATGACGTACATATTGATTCGATGCGACGTGTAAATTCCGTTCATTCGTTACAAATTGAATTAATACGGTTTGAAGTGAAATGATACGGTGTAAAATGTCAAACCATACGACGCAAATAGAAATCATTCAGCGCAATGACAAACCATTTGACAGAAAAGCTAATGCAATACAATAAAATACAAGTCGGTACGATGAAAACTTAAACGATTTATCAAAAAATGTGAAGCTAAACACGACACAGTATATCAGTATGATGCAATATGAATCAGTTTAACGCAAACACATATTTAGTCTGGTAGTAAGTAAAATAATCGGACGAAAACAAAGTCGGTGCAATGCAAACACAATCCGTTCGACAGAAACTGATTTCGTTACGTGCAAAGTGAAACGGTACGAAGGCGGCAGCACTGTCGATATTTGCCAAATTACTTGCAGGGTTATCTCCCCTACATAATTACTGGCTTTATGGTCAGATACCACTATTGATTTGGGGCTTCTGATTGGTTGAAAAAAGTATAGGGTTTATTAGGGCATATAGTCAGATTGTAAGGCAGTTTCTGATTGAATTAAATTACCCAAATCATAACAAATCCCCATAAAACATCAAACTATTATATTTCCATCTTAAAACATGTTGATTTAGGATATTTTGACTGAAATTTGCATTTGTATGGATACAAATGTACTGAGAGTATATTTGCAAAAAGTAAAATTTCTTGATTGCCATTCTGGGGGTGGCCACCTTCAGTGAAATATTAGAGGCTGAAAGCATTTGCCATTCTGGGGGTGGCCACCTTCAGTGAAATATTAGAGGCTGAAAGCATCACATTACCCTCAATTTGCTTATCATTTTTGAGTGTCTCTAAGATAGTTATTTAAAAAAGGTTAGTTTTTATCACCGTTCCGATATAGGAAAAGATGTTGTAGACCAAAAGGCTATAATGGAGGCCTATGGGAAATGCAATAGTGGTATATGACCTTATAACAAACTAGACGGGTGTTCCGCGGAACATGTGTGTCGCCTCTCAGCACTTTGTCAGTATAACAAGGTTTTTTGGACCCAGCTAAATGACCTTGACAAACTGGTCTGACTAAGTTTTCGTGAAGCAAAAATGAGTATTTAACCCATATAATGACCTTCATTGTGACCTTGACCTTTATATTTTAGTATGGTCATGTTATGTTGTCATGATGAGTATATATTGAAAGTTTGATGAAGAAATATCAAGAAATGAGAAAGTTATAGCCAACGTTAAGTTTTCGCGACGGACGTTGGTGAAGACAAAATGAGTATTTAACCCATATAATGACCTTCAGTGTGACCTTGACCTTTATATTTTAGTATGGGCATGTTATGTTGTCATGAATAGTATATATTGAAAGTTTGATAAAGAAATATCAAGAAATGAGAAAGTTATAGCCAACGTTATGTTTTCGTGACGGAGGGACGGACTGACTGACTGACTGACTGACTGGCCGACCGACCGACTGACCGACCGACCGACGGACGGACGGACGGACGGACGGACGGACGACAAAGTGATCCACATGTATAGCATTTTTCTTCGAAAAGGTGACACAAAAATCAGTGTGTTCTTTTCAATGATAAGCTTTATTAACCGTATGCTGTTGTGAAGATCGGGAGGCATAGGAACGTCCGTATTCCCACAACAAAAAAAAGGTTCTCAGTCCATCATTTATTTTATTTTATTTGTTTTATCATTTAAAACGTTTTTTTTATGTTTGTTACCATTGTCAATAGTTGGGGGTTAAAGTGTTTATGTTTTTTGCGATTGTCAATAATTGAACTACTTGACCTGTGGCAGATTTTGCATACATTGACTGTTAATCTAGAAATAGGTCGACAGGATTGTCGGCTGATTTGGACTGCAGTAAATGGTGCATGGAGCGTGTCATCATCAAGTAGTACACATTTAGCTATTAATAAATTGGTGGGTTAGACCTGTGTTAGCAGCTCCTTTATTGAGCAACCACCTGTATAAAGCAGCCACACACTTTTCTCAATTTACTCACACTATTTTCAATATGGCGGGAGTGTCTTATTTACATGAATGTTTAGATTTTCATATTACCTTCAGCTTAATTTCGACTAAAATGGGACTGTATTGTTAAGCAGCCACCTGTGCTTAGTGGTCAGTTTTGGTCCTTTCCCTGGATGGCTGCTTAAGACAGTTTTGACTGTATTTTTTAAAAGCGTTGTATTAAAATGTACGCGGTATTTCGGCATATTGCCCCCTTAACAATACTTAGAAGGGCGGTAACAAAAATAATCAAAGGGTTGTCTTGTAGTTCGAATAATAGGATGTTGGTGATCGATATAATATTTCTGTTTTATTGCACGCAAGTTCCCCAAAGTCAAACGTGCCATACCGAATACACAGGTATCGCATCGTTCACATAATTATAAAACACGTACATCATAACTGAATTTACACAGTAATGGCAATACAAAGAAATAATTAATTTGAATATAGTACCGTAAATAAAACAGTAGTTTGACTTTTTATGCTAATAATTCAGTTTTATTCCAGCATCAACTCATTTCAGGATAATCGATAGCGTCAAATATGGTCACCTCGCACCTGGTACCCTGATGTTTACCGCAGAGTAATCAGGGAACCAGCTTATTCGCCATTCAGCGGATAAATTGAGAATTAACAGGGGGCGTACAGGCAGTTTCAAATCCAGGATACCTGTATATCCATGATAAAGCTTATCATTGAAAAGAACACACTGCTTTTTGCGCAAACTCCCCGCTGCAATGTTAACAGAATGGGAAGGCTGGCCAGATTACTGAGCTAAAAATAGCTTTCTGAGCTAAAAATAGCTCTGAGAGCTAAAAACAGCACAAGTGGCAGCCGAATAGCATTCCAATGATATGCCTCCGCGTAGATAAATAGTGCCTCCGGGTTTGCATGAACTGAATGTAATGAAAAGAACTGACTTAAACTAAGACGAGCTATGTATGTTATAAGAAAACAACAATATTCCAAATTACAATCTACAGTATTTGCCTTGTTTAACCTAATAAAATATTTGATCATATTGGGGAAAAACGTTGTGGTTACGGCATTTTACTTCAGATAGAACGTGAAAACAACATGATTATTGCTTTATTATGTATAATTGTATATAGCAACAACTATTTCGAAAGTTGTTTAATGATTCACGATCGATGTCAGTGAATTATTATTTATGATAAGACGAAATGAAGAAACATGTTTAGACACCACTGGATTGTTATTGTGTTGGAATATAGCATATATAGAAATCTTGTTGTCGTTATATCTCCTGTATTTATCTATCTCTATCTATCTATTAATACTGCATCACCCCCTTTCGGGTATTATGTGCAGGCTTCCTGGATAGAACCAGTACTAAGCAATGTGTGTAAAGTCTCTTGCTCAAGGACACAGCGAACATGGTGCGGAGGAGGATCGAACTGGGGACCCTCCGACCTTAATTAAGGCACTCTACAACTGTACCACGAATGCCACATTATTTAAGATCGGATTCCATCAAAACTTTCAAAGACTGTAGAGTTCAGGGTCTAATAAAGTAGAGGGGCATTCCGGACCTGAACGCAATACCAATTGACAAGATGCTCAAATTGCAAGAACAACTCGCGTTGGCCGCTATTTTTGACCCATTTCTTTTAATTTTTCCTGCACTTTGTTATTCACGGCATGTTCATCTTATTCAGATTTTGTTCGTTACACAAACCCCGCCGCATTCAGCACTTTTAGTGCTTTGAGTGCTTTGATTTATCATAAAGCCAGTAATTATGTAGGGAAGATAACCCTGCAAGAAATGTGGCAAATATCGACAGTGCTACCGCCATCGTACCGTTTTACTTTGCACGTAATGAAATCAGTTTCTGTCGAACGGATTGTGTTTGCATCGCTCCGACTTTGTTTTCGTCCGATTATTTTACTTACCACCAGACTAAATGTGTTTGCGTTAAACTGATTCATATTGCATCATACTGATATACTGTGTTGTGTTTTCGATGAATGTACCGACTTATATTTTATTGTATTGCATTAGCTTTTTTTGTCAAATGGTTTGTCATTGCACTTAAAGACACATTTCGAGCCTATTGTATTGTGTGTGTGTGTGTGTGGGAGGGGGGGGGGGGGGGGGGGGGGAGGGGGCTGGGGAGAGAATGTTGTATAGGGGGTGGGTGGGGGGAGAATGTTGTATATTTATTGTGTTGTGCTCTGATTTTTGGTCTAAAAACAATTAAGAAATACCAGATAAGTTTTATGTTCAAAAACTAAATACCAGATAAGTTTTATGTTCAAAAACTAAATTATGAACATATATTTCTTCATTTAAGTAAATTACAAAGTGTTCTGGCCCCAATTTACAAATAAAAACTAAGAGCGGGCCTCAATTTATATACCTGAGTTGATCAGCCATGAAGCTTGCTGGCTGTAAATATTCAAGCTTCCCGTGCTTTTTCAATGACCAAGTAGCGTTGGGAAATGTGTCTTTAAAGACACATTTCCCAACTGAATGCAGTCGTTGAAAAATCATGGATAGCATGCTTTTTAACTGCTTACTTCTCGCTGACTGATTACAACAGAGACATTATATTGAGGCCCTATCACAGATTTTTTCTTTTCATTTAATATTACCTTAGTTTTTGATATACAATATATTGTAACTAAAAACAATAGATTGTTTATTTTGGGGGAGCATATAGTCGCCGCTTTTTCCGTCCGTCCGTGTGTGCGTCCGTGCGTCACACTTTTTGTCCGGAGCATAACTCAAAAAGTATGCTTGATTAAAGTTTGTGTGAATGATTAGGACACTGGGGCGGGTCGAAATTTGACATCAGGGAAGCCATTAGAAGAAACTAGTTAGAGGACCATAAGACGATGTTACATGCAAAATATCACAGCTCTATATCTTGTATTTTTGCAGAAGATTTTTTAAGATTTGTTAAATGAAACTGATAAGCCCTAATGCGGGGCATTTATGACCTCAGGTGCACTATTCGAACAAACATATAATAATGCTTCACATAAACTTGGGGTCGTCCGTGGTCGAGTGGTCTCGGACTTGAAATCACATGTCCCTCACCGCTGTGGGTTCGATTCCCCATGGGGCCAGAACTGTTTAGCATGTGAGTATTAAGCTATCCAGCTTGCTTGCGGAACGTCGGTGGTTCTACTCAGGAGCGCGCCCGTGCACGAAAAAATATCCGGGTTTGCACCTGTGGTCTTCCTCTACCAATAAAAAGCTGGAATGTCGCCAAATGACCTAAGCTGTTGGTGCAACTATAAAATCCAGTTTAATGAATTCATATAAGATTTGGTTGAATTCCGACAAGCGGATTATGAGAAAAAGTCGTCAGAAGCAAAAGATAACGACGACGACGGACGACGGACAGACAACGGACGGATGGACGACGGACGGAGTGATTCCAAAACATCACGTTGAGACTTCGGCTTAAGTGATCAAAAACACTGACAGATGACAACAATTTTTGAATTTTGAAGTCCCGATGAGTTTCTTGCATTTGAGATTTACTAAAACATGGCAGAGAAGTAACTGATAATAGAGTATATTGTGCTAAAAATACAAAAACTATTAATTGTTGGCCCGGGTCTTTTAAGAAAATCCATCTATATACGGTTGTTTTAACATATATACAAGTGCATATAAAATGCAACGTATATTAATCACTCTCGATGGCTTCCTGTGTATAACCAGTACTAAGCAATTTGGATTAAGTATCTTCCTCAAGGATAAATAAAATGGCCAAGGCGAGGATCGAACCCACGATATTTCGATCTGGAGTCCAAAGCTCTACCACTGGATCACGCACTCCTCGCCACTCCTTCCTAGGTGCCACGGCTCCCTAGCCTACCCTTCCGAGGTCCACCCCACGTGGCTGCTACAGCCACGTCGGCTCTCGTACAGCACTGCCTCAGCTTGAGTTCAGCAGCATATGGCTCGTGGACGTCTCCCAGGACGATGTCGTGTAGAGCCGGCAGAATGCATATTACTACCTTGCTGCCCGTACCAGCGGCTCCATAGCCTACCCTTCTGAGGTCCACCCCAGGCGGCTAGTATAGTGTGTACCCCGCAGGTTTGTTGAAAATACCCCTCCCACACACCCTAAGTGGGCTTGTCAGCCAGTTATACATAGCATTATATGATGAATTTGCTAGGCCACCATACTTTCAATCGGGATATGATCGGGCCGATTTCAACGGATTTCGTTAGGTATTAGTATTCTGTATGTCGCTAGTATAGTGTGTACCCCGCATGCTTGTGGAAAATACCTATCCCACACACCCCAAGTAGGCCTTTCAGCAAGTTATATATTGCATGATATGATGATTTTCCTGGGCCACCATGCTTTCAATCGGGATATGATCTGACCAATTTGAACGGATTTCGTTAGGTATTAGTATTCTGTATGTCGCTAGTATAGTGTGTACCCCGCATGCTTGTGGAAAATACCTATCCCACACACCCCAAGTAGGCCTTTCAGCAAGTTACATATTGCATTATATGATGATTTTCCTTGGCCACAATATATGATCTGACCGATTTGAACGGATTTCGTTAGATATTAGTAATATGTATGTCGCTAGTATAGGGTGTATCCCTCAGGTTTGTTGGAAATATCTATCACACACACCCCAAGTAGGCCTTTCAGTCTGTTCTATACTGTATTATATGATGACTGCTTGGCAACCACAATCGGGATATGATCGGACCAATTTCAACGGATCTCGCTAAATATTAGTATTCTGTATGTCGCTAGTATAGTGTGTACACCGCAGGTTTGCTTGAATTATCTATCATACACACTCCATGTAGGCTTTTCAGCTGTATATATGTTGAATTTGCTGGGCCACCATATATGATCGGACCGATTTCAACGGAACTCGCTAGTTATTGGTATACTATATGACGATAGTGTCTACCGGCATGTTTGTTATATATACCTATCCCACACAATTAGAGTTTTCAGCCTCTTATATACTTTATTATAGATGACTTTTCTGTGCCGCCATACTTTCAATCGGGATATGATCGGACCAATTGTAACGGATCGCGCTTGGTATTTGTACTCTGTATGTAATTACTATAGTATGTACCGCGCAGGTTTGTTGGAAATATCCATCTTACACACTCCAATAAGGCGTTACAGCCAGTTCCATCCTGTATTATATGCGGTGTATAACCGGCTGACAAGCCTACTTTGGGTACGTGAGAGGGGTATTTCGTACAAACCTGCGGGCTACGCACTATACTAGCCTCCTACGGAATACCAATACCAAATTGGTCCGATTATATCCCGATTGAAAATATGGTGGCTCGGCAAAGGCATCCTCATTTAATGCTATGTATAACTGGATGACAAGCCTACTTGGTGTGTGTGGGAGGGGTATTTGCAACAAACCTGCGGTGTACATACTATATCTAGCGCCATGCAAAATACTAATACCTAACGAAATGCGTTAAAATCGGTCCGATCATATCCCGATTAAAAGTATGGTGGCCCAGCAAATTCATCATATAATGCTATGCATAACTGAGATTGTTAAAGAATTATAGGAATTATTATATATTATGAGTTTGATACGGTTCCCGAATTGCTATGTATCATTTTTCTCTCTATATGATGGCCCGAAATAACCTAAACAATCTGTTGATAAGCCGTACATCAGGATTTTTCTAGAAACATTTTAAATTATAAAATTGTTTCAGTTCATGATAAAACACCTATATTAATCAAAATATGATGTTAGAACCATTTTGAAAATGTCTAAACTTTGAAAACAACATATAGCTAGGACAGAATCGAGCGACGTAAAATGCTGAAATTATCCCTGGTGCGTCACCTAGGATAGCATGTATTACTATCCTAGATGCGAAGTGACGCGAAAGCAAGCGTGCTTTTATGGTATCCTGCAGGCGAAAAGTAAAATTACCAATCCATCCTTTTGAAAAGTCTTGGGTCATTTACGGAGATTACACTCGTAAAGTAGCATATTTCTTTACGAAATTAACAAGACAAGCAGTCGTAGAAATCATTAAGAATGGTGGTTTCCAAGCAGAACGAGGAGAAAAAACATTAAAAACCTTTCTCGAACCCATCCAAAAATGACAATGAACTTGTATTTTTACCTATGTCGCCAAAACGGCCATTAACCGGAAACGTAGCCCAAAGTGTTAACTTGTACATTATTCATTAGTCAAAATTCGTCAACACAATTCACAATTTCATAAAAGTAGATTTCGTGTGGCAGAAATGTATATGTCTTGCTAACCGATTATGATAAACAAAGTGATTTGATAACTACCGTTAAAAAACATCGTTTATTTGTTTATCATTATCCATCCCGTTTTTTCCGTAAAACCGTAAATGCAATCTGAACTTTTTGCAGATTTCCGTATTAGGATCGTCCACAGCCATTGACGGAAATCGACGAGGTTATTCCGTTTTCATTCGTGCCAAACCCGAACAACCTGGCAATTTCCAGAAATGTTACGGAAATCATTGACAAGACGTCATTGACTTACTATGGTGGCATATTACTGCCACGAGATAGCTAGATAATTTATCGTGCATTTTTCGCGATAATGTTACTATTTCTCTTTAATTTTCAACAATTTTTTCGAACAAAACTTGCTGCCATTACGTGGTCCCACCCTAATTCCATTAAGCGATGGGAAAGCTTAGCAGGATTTTATAACGGATATTTTGACAATAAAACATGTTTAAAAACATTGTTTACTGAAAAAATGCAATAAACAGTTTTAAAATACGTATTAAATGTTTTAATTGTACAATGTGCAAACTTTTTAAGCCAAAATTAAGGTTTTATTTCATACCCCAGCCAACCCCGTTTTCGCTTCTTGGAGAAGGGGTTGGATGGGGTATGAAAGTTAATGCTCGGACCACAATGAATACTCCCCTGTTCTGTCATCACGTTAGCACAATAGTTAACGCGGTAAGAATTATCTTAAACATTTGAATTTTTTCCGTAATAATAATGACTATTTATCAGAAAATTCACGTTACTATCGCGTGAATATTTATAGTTAACTCAATAACAGTATTTATCGCGAAACCAGAACTATCATGATCAGTAGTATCGCGGCGGAAATTATTATCTCGAAAAATACATGGTACTATCTCGAAATAATCATGATAATTATCTAGCTATCTCGTGGCAGAAATATGCCACCATAACTTACGTCATCATCGTATGTCATCACACATTATGGCGTATGGTCTGTTAGTAAACAATTAGTGAGCAAAGCTTATTTACAGATCCATCTTTCTTTCTTTCTTTTTCGTTCTTCCAATACTATTATACACAGAATTTCAGCGAGGTTTTTAACGTGAATAGCGTATATCTCTCCCTGCACGGGGGACCAATGGCTTTACATCCGTAGGAAGAATGACATTCTTTCACAGTAACTTTTAACTATCTTGCACGAATAAGTTATAGATATAAGGGAGTGCGTTTTCAATTCTCGAGACGTAAACCTCCGGAACCCCAGACTTCTATATCCAGAGGCAAGTAAGCTAACCATTCTGCCATCGCATCGGTTTACTGCCACAGTAACATTATGAAAAAAAATATAACTATTTAGAACAAAACCAGGTCTAGAGTGACTAAAAGATGAGTAGGTCCCAAGATGTTACTCACAGGGGTAGGAACATCCTCATTCCCCAGATTCCAATAATTTGACTGGCGTGTTGGGGTAGGGGATGTATCTGGTTCGAGTTCAAAAGGTATTTTTACTCTATGTTGGTATGCCTTGGTTTGTCGTATTTATACCAACATCTTTTCTACACAGCATTTGATGAATTTGGTGTATTTTCAGAATATATTGATGAAAAACTTCGGACCCGATCAATACTGTAATCTGTATTGAGGGCCTGCCTTATATGTCTATTACATTTTTAATAGACATGTATAATACATATATACTACATATATCAGTATAATACTTTTTGTTTTTAACTGGTATCTGTGCACATATCGGTGCACATACCACACAATCAGACATGAACTATGCTCGCCCTATAGGTTTAGCCTATTTCATATTAGCGAGCACAGCTAGCGAGAAGTGTCGAAGGCACTTCGAGCGCAAGCGAACTTTACGGCAACGGGAGAGAAAAAAAAAGAAATAAAAAGAAGATAATTGCTAATCTATACTTCCCGATTTTGACGGTAAATCGTCGTCGTCACGCTTTAAGCTGTTCTAACGCAGACACCGGTAACAATTTTAGGAAATTCTGATTTGTTTTCTTTAAAACAGTTTTCTATGCAACGTTTCCGTTATGACTGGTTAGAATAGAGTTTCAGAAAAAGCTCGCTGACTCTTTGACAAAGTCCTATATAATATGTGCAGCAGAAACTGAGGCTTTCAGAGAAGCGGTCAGTTTCGTGGTTGGAAATTTCAAAAAAAATATCATAACAAAATAACAATGATGTAGTTCAAGCTTATTTGTATATGTTTCCTATGCAATAACATTAAACAAGAATTGTGCGTATATAATGCATGTAAATTCAAGTCGATGCGATGTTCTGTAATCAAAAGCAGGTCATACAAGATGCAATGTAAACTACACAGACACATATTGCTGATTTGTCTTACACTGCAATAATTACCTTTGTTGACGCCCTTTGTTGACGCTCCTTCCTCTGATGAAATCAAACATACATTAATTTACTTTTGCATCGACATATTTACCATAAAAATAACTGTTAGAACATTAACAATTGCAGTAACCTCTTTCCGCATCGAATATTGAGATATATATTTGTAAAGTACAGTTAGATGAAAAGTAAAGCATTATGTTCAATCACAAACACTTTAAAATTTGTATTAGGAGTATGTCAATCACTCAAATCTTGACTGACATGTGCAGTAATACCCGTGGCGAACTGGAACGAAAGTCGAGACTAGGTCAAAATTATTTTCTTGTGATCAGTTATAATCGGGCACGAGCGCAGGTTTGTCAACGACGGTTGGTACGAAAAAGAACAACAGTTATATGTATGTATACCTTCGTACATCATAGATAGTTCAATCCATGTTTGATTAAACTTGTTCAATAATTTTAACTATGATCAAGAATACGCCCACTGTGTTTGCCTTGAATATAAACCCAAAAAAACGTGCACTTATTGCTAAACTTCATGACATGCAATGTATTGTAAGATGCTCGTGAGTATTTGTAATATACTGCTTGCCTCGTGTCGCAGTCAAAACCTACTTTCGACTATTTTCACCATTCAGATTTATATCCAATAAGACATGTGACCGAATGCAGGAGGTCAACGGGACATGAATAAAATCATATTTAGACTATATATGGGCGCTAACAACTAAGGGGAAATAACTGTCATACATAATATAAAGTTGCAAACTTATGTTTTGCTAGTTTGAATCACCATGGCTAATTATCCTCGAACCTTCGGAATTAAAATTGTTTTTTTGTATTTTTTATTTCGATAATGCACTGTTGTTAGAGCTTATCAACGAATACAGTACATAGACAAGTGCTTATTAGTTTAACATTAGTAAGTTTATAACATTTGGCTTACTTCCAACATGTGACATGCACAAACGATTTTGGGCTCTATAATGCTATTGAACATTGACTCTGATTCTAACATGTTTAGGAATAATGTGTAATTTTTGATGTTTTCTCCCTAAATTATTGAAATTTGACTTTAACTATCTCATGTTTAAAAAAAAAATATATGTAAATGTATAATGTAATTATGTGCTGTATAAATCATATTGGGTTTCAACTCATATGTCATTATGTTGTTGTTCTTGTATATACGACTGCTTCTAGATGCTTATGCATATGTACCTGTTTTGTATATATGTACGTGTAGGATGTTTACATGCGTGCGTGCGTCTTTGTACTTATATGTATGCATATGCATTTATATGTTTGAGCATATATATGAGTGAATGTTTGTGTTTGCTACCTGATGATGATGATCAATACTGAAATTCAATCATACTAGTAGTTATTATGTACACTATGGTAAGAAATTTTATACTAGGTAATATTGGTCATATACTATGATAATTATACTGCAGAATCAATAAATGTATTGTAATAATTATCACACACATGCCATGATCATTTGCCCGTCGTTTCATTATTGAAGATAATGTCAAACTGCTGCAAACTATTTAAATACACACTATTTTTGATGATACAGTTAGTGAATCTATTAGGCATAACTGTTCTTCATACTCTCTTTTCTCCAGTACATTTCCTCTTATTATTGATATTGCTTCACTGTATTTGTTTTTCTGGTATAGTTTTAAATAATAAATGTGGTTGTTTTCGCTAGTAATTTTCATACTTACGTTCGAGATATAAACGTGTATTGAAAATAATGTCAAACTGCTGCAAATTATTTAAATATATACTATTTGTGATGATAAAATTAGCGAATTTATTAGGCATAAATGTTCTGCATACTCTCTTTTCTCTTAATACAGGTCATCATATTATCGATATTGTTTCAATTTAATATTTTTCTTAATTTAAGATAATCTACGTTGATGAATTTAAAAATAAGTACCAAAGCAGTTAATTTCTGGCATAGTTTTAAATACTAATTGTAGGTTGTTTTCGAAAGTTATATTCACCAGTTACTTCGGGATACTTGTGTTTTATGTATAGGTTAACCAAGCGTTAATAACTCCTTAGCAAATTGCAGCAAGCAGCCATAAAGATATATTGTGACAGATATCCCTTGAACTCTATAAAAGAATTCCTTCAATTTAATTTGTTATGTACTTTTATTTACTTCAAATGTCTTTTTCCTGACTTTTAGTATATAACTCATACCCTTCCTTACTCAGCTCTCTGCTCTCCTTTGTATTTGTATGGTTCTTGGCAGCACCTCACCCTCTTACATATACTCATCTTGAATTACATAATGCCTATAGAATTTTCCCTATATAGGGTGAGAATAGTTCTGTTGTGTTCGGTTTCCCTGCTAATTAAAGGGACTGGTTATTTAACTATTTTTGAGCTAGTAACATGGATGACTATACTTGTATTAAAATGTGGTGATATCAAACAAAATCCTGGCCCATCTTCTAACACTCCCTCACAAGAGGATATAAACCAACATTTATCTATAGTACATTACAACGTCCACAGCTTTCTACTGAATCTTTTTTTTATTTGCTGATCTCCGCGATTTTGACATCCTCAGTTTTACTGAAACTTGGTTAAGCGATAATACCCCGTATGATAACTTTTTATATGCCGACTTTAACCAACCATTTCGACAAGACAGATTAACCGATGACCACGGAGGAATAATTGCTTTTGTTAAACATAACCTACAGGACATTAGATCTTGAGGTTGACAATCTTGAATGTTTATGGCTAGACGTTCATGCTTGTAACAAAACTATACTTTTTGGAACGTTTTATAACCTCCAAATTCGACATCTCAGGTACTCAAAAACATTGAACTATCGATTGGTCTTGCAACTGATACAAATGTTTCGGACATTATTATTACCGGCGACTTCAATTTGGACATTTATAAATCTCAGACATGCAAAAACATTACAAACTTATCACAACAGTAGTACCTTACTCAATTAATAAAAGACCCTATGCATTTAACTGAACATTCACAATCTCTTATCGACCTTTCTTTAGTATCAAACCCAGAAAGTGTAGCAATATGTGGTGTTAGTGAGCCTTTTCTAAACCAAAATATGCGCTATCATTGTCCTATATATTGCTTGCTTAAATACGACAAACCAAGGCATAATACTGATAAGCGTACTATATGGCAATACGATAAAGGGGATTTTGAGTCACTTAGAACAAATACGTCCTCCTTTAACTGGGACACTTCATTCTACACCGATATTGATATATATATGCAGATAACTTTATAAACAAAATACTCAACTTAGCAGAAGCTTCTATTCCTACAAAAACAGTAACCGTTAGACCCTCTGACCCACCTTTGCTACATAATGATGTGCGCAAACTTATGAGAAAACGAAAACGAATTTTACGACAAAGCCAAACTTACAAACAATGTTGACCATTGGACAGCGTAAAGACAGATACAAAACGAAACAACACGTGCAATCAGGAATGCTAAAGAAACCCATATACACTCACTTGCCAATAAGTTAAACTCGGATTCTATATTTTCATCTGATCGGTGGAAAATACTTAAATCCTTCATTAAACCCAATGAACGGTCCTCAAGCATACCTCCGTTAAAACATAATGGTAACATATTTACTGACAACAAAGACAAGGCAAACATGTTCAACTCATTTTTTCAAACTCAAGCTATACTTGACGATATTGATCAAACTCTCCACTATATTGACGTGTGCCGAACGAGACCATCTCTAAGTCATATAACCATTACTCCCGACGAAGTCAAATCTGTGCTTCAAACTCTAAAATAAGGCAAGGCAGCTGGACAGGATAAAATTTACAATACACTCCTTAAACAGTTATCAACTGAATTATCAACACCTTTATGTAAACTATTTAATAGATCTTTACATACTAGTAAAGTCCCATCATAATGGAAACTAGTGTACGAGTGTACTGTATTTAAAAAAAAAGAAGATCCCTCTGACGTATCAAGCTATCGTCCGATATCCCTTCTAAGTACTATTGACAAAGTCTTTGAGAAAATTATTCATAAACATGTTTTTAATTTCTTTATAAGACACCATATAATTACTGCTATCCAATCTGGTTTTGTCCCAAACGACTCAACTGTAAACCAATTAGTCTCTCTATACAATACATTTTGCAAAGCGCTTGACGAGGGCAAATAAGTCAGGGCCATATTCTGTGATATATCGAAAGCCTTTGATAGGGTCTGGCATAAAGGACTACTTCTCAAACTTCAGGCTGTTGGAATTACTGGTCAACTTCTAACGTGGTTCACGTACTATCTCCGTGATCGCAAACAACTTGTAGTAATGCCTGGCGTTTTCTCTGATACAGTATCAATATCTGCTGGGGTACCACAAGGTTCTATTTTAGGGCCTTAACTTTTTTTGTCTATATTAATGATATAGTAGCAAACATCAACTCTACTATAAAACTCTTTGCCGATGACACCAGTCTCTCTTTTATTGTTGACACTCCTGTCAATAGCTCATCGATTCTCAATAAATACCTTTATAACAATTCAAGACTGGGCAGACAGATGGCTGGTTAATTTCAATGCTAAAAAGACCGAATCAATTATAATCTCTAGAAAGACAAACAAACCAGTACATCCCCCACTTATCATGAACAATATTATTATTAACGAAGTTGAATATCATACACATTTAGGTATCACATTATCAAATAACGGATCTTGGAATCAACATATAAATATGATAAAAGAAAAGGCGTGGAAACGTGTACATATTATGAGAAAATTAAAATTTACATTAGACAGAACATCACTCGAAACTATTTATCTAACATTTATCCGACCTACACTTGAGTATGCGGATGTAGTTTGGGACAACTGTACAATAGCTCAAGAGCAAGAACTCGAGAAAATACAACACGAAGCCGCCAGAATTGTTACTGGAACAACTAAACTTGTATCTTTAGATAAACTTAATCAAGAAACTGGGTGGGAAAGTCTCAAAGACAGAAGAAGAAAGCATAAACGGCTATTATTCTATAAAATGAACTCCGGTCTGTCTCCATTTTATCTATCCTCTCTAGTGCCGGACAGTGTAGGTAATTTAATTAATTACAATTTTTGTAATCGTGACAACACTCGATCTCTCCAGTGCAACACCCAGCTATATAAAAACTCATTTCTTCCCTCAGCTGTGCATGAATGGAATGCCCTTTCACCAGAACTAAAACAATCAGAATCTGTCTCTGTCTTTAAAACCAGACTAAATATTGACATTACTAAAACTCCAAAGTGGTACAACTCAGGTGACCGAAAAGCTCAGATACTACACACACATCTACGCACTCACTGCAGCAGCCTTAATAATCAACACCTCTATTCCAAGAACATTGTTGACAGTCCTCTTTGTACTTTTGGAAATACTGAAGATACAAAACATTTTCTTTTGCACTGTAATAATTTTTACCAACAAAGAATTGTAATGATGACTGCATTGAAAGACTTTAATAATATATCTATTACTACTCTTCATGCTGGGGTTCCCCTAGTATCAACTGAAACAAATTGTAGAATTTTCAAAATAGTGCAAGATTTCATTTTAAGAACAAAACGTTTTTGAAACAGGTGTCTATCATATATCAAATTTGATAAAAAAATGTCCTCATTAACTTGCACAGAAGAACATTATTTATCAATTTTTAAAAGATATCACTGACCAGCTCGAAGAAGTCAGATCTTAGTGCTTCCGGAAACATAGAAAAAACACAACTCTGCCTGTCTGTCTGTCTGTCTGTCTGTCCCCTCTCTCTCTCTCTCTCTCTATCTCTCTCTCTCTCTCTCTCTCTCTCTCTCTCTCTCTCTCTCTCAAACCACTTCATATCCAATGGTTTTTAACTTAACAGAACGAATTAAATGTATGTAGTGGGAATTATTTGGTTGTTATCCATAACAATGATGTTTAAACAATCCAATATTTAAACTCCAAAATATCACATATATTGTTTCAACTGTCATGTATTCATATCATTATGTTAAGGAAACAGATTTATACAAGCTTATATAGCTTCCTTCTGAATCCTTTTCACATGTTTGTAACATCTTCGAATGTCTGTATAATAGGCAATGTAAATTGTAAAACATTTGTGAATAAAATATTATTTAAACTAAAAAAATATATCAAAAACTGCAAGAATTTACTGAACATGTCAACATCTGCATAGCGTACAATGTTAACATAACACTAGGGGCATATGTGAATGCATAAATTGGTATACCTTTTATTTGTAAACATTCGATATGAACAATAAATCGTCTTGGTCGGAAACTTTCAAGATTATGCAAATTAACACGTGTTAAAATCAGTGACGTAACAGTAGTAATCTGGAAGACTTGGATTACAAAAACAATTGCTTTCACTTTGTACTCACACTTTTGTGAGCTGATGTTGACCAAATTTAAATGATTAATTATTGACAAAATAAATTTATGTTTTCTTCACCCCAACCCGAGCCTCGGCGCGCACGGAAAGCGTTTCTTCAGGCTACCTTAGAAAAACCTACAAAATATCTCCCCCTCACACGATTTTTTTTCTCACCCTCACCCGTCAACCCTGAAAAAAAGAGGAAAAGTTTCCTCAGAAAGACCCCCTCTCCTGAAACATCTAGACTACACCCACTGACACTCCCACCCACACACACACACACACACACACACACACACACACACACACATACATACACACACACACACTAACCCCCCCCCCCCCCCCCCCCCCCCCCCCATCCCCACACACACCTGATATACTACGATGTGGTATTCCAGTGTGGCAGCACTATATCTGTCTCAAGGATACATTACACTACACACAATCATAAGTCCAGATTCTATTGTGCACATACAGGTGGTAGTCCTATCATTTAATAACATATGGCGGATGGTCTGGTTCTCATTATTTGACTCAGATAGTGATTTTGTACGCCATATCTGTGGAATGGTAAAAATGATCTCATTATAGAATTTTATGACATAATTATGGATCAGCGGTATGATTCACCGGAACTCAACCGACCAGAACAGAGAAGAAACACCAGGATGGACTGGAACTCAAAAATGAAATTTACACTATAGAAGGGCTACATCACACTGAACGTCTTCTCAAGAAAAGAGTCATCTATCCTTTGTTTATATTTAAATGGTTGTCTGCGACTGATATTTGCATTATTCTGTCAGGGATTTACAACCAGCATTGGATGGTGACACTGGCTTCTGTTAGGAGTGGCCCATTGGGCACACACAGATAAAATCATTGGATTGGATTTCTTCAAACCCATGCACTGACGTGAATGCAACTTGCCATCTAGTACAGTTGGTTCTTATTCAAGGAAAGATCAGGACTGGACAGATGGACTGTGATATTAAAATTAAAACAATTATCCCCATCTCTCATCTATTTGTGAATCATATTTAGTGTTATCATATATATATATATGCATTTTTGGCCCGCAATATTCACAAAATTACCCTACAATAACATCTCGAGAAATGCGCCGTATCATAAATGCGGTCCAATACCCCAAATTTAGGTGACCGGGCCGAAAATGCATATCCATATTGGCCCTGTCATCTGATCGTTATTGGCCCGGTCACCTGACCGTCACCTGCCCATCACCTGCCCGTTACGATTATTGGCGAATCCTTTTTTGTTTTACTTGTTTTTTGAGAGCATAGATTTGACGTTAAAACCGTTAATGACATGACGTAACCGTAGTGTGATGTCAACTAACATAACTGACGTCATTTAAATAAGCGTTATTTAAATTGGAACCCGGCGAGAAGACGTTAGCCTCAGTGGCTAACAGCTTATCTAAGATGGACTAATTGTTGAGGAAAGTCATCATGAAGTAAATGAAACTGACATAGGAGCGTTTGTCAACAAAACGAGGAATGGAACTAAATCTACAGAAAGCAGACTAAATCTGGCATTTAAATTGTTCACGGTGGTATCGCTCGACTGGTGAGACCAGAGTTAATGAAAGAATTGGCGTCACTGAGTTCAGTTGGACGTTTATATTCTGAGTATAGTCCGACAAAACTAGCCAGACTCGATAAAATCAGTACAGGCCATCATCAGCTGGTACTTAATAATGAAAAAGTATGAGCATCATATTCCTTTTATAGATAAGGACTTTCAGCATTCAAGGGACGTACTGGCAACTAAAAGAAATGCCATGAAACAGCAAGCAAATGGGAAATAAAGAAATCGAAATAGGAATGGAATGGACGATTTGAAAAAAAGGAAGAGAGAATGAACTACAAACAATACAATTAAAGTTAAAACTGTGTTGTGGTTTTCGTTCATTTATTTTTACTAGATCTATTTTTTATTTTATAAATTAACAGTTAAATATATTTTATTTAAAAAAAATAAAATAAGATCAAATCCTAATGAAAATGCGTATATACGAGTATATGATAAAAAGATTAAAATATGGGTGGTCCGAGACTCCAATATCGGCCCGAAGGCTTTAGCCTGAGGGCCGATATTGGTCAAGGCCGATATGACGGACAATAACGCACCATCCATGTATTAATATCTAATTATTCCCTTGCTCACCAAATATAAATGTCCATGTTCCCCAAAAACCCTGAGAGGACCTCATTATTGAGTTGCTTTCAATTTGACAATTTATTTGTATTGTTCTTTCATTGATTTTTATCAGTTTAAAATTTACTTTCATTTTCTGTGCTCACTTCAAGGTTTTGCCTTAGTTCATTTTAAGTTGGACACCCAGACCCCCATGAAAAGCCTGATGTACTTCCTTTAAACAAAATATGTAATGAAATGTTGTTCTAACGCTTGTGAGAATCTCATGCGGAATGCCGCTTCAATTGCGAGATAGCTTTTTTGGGTGATTTTTTGAGCTCAGTTATATTTGCAACCTCGAAACGATACAGGTAATTACGCCATATATACTGCATGCATTATGTAAATGTTTAATTTCGTTAAATATAGCATACACATATTACAGTTCGTTAAGGATATTCAAAATTTTGAATTGGGCGGAGTCCTTCCTGTGAAATTGAAAATTCATTTTGGCTGAATTAAGAAATTAATGATAATAACGCAACAAATTGATTTCCATTATACAAAACATATATAAGAGCAAATGAAGAATAAAAAAACGTGTTCTAAAAATGTTATAATTTAGGCGCAATCTGACATTAAATATACCATATTTTGTGTATCTGCCTATAAATATCCACAACCTTAAATTAAAAACAAATAGCATCCATATAATCCTCTCAGTCTTAACAAGGGCAGTTGAAATCCAAAATTTTGAAATTGATTTCATTTTGGCTCAAATTTGGCCAAACACAGAGGTGTATCCCAGAAATATTATAAATGTACCTGTGTTGCTTAGCATGTTTAGATCATGCTTGAAAAATGAGGTGCCAGGTAGGCAAACAGATGTGTGTATTCAATCAATGGTAGTGTGCTTGACCATGCATACATTGCAATTACCTAGGCTAACTAACCTGCATTATTATGTCATGATAATGTAAACCTTCAGGAACCTCTATACTTAGTGTATTAAATTGTCACCCCATTATGGTCATTGAAAATTGATTTCGAGAATGTGTTCATGTACAATATTTGTAAAGTTTTAAGTGATTGGTATACAAATTAAAAAAATGGATTTTCAGCTGCCCTAGATAAGACTTTGAAGATTACATTGCTATTGATAATATTTAATTTGCTTCTCTGAATATTACTGTGCGGATGCAGGAAAAGGCAGTTTTTCAATCTAAAATAATTACTAAGCTATTGCATTTTTTCTATTGATTTCTTTCTTTATATGGGCTATATATATAATAAATAATGAAACTACTTGAAAATTGAGATTATTAGTTTGTTGTCAAAGGATGAGGCCCGTCCCATAAAGAGTGTATACGGTAATAATGTAGTAAAAATTATAACCGTTTTGCATTTTATGTGCACTTGTATATATGTTAAAACAACTATGTATAGATGGATTTTTTTAAAAGACCCGTGTTAACAATTATTAGTTTTTGTATTTTTAGCACAATATACTCTATTATCAATTACTTCTCTGCCATTTTTTAGTAAATCTCAAATGCAAGAAACTCATCGGGACTTCAACATTCAAAAATCGTTGTCATCTGTCAGTGTTTTTGATCACCTGAGCCGAAGGCTCAATGTGATGTTTTGGAATCACTCTTCGTCCGTCGTCCGTCCGTTGTCTTTCCGTCGTCCGTCGTCGTCGTTATCTTTTGCTTCTGACGACTTTTTCTCAGAAACCGTTTGTCGGAATTCAATCAAATCTTATATAAATTCATTAAACTGGATTTTATAGTTGCACCAACAGCTAAGGTCATTTGGCGACATTTCAGCTTTTTATTGGTGGAGTAAGACCCCAGGTGCAAACCCGGGCATTTTTTCATGCACGGGCGCGCACCTGAGTAGAACCACCGACGTTCCGCAAGCAAGCTGGATAGCTTGATACTCATACTTAACAGTCCTGGCCCCATGGGGTATCGAACCCACAGCGGTGAGGGACATGTGATTTCAAGTCTGAGACCACGCCAAGGACAACCCCAAGTTTATGTGAAGCATCATTATATGTTTGTTCGAATGGTGCACCTGAGGTCATAAATGCCCCCGCAATAGGGCTTATCCGTTTCATTTAACAAATCTTAAAAAATCGTCTGCAAAAATACAAGATATAGAGCTGTGATATTTTGCATGTAACATCGTCTTATGGTCCTCTAACTAGTTTGTTCTAATGGTGACCCTGGGGTCAAATTTGGGCCCGCCCCAGTGGTCACATATTAAACATAGACTTATATAGGGAAAGACTTGAACAATATTCATCTCTGAAACTACAATAGCCAGAGGTTTAATATTTTGCATTTACCTTAAGGTTATGGTCATCTACCAAGTTTGTTCAAATCGTGACTCTGTGGTCAGATTTGAACATTTCCTGTTCTGCTTCCTTTTAGTGTATTTATATTCATTCATTCATAACCTTTCCTTATTCAAAATGAATCCGTACGGAACTCTATTATGCTCCGGATAAGATTTTTCAAAAAGGGGAGATAATTAAAAAAGTAGTGAAGCTAGAGTTATGGTTCCTATGAACTGCACTCCGTCTCATTATCCTTATCATTCACAGGAACTTTAATCAAGCATACTTTTTGAGTTATGCTCCGGACAAAAAGCGCATGGACGCACGGACGCACATACGGACGGACGGAAAAAGCGGCGACTATATGCTCCCCCATAATAAACAATCTAGTGTTTTTTTAGTTACAATATATCTTATATCAAAAACTAAGGTAATAGTAAATGAAAAGAAAAAAACTGTGATGGGGCCTCAATATAATGTCTCTGTGGTAATCAGTCAGCGAGAAGTAAGCAGTTAAAAAGCATGCTATCCATGACTTTTCAACGACTACAATCAGCTGGGAAATGTGTCTTTAAGTATAACATACACATTTACAGCCTCAAGATAAACAGTCATCAAATATTTTGTAAGATTTGCATACAGCATATTTAGATTTACTAGCCTGTCATATATTTTGAAACCAAAAGCAGATTCGTATAAATGTTATCGCAATATAATGATGTTTGTAATACATAAGTTCTAACGTGGCATATTTATACCCACGTTTTTGAAAAAGGTCAAATAAACTAAAATTCAATTACACCGTCAGAGGTATAATGGTTTTTTTCAAAGGAATCCAAGGAATGTGACAAACCTAACAGCACAATGCAACACTATGCAACACTACGCTAAAAGAAGTAGTCTCTCATGCATGCCTTTAATAAATTCGATATTATGTGATCACTGACAGAAAATGATGGTGTGTGTTCGCTTACTGTGTAATTTACAAATATTGTCCTTGTGTGTTCGCTTACTGTTTAATTAACAAATATTCTCCTAAGTAAATTCTTAGATTGTTTATGTATTAAAACGCTCTTCTCCGAGATTTTGATTAAGACGCATTTGACAGACGATCTGTCGGTGTTTGTAAACAAAAGGCCGCTTAAAAATTTGATGCCCTAAATAAGAAACGATGTTCAGAATAAAGGCAATTTATTATTTATTTAGGTCATACATACCTATTTTATAAAAATTTCATTAAGTCAACCTTTTATCATCTGTTTAAAAAGTTATAAATCGAGTTAAAATCATGCTACAAGCAGACGTCTGTGTTTATAAAACATGTATCATGTAACTAAAAATAGAACAGTCAGCGCTTGCTGAAGAGCTTGCTTAGAAAACAATCTACGGAAGCTAATTCGGGCCATATGAGTTAGCTAAAATCTGTTTAAATACGAATTGAATTGAAATGGGTTTTAAGGCGCACCAACACATGATAGGTTATATGGCGCCTAACAGGCATGGACATGACAGGCTTATCCTCCATGTACATCGAGATAAAATATGGAAAATGGGCCTAGAACCTTCTCACCCTGAACTGCAGAGTTGCTGCAAATTCTATCGTAGAAACTCCATTTACGCTGGAGCCACGTTTATTGTTTTTCTGCCACTACTCGTTTGATGTGAGCGAGATAGCACCTGAAACAATGCAGGGATTATGATGAAGACCTTTAATGAACATGAACAAAAAATGATAAAATGAACACGAAATTGGTAAGGAATATCAATAATGTGAAACATCACTGAATGTAAAAAAACAAATCATGGAAGTTATATTTACATCACTTCCATTTCCCATCCATTCCAACACTTACAAAAGCACCGCCCATCAGTGCCTTCAGCACTTTGATTTCATATTTTTGCACATAACTTGGTATATGTTATCGTCTATAAAAGATAAACAACATATCAAACGTTTTTTATATTTCGCAAACTTGAACGTCTTCCCTGGGACCCAGGGTGGGTGGACGGGCGGGATTTGGGGTCATTTTTTATTTTGTAATTATGTCTCATATGAAACATTATGATGATGGCTCTGCACCAAGGGTCTCTCAGGGGGGTCAAAAGGTGAAATACACTAACAATTACAGTCATTTTTCCATATTCTTGCACATAACTTGGTGTATGTAAACGTCTCTAAAAGATAAGCAACATATTAAATGATTTTATTATTATACCCACGTCTTTGAAAAAAAAAGGTATATTAAAATCTTCTCCGTTCGTCCGTCTGTCCGTTACCGCATCTCCTCCTAAACCGCTGAACGGAATTCAACCACACTTAGGGTATAACATCACCATATGATGACGGCGTGCAATAGCAACATTATTTTTGTGTGTGTGTGGGGTGGGGGTGGGGCGGGTGAAGTGACCCGTGTGAATAAAACATGGGTATTTTACGACGGCCGCGCCGTCGACTTTGTTCTAGTTCAAATTAATAATATAACTATAATACATAACAAATGGTATTGGGAAATATCTAAGGTAAACGCATTGAATTTGAAAACCATTATCAAAATACAAGGCTTGTGGCGACAATGTGTGGCAATATTGCAACAACATTCCGGCGGCATGTTAAAGCAACGTACAGCAACGTTGCAACAATATCGCTTTTCGTATGCAAATTAGTTTCTGGCGACATTTCTGAAGACTTTCTGGCAACGTTGCTGCAATATTGCCGTACTTAAGACGATCTGGCGACATTGCGGCAACATTCCTGAAGTTGAAATATATTCCGGCGACATGGTGCTGCAACGTTGCAACAATATCGATTTTCGTATGCAATTAGTTTCTGGCGGCATTCCTAAAACATTTTCTTACAACGTTGCTGCAACTGCCGTAAGATGTTCTGGCGACGTTGTGGCAACATTCCTGAGATGTTCTGGCGACATTTGGTAACTTTCCTGAAATTATTGGTAATTTGTGATGGAGGAATGTGTCTCTTAATCATGATTCCTCCTGTTGTTGAAACGTTCAAAGCATTGTACAATAGCATATGACTGGTTATGTTTGTTAAATAGCATATGCATATACCCACCCCACTCCAAAATCAAGAGGACAATTCAGAGGAGATACTGTTTAAAGCAATTGTTGGTGGATGTACAGACGGAAGACAGGCCGAAAGTGATGAAATAGCTGACTTGAACCTTTTGGCTACTATGTAAAGAAGCTTAAAAAAATAATATATAAATTTCAGTTTTTAAAGTTAAGAACGATCAAAATACAATAACAAAATGGAGCCGCAAAACCACATTGCAAACTTGAATGTTGAAATCATTCATAGTCATACCACTGAATATAATAGTAAATCACATTAATATATAGTACTGTCTTCACTGTACAACAAAAGTATTTATTTAAAACCAGTAACTTTGAATGAAACTCACCTAACTTGAATAACAGCAGATATATTAACATGCATTCATTGCCAATAAAATTTAAATTTGCAAGGAAGGTAACTCTAATGGTTTAAAAATATTCAACCTATGCTGCCACCTTGCAACATGTTTTCAAGATGTTGTCAAAATCTTTTCTGTGGCAACATTTTTCATTGTCGCCATAATGTCGCCATAATGTCGCCACAACTTTTACAATATTTTATATGTTGCAAGCAGGGGCGTAGCTGTGCCTAAATCAATGTATAGGCACAACGTCTAGTGGGGTCCGGCATCCCCCACCCCGGACTTTTTTTTTAAAAGAAGCCAAATGTTGTTTAACGGCTCATCAACACAGTATAGGTTATTTAGAGCCGCCCCAGAGAGAGGAGAAGGATACATAGGAATCCGGGACCGTGCCCTACTCTTATTATCGAATAGATTCCTATGGTTCTTTAACGTGCTCGGATGATAGACCGATACACGGGACCGCCCGGTTTACGTCCCCATCCGACGGACGAGGAAATTCAAATCAAGTATGGATAATGCAGCAGTGTAATGTTCATATAGAAAACTAATTTTCCTCTTTAAAAATCACCAGAAAAGGTGGGTCACAAGACATGTAAGAACGTTCTTGTTTGTTTACTAAACGGGTCAAGGGTACAGCTGTTTTCATTGATTGACTGTTTTCATTGTTCACAAAGTGTAAGCATAGAGTCGAAATTTCGAAAATGTCCATCAGTGATCCAGTAAAACCTATGAATACGCTTCTTATACATACAACCATAAAATCGAATAGAAATGGGCAGTTTTTCCTACTTAAAATGCCCAATTCCATCAAAAAAGGAGGGATTACTTTTTATTATAGGAACTACATTCGACTACACATCGGAGGTTTACATGTAATTAGTGGTGGTAAACCGGTAAGGGAGCGCTCTTGAGTACTGAAACTAAAAAGAAAATCAAGTCGGGAATTTCTGTTATATATTGTATGTACAGTATGCTGCTGTTAATCGAATGGTACATGGCTACGTAAGACCTTTCCTTTTGGAAAAAAAAGACTAAAACAACACATAAGACTAGTATTCCTTCAATGTTTCATTATTGACAGAGTACGTGTTAGGTTCAAGCATGTGCAAAACTTTGCAAACTATTTACGTTAAATACACTACTGAAATGGCTCAATTTGTCAAAGAGGAACTTTAGCATTTATGAATTTCTTGTAACAATGTGTACTGTGATTAAAACGTCTGCAACTGTTTTTTTTATAAAACATTTTGGGATTTCTTTGGGATATTATGTGGAATTAAGTGTGCAGTATATACAATATATAGCGGAAATTCCCGAGTTGCGTTTTTTTTTCGCTTCAGTATATTTCTCTAGATACAATATAATATATTTAATTGCTGATTTTTGTGTATTTCATAAATACTCTCGTCACCGTACATAATGTGGTAGTAACCACTGCCTATTACGGGGTCACGTGTATCCCAGATAGTAAGCATACGTTGGCCCAATGTTGTATCCTTAGTACGCAATGTTGGCCCAACGTCACTTTGCTCATCGGTGCAACGTTGACAAACCTGTTGATCAAGCGTTGGCAGCGTTGGCGTACAGTTTTACATTGTAACATTGTTGCAATGAAAACGATTTTTTTTGTTTTCATTGGGCCAACGTTGGCAAACACTGGCCCTAACGTTTGCCCACTATTGGTCCAACACGGTGTTACAAAATTATTTTAATTTGTCGCTGCAACCAGTGTTTACTCGTAAGGCAGCACAAAGTACACGGTAACATGACCTGCAAAATAAACAAACACAAACCATATGTCCAGTACTAATTGTTTTATTTCAGTTCATTAAAACCACAGACTTATTTCACATACAAATATTTTGTGATTATATATCTTCAAATATGAACATTACAAGTCCGTGAATCAACAGGTAAAGTCCCAAAAATGTAACTAATTCCAAAAGTTATAAGTCTCGTGGATTTCATTGAAAATCGAAATTTAATCCTAAATTCACTGTTCCTATTCCAAACTGCACTGACCTTATGAACATGCATGCAGTGAGGCGGTCAAATCACGGACCTAGAGTATCATATATAAAAACCCTGAAGCACTTGAGTTTACACGGCAACCACCATCTGGAATCCATCATGCTCCAAAATCAAAGAATATTATACAGGAAATTAGCAAGTTAGAGAAGCATTGATAAATGTAGAATAATAAAATGAACATTTAAAACATATATATAAAAAAAAAGTTTGAGCAGAAATTAAATGATAGATTTATTAAAATATATATGAAGAATAATAATATCATAAACTTGTTTAGAAAGGACATTAAAACAAAAGAGAATGAATGGGGCTTTACAATCCTTTAACAGCCATGGTCATAACGGGTTGGAATAGGGAATGGTGAGCAAAAAATGAAGATGATTACTGGAAATGAATATCATGTTCTAAATACTCATTCAATTAATTCAAAACCATGGTAATTAATTCCGAGCTCCTTTTGGAGAAATCTTTCCTCTTGTAGCGAGCGACAGTTGGCTATTTCGTTGGCTCTGCCAATAGGGCAATGAAAAAAGGGAAGAAGCAAACAAAAGAGAAATAAAGTATTCTATATACATAAATTATACTGTTTATGAATCAATAACTTCGACTGAAATTAAGATACCAAAGAAAGAAAAAAAGTGCTCTCTATGCATACTGATAATCCAAATATTGTTGTAGCATAGTTATTGGAAGTTATATTATGGCAGACAGCTGAAATGGACAAGCTACAAAACAAATAAAGTATGGCCTCATTGCGTTGGTTGGGTTAAACTCCTCGATGTTTAAATTAACCAACTCAATGAGACCATACTCTATATATTACTTGGCCGACAGACGTTGGCCCAACGAAGGCAGACCAACGTCCTGCTAACGTCTTTTTTTGGGCCAAGCGTATACAGCGATGTTATTTTTACAACGTTGGTCCAACGGTGTACAACCAACTCTAACGTTGAACCAACCGTACAACCATTAGCCAGCGTTGGCCCGATGTAGATAGCTTCTGTTTATAAACGAAAGACCCTCATTAATGTTTAAAAACTTACAACCTGTTGTTAGTATATAAAGTAAATGGAAATGACAACTATGATTGAATTGAAAACGAAATAATGATAAGCATAATTATTATGCTACTACCTGTATTGGTTATATTGTGTAGGGGAGACTAGGGAATAGTCATTATTTATAATTCAGGGCAATCCTTTTGCAGCAACCAACGGAATAAAGCAGCAACGTCTTTTATTGAGTCTTTTAATTTCATGTACTCATGAGTCAAAATATATAAATAGCAATCCACGTCACCGCTCTTGTTTCGTTTCCTTCAGATCAAAATGGCAGAGGGCTGGCAGAGAAATAAAAGACTGGCAGAAACAAATCTGCACATGCTGGAGAACAACATTATATACGACGTTACATTTCTGGTAGGAAAAGACAGACACGAAGTGAGGGCCCATAAATACATGTTGGTCAGCAGAAGTCCCGTGTTTTATGCTATGTTTTGCGGTTCCATAGCAGAGTCACGTGACACGACTGAAATCCCAGATCTCGATGTGGAATGCTTCAAACATCTTCTTAGGTACTTTTAATACATACTTATCATCGTAAGTCCATTTAAACGTTTGTATGGTTAATCGAGCAAGCCGCATGCTGTTCTGTATCGTATCGTATCAAAATTGAAACTGGTGTTGTTTCCCTTTATAATACTATATTATACTCTAAACAAGATATTTGGACACAGCTACTTCAGGTTAAGAAACATAAATATATATAGAGAATCTTAAACGAGTTCCCATTTCATATAAGATTTATGAAACGAGTTGTGAATTATTTTAATTTTAACGGGCCTTTTGGCGAGTTAAAATTAAAAATAATTCATAACGAGTTTCATAAATCTTATATGGATGGGAAAGAGTTTAAGATCCTTTTTATCACATAACATTGCAATCAAATTAGTAAAAAATAGTTTAGATGTACATGGTACCGCCACGACGTCAGACACACTTTCGCGCCAAAACGTCATAAAATATGTGACGTCGTAACGTCGCGTCTCACACATAACGTTGCGTATAAAAGAGTTCGTGTTTTACCTCTTTACAAAATAGCAGTTAAAGCCAACTTTTTAACAAACCAACAACAATGTTTTGTATAACGTGCATTATTTTTTATAAGCTGTCACAAATAATAAGTTTATGACTCAGATCTGGGTGAATCTATAATAAATAAAATAGTATCAGTTAATAAACTTGCATAGTGTTACAGGTTTAACTCAACCAGTCAAAATCGTTCCAGGTTGTATTTCACGTGTGTCATACAATAGCATATTAAATGAGTGTTAGACACTGCTAACAAGGGACGTTATGTGATAAATAATTATAATACATATAATACATAAAATGCAACAGGAGTTGCATATATGAAAAAATAAAATATGTTTAAACCAAAAGAAGTTCGGAGCGTTAACACTACGGAACTTTAAAACATAAAATTCTATATCGATATTATTTATGGCCTATCATTTAATTTGTATACATCAATATATTTCACTATCCTAGTTTAGTTGCAACTTAAGAATTTTTGACAAGTTTGTACCTTTGTGAAAATACAATGGTTTTCCCTGTTGATATTCTGTAATTTATTGCTGTTTTCACTTTACCGAATGACTTTATTTTAAATGTGTGCGTGTTAATGAACACGATTTTAATCCTACCCTACCCATGGTGGTTCCCTTTTAGATGTGTACATTTGGTTTTCATTAAACAGGAAGAGACTAAAACGGTTAACTACGGTGTCCGGATGGGGCCAGATACAATGTCGCAGTGTCGTTGGCGACAATGTGACGCCCGACAACACGACATCGCGACATCGCGATACGACAATGCGACATTGCGATACGACAACTCGACATTGCGATACGACATCGCGACATTGCGATACGACATCGGGACAATTATGTCGTGATGTGGTATCGCAATGTCGCGATGTCGTATCGCGATGGAGCGATGTCGCGTTGTCGGGCGTCGCATTGTCGCGCATGACAACGCGACATTACGACGCATTGTCGTAATGTCGCCCACGACAATGCGACATTCTTACAATTGTAGTAATGTCGCCAACGACAACACGACATTATTTCAATTGTACGGAAGCGTATTTGTGCCTCGTCTTGTTGGGTTATATTGAATTTCTCATTTTAAACTATCTCCAGTTGTTATGATATTTATCTATATATCGATATATTTGTGTCGACAAAACACGTTGTAATTCAATAAATGCAAAACAAATACGTTGAAATGGTTCTTTATTTTACAATAACTCGTTTTTATTGAACTTGACAGTTTTTTCTTTTCTTTATATCGCGTTGAAACAACACAAATAAACATATATCAATATAAAGGTACTCGACGTAATGAGAATTATGTGTATTACACGAGATATTTATCTGATATACTCGAGATCTTTATTTCAAGTTATGTGCAGTTTGTCGATAATGTGATATAAATATGTCAATTTAAAATCTAAAAAATCGTAAAAGAAATCGAGTTAAATTCGTGCTTTATTTAAATCAAATTTACACCGAAATTATTAGCCCCGGTCATCCGGCCTGCTTCTAATTGCTTTGCTACGCTTTGTTGTTCGTGTATTCTAGTCTCGGACAGCCAAACATGTATGTGTCTTACTTGCAGATATCGGTTTTGGCAAAATAGGCCGATTAATGTACCCACTAGCGATTATCCGACAGTATTCGCCATTACTTCACGCAAATAAAAGTCAACGTTTGCATGACCTTTTATTTGGTCTTATCTACCCAGACCTACCCAGAAGAAAACAATAAACGTAACCATCTCTTTCAAAATTTAAAAACTGACTTTGACCAATCATCGATCATACCCGTTTTTCGGTATGACCTCGTTTTGAGGTGTCAGCATTTTAAAGAAACAGCACCAGGGCCTGGGGGAAAATTGATGGTTGAACAGGCAACTAACGTTGGGGTGATTTTGGCGAGACTTTGATAGAGTTTTTGTACAGTAGACGTATTATCATGTTAATTAATAGTTTTAAAATTTAAAATGTCTTACTTTTAACTTCTGAAAAGCAGCACATGATGACAACAGGTGTAACTAAACTGTTGTGTTATGCTGTTATTTTGACATAATATTAACTGTTATCTGTTACTGGTTAATTAAATGTTGTCTGTTACGTATTTATAGTGTCCCCCTCCCACACCCACTCCACTACCGACGTTACGTTGTAAACCTTCTCTCCTCTCACCGCGGGTTCGAATCCCACTGGGAGCTCGACTTGTACGTGAGGAAGTGTCGATTCTTACAGATGGTCTGCCTCCATAAAAATCTAAATTGACCGTCAGATATAACCTTACATGTGTTGAAAATGACGTAAAATCCCATACAAACAAACAAACCACCACCACTTATCGTGAAATGTAAAATTTATGATTGTTATTTTATTTACTGTGAACTGTTCATTGTTATCTGTTATTATTCAAATTCATTTTTTTTGTTATCCTTTTATGAGATCCCCTCCGGCTACCCCCACCCCATACAACCCCACCCTCATTAGCTTTAGTTACAACGTAATGTTATGCAAACGTTGACTTTTATGTGGGTGAAAAACGGGCGAATACAGTGGGCGCTTTTATTTTGTAGTGTCTGCCCAGACCAATATTTGCCAGTAAAATGCATGATACCGTCTGCCCAGTTGTCAAGGTCCAGTGAGAGTCAGGATTGAGATGGGATTCATATGGTCAGTTTACCATTTGTTAGAGAGTCCGGGTGAAGCCCCCTGAAACCCAAGACTGTCTGTGGTTGAATCTTTTCATGAATTTTAGCTTGGACCCTATTCAAAGTGAAAACATGTTTTACCCCAACCCCCAACCCCCAACCCATCCTCATGCAGCTGTATTTATAACTTAACGTTATATAAATGCTGACAATTATTTGCGTAAAAAAAGGGCGAATGCAGTTGGCTAATCGCTAGTGAGTACTTTAATCGGCCTAATCAGCCTTATCTGCCAAAACCGATATCTGCAAGTAAGACATATACATCATACATGTTGGGCTGTCCGAGACTAGAATACACAAATAACAAAGCGCAGCAAAGAAATCAGAAGCAGGACGGATGACCGGGGCTAATCATTCCGTGCAAATTTAATTTAATTATAATATGACGTTAACTCGATTTGTTTTACCATTTTTTAGATTTTAAATCGACATATTTATGTCACATTATCGACAAAATGTACATAACTTGAAATAAAGATCTCGAGTATATCACATAAATATCTCGTGTAATACACATAATACTCATTACGTCGAGTACCTTTATATTGATATATTTTTATTTGTTTTGTTTCAACGCGATATACAGAAAAGAAAAAAATGTCAAATTCATTAAAAACGATTTATTGTAAAATAAAGAACCATTTCAACCTATTTGTTTTGCATTTATTAATTAAAACGTGTTTTGTCGACACAAATATATCGATATATAGACATATATCGGAACAACTCGAGATAGTTTAAAAGGAGAAATTCACTATAACCCAATAAGACGAGGCACGAATACGCTTCCGTACTATTGTCGTAATGTCGCGATGTCGTTGGCGACAACGCGACATTGTATCTGGCCTCAAACGGACACCGTAGTTAACATATTGGATTTTTGTAGTAAACAAAACATATATGTCCTTACACATACATGCACTTTGAAGTATAAGTATTTATGTACATTCGAAAACGTATGCATTTTCTTTGTACGGAACGTTCTCTGTGATTCAAATAAAACTATTTCATTTGTACTTCTGATAGGTTCCTTTACACCGAAGCCTGTGATATCACGCCAGACACGGTGATGTCTTTACTCTATGCAGGGAAGAAGTATGACGTCGGAGCTCTGGTGGCGAAGTGTAAGGAATACCTGGAATCGGAAATATCTACGGAGAATGTGTGTGTGATTCTACAACAAGCGCACGAGTTTGATGAGCAGGATCTTGTGCAGCAGTGCCTGTCATTCGTGTTTAGAAATGGTGATACAGTACTGAAATCTAACGGTTGTGTAGCTCTCGGAAAAGAGGTACTGCGTTTGGTTATTGCATCCGATTTACTTAAGGCTAAAGAAGAAAATGTATACGAAGCATGTATAAAATGGGCTAAAGAAGACTGTAGAAAACAAAGAAGGGATAAGAACGATGCGAATTCCAGAGAAAGCCTTGGGGACCTTATAAATTTGATCCGATTCCCACTCATGAGAGCAGAAACATTTACTTCACTCGTCTCGGACGGTGAACTTCTGACCGATGGTGAAAAGATCGATGTTTACAAGTGTCTGACAACAAAAACAGAAAGGAAAAGCATGTTTTTGACCAAGCTCCGAAAACCGGATACTATATACATTCAAATAAAACGATTTGACGATGATGGACCAACCGAAACATGTTCGTTCGATTATGGTTCAACAGAAGCTATAGATTTTCAGTGTTCAGAGACTGTAACTTTAATTGGTGTTAGTTTGTACACATGTGAACAGCCCTATCGTGGTACTCTTGAAGTTTTGGCAAACGATGATCAATTGCTTTCTATGGAGGTTGAACTGTCGAGCAATGACGGAAGTATTTTGAGGAATATATTGTTTGACACTCCTGTTTGCATCGAGAAGGATACACAATATACTTTGCTGTTAAAAACTACTACAGTCACTTCTGTAACACAAAAAATATATATTAATAGTTTCCGTCGTCATGTAACTCAAACACACAGTTCAACTGGTTATGTGGGTTGTATTGGCCATGCCAGTGTTTCTGAACAAGGCCTTGAAGTACAATTCTTTGGCAGCCGCAAAACCAGCGATCACACGAATGAAAATAGAGGGCAGTTTCAATGTTTAAACGTTAAATGGTAAATATCACTCATCGATAAATCTGCAACACAATCGGCATACACTCGTTTTATGCGTCAGAATATGTTAGCAATATTGTACAAAAAATGAGTCGCGGTGTAGTTGTAGAGCGTCCGCCTCGCATGCGAGAAATCGTGGGTTCAGTCCCCGGCCGGGTCTTACCAAAGACAAGTAGCTTTCTTCCTGGATGCTAAACATGTGAAGTGTAGTTATAGGACTAGTCGGCCCGGTGTCATTATGTTGTGACTGGGTGGGGTATCATGGCATGTGTCCACGGCGTGGTATTCCAGGGTGACAGCACTATAAAACTGAGCGTATAGCTCAATGCTAACAGTAGTCACCGTCGGATATGACTGAACGCTTGTTAAACTTTATATAAACATATGTATACATTACTGTACATAACTAAAAACCGTTTGTAGATATATCTGTAATTATTTTTGTATCATAAATGACCCTAACTATACTAACACTATGTGGACAAAATCATCAAAATTATTACCGAATTCATTGTCCCTTATACATAAACTAGATACAATAACCACCGCACATATATTAGGTATTAGCTGTTTGTAAGGTCAGGAGCTGCAGATGTCTGCCCCACCGCCCACCACAACCCTCACCGTGGGTTCGATCCCCAGTGGTTGCATATATGATTGAATCTTCATCTTTCATCTCGCATCCGGATCCGTCTGCGATAACTGTCTCATTTTCAGATTTGATTAATTTCATTTGGTAATTCAAAAATAACTCTAAATCAGTAATCTAAAATAGTGTTTGTTATCGTCAGCTCGTGTGCAGCGAGAGCCATACCCTGCAGTACGTTACTTCTGTTAACGGTGCAGCTGGAGTGTGAAGCAGTATATAAAGATGGATGGATGGAGGGAGGTTGGGAGGGATGGAGGTAGAAAGGGGAGAGAGAATGGATTTGTGGGTGGATATAGATGGAGATGGATGGATGGTTGGTGGAAATTAATCGGACAAGCACCGTGCGCCACGTTTGATGAATTTGTGGCAAATAGTTATTATTCGATTAATTTGAAATTGAGCCCTATTTATAATACTTCCTTACTAAAGTTTTATGATATTTGTTTCTCTCAATATTGACACACGGCAATCTTGATTTGTTTAAAACTTATTTTTTTCTGCAAATCTTTTATATTTGCAAATCATGGAATACCTGTTTTGAATAGTTCAAATCAAATTGTTTTTGACGTTACAGAGTGTTTATTATATTGCATCAATAAACATTGTGTAATGTTCATTTTATTGAATTATTCCTGCAACGCTTTTCGAATCATTTACGAATGCACCAAACGATTTGACGTATTTGCAATCGAGACGAATACGGATGAGTAATTAAACAGCCAGATTATTTGCTTATGTTAACCAGAATAGGAACCTATTTGTGGATTTTCATCCCAGTGTTAACCCATAACGAGAACATCAAAGAACATCAAATTAATTTTGTTATCGCATGTTAGTTTAATATTACCACCAAATTTGTCTTAGTTCACCCATTTTCCAATGTGTAACCATCCTGCATATTTTTGTCTAGATGTATCTGCAATGTCCATTCCTGTTGCCGCCATGTAACCTTTTTGTATTGGTGTGCCTTTAAAACCCCGATCCATTCAATTGAACTCATAATAAGTGGGCTCATTAGAAATAATACGGTAATTAAATTACACATTACAGCACCGTAATCATAGCCAGTTATATTAATGTGGACTAAGGGACATTATTATCAGTAATACGTACTACTGTGAACTATACTAGTTTTCTCCCTTGAACTACTCGGCTCAGGGAAATGGTTCCTGGCATCAAACGGATGCCAGCGGTGTAAATAAGACATTTAATTAAACTTTATAAAATTAAAGAACACAAATAAGCAAAAGTATTTCACATACATCAAATTAACCAGGTACATTAATTATCTTTTAATGTTCATTCAGCAAAAATGGACAAACTCTATATATTCTGAAATAAAACAGATTAGCACCCACATATTATGCTGAAATGAATTTTAAAACTTATACAATATCATTTGAAATGTATCATTCTCCACATACGTATTGCGAAATGAAAAATAGAACAATTAATGGGATTTTACTTTGATTGAGAGTTTATTGAGAAAGCAACCTCAAAAGGAAATGAGATTGATCTCGCTAAAATAAATTTGCCAAGAAACCATATTTGTACGAAATAATTTGTTACGGCAAATAACTACTGTAAAACTTGAACAATTCACTGACAATGGTAAAAAATTATAAGAATCTGTTATGGATATCCGGTGAAGATAGGGAATTCCAACCAGATGTATATTTGTTTTTATCGGAACCGAGGCTCTGCCGTGGTTCCGATTAAAACACTTATACCGAGGGTTGGAATACCCATGATAGGTTCTTTTTCTTGCATATCAGAGACATGTTGTGCGTTGACGCCGCCAGCTACTAACGCTTTGCGTGTTTTCCTGCACACCGGATGTTGGTGCACGCGTGACTTTTATCTTTACCTATAAAGGTAAGACTTTCCATCCCCCATGCAAAACGTGGATAGCCTTATCCGGTTTGCAAAAAAAGACATTACACATAGTAAATCTTGCGGCAGTTTGCTGCACAACCCACTCTCCCAATCTGCGGGTTATACCGTCTCAGGGACTGTAGATCCTGATACTAGGAATTTCGATTTATTATTTGATGGGGTATAAAAATGAACTAAACGTCAAACAACGTCTTTTATTTGGCAGAACAAATGTTCTCCCTATGTAGTCAAAGTCTAGGAAATATATATTCTGGAAACAAATTCTAGAGGCAAGCCTTTAATAAAACAAAGATTCTCGCATGACTGTGAATACAATTCTGCAATATATTGCATTGATTCACCAGTTCTTTAAACCCTTTAAAAGAGGTAACACTCTTGTGAATTGCTCATTTTGACTTATTTGTTCTATTTGTTCGCTTTGACGATATTATATGGGAAACTCCATTTTGTCTTCCTCCAAGATCGCTGTTCGAATATGACTACATTACTGGAATATGACTACATTATTGGAATATGACTACATTACTGGAATATGACTACATTACTGGAATATAACTACATTTACTGGAATATGACTACATTACTAGAATATGACTACATTACTGGAATATGACTACATTTACTGGAATATGACTACATTACTGGAATATATGACTACATTACTGGACGTAAGACCACATAATTTCGTTCGAGTTAAAACACATGTTTAGGTTATTTAGGAAAGAGAGAGGCGAAGGCTAACTTGGATTGAGGGACCCGTGCCCTACTTTTACTATCAACTATATTCCTATGGATCCATTACGTGCACAGATGATAGTATTAGTAATACTGATTTCCAGCAGAGCATATAGGAATATACAAATCTGTTTGATTGCATTTCACCCTTCGACTCAGGGTGAAGTGCTATCGAAAAGATTGGAATATTCCCATAGACCTTGCCGGAAATCTTTGTAACGAATTTATCTCCATTTTCAAGCGATAAGCATGCTTACATACTCTTTAAATGGTATGACTGATAAACATTACATATTTAATTTGAATTTAAAAACAAATATTGTTGAATAGGCGAATTTGCTTCGCCCCAGTCGAAAGTATTTTCCTCTAGATGACGATATCTCCAGTCACCCTCACAGGGATGCAATATGTATATACACAATCAAAAAGGGGAATTTTTAAAAAATGGTGATAAACTCGGATATAGGGACAGCCCGAATACGTCCTCATTCCACGAAAGAGGCTTAGAAAAGTGTCGAAACCCACTTGACCGGTTAGTCCCGAACCCGTAATCTCCGTGGTGCAATCCACTGAGCCACGCGCTTATGATACGGGGTTTATGACCACAAAACACTTTTTTGCATTTCTCTTTAAACTCATAAAGATATCAGTTTGCATAAGAACGATGCAAGTGCGTCCGTCTAACATGTTATTATAAACAGAGTATAGAGTTAATTCATGTTTTAAAAATACCAAATACCAAAGACAATTAGCAGAGTTGTAATGCATTTATTAATATATACTTAATAGTTACACACGTCTTGCTGTAACAATATAAAGATAGCTCAAATATACGAAGCACTAATTATATATAGATGAATAATGTCACATTTTGTGTAAATCCTATTTACATGGTTGTATATAGCTACATTTCCACCAGATACCTATACCCTTATAAGACAGGTTATGTATTATTTTCTCCTCTTAAGATAAATGTATATATATGTATAGAATTTATATAACTTTTTATTTTATAAAAAAAATCCAATTTTAAATGTTATAATTCCGAATGATTATCATAATAATAATTATGGTAACCAATTCTCAAAAATATGCAATAATGCCTATTTCGGTTTTATCGTCGTTTATATTGCCAGTCGTTTCCTTTTCTACTTCAGTTGAATCTTTTGAAGAAAGGTCGCCGGTGGATGCAATTTTTTCAAACCCATAATTGAAGAAACACCCTTCGGCTTCTGAGTCGATTGACAGCAGTGGAGATTTGCTGGTCTCGGTTTCCTTAAAGCTAGTTTTATTTGGGTTACTGATAGCTTCCATAAAGCTGTCCCTTCGGAGAGGCGAGTGCTCCCTATCTCTTTTATGTTCAGATATCCTCGCTTCTGAATCTTCAATCACATTTGCAACATCAGCAGGCTCATTGGTATGCTCACTATGCGTTATCATTTTAGTATTACTATCTTCAAGGATAGCATATGCATAGTCTCCACTTCCGAATTCCGTAGGTGTTTCACTGATTGTAAGCGTAATTTCATCTACATCGTTTAATTGAGACTGCAACGAATCTTCACCTTCAGAAACTATTGAATCGTCACACACCAATGTTGATTCCATTTCTTTATCGTTATTGTCCACCATAGCATAATTATCTTCCGTTGTCTTCATTCTACTTTCATGGTCTCCATTTCCTTCCTCCACAATCACAGATATGTATTCACAGCTTATTTCTGTGTCAACTTCACTGGCGACAGTAAGTGTGAATTCGTCAATATCAAGCATTGTGTCATCCGCGGTATCTGTGAAGTTAGAATACGAGCTACATCGTGTGAAACTATCCATAGTGTTGTCGTTTTCCCGAGCACTTGTAAAACTAGTTGCATCCGAACCATCGTCATTATGGTTACGTAGCTGAAATTTTAATGCATTGACCCTGTTTGCATCATCATCTATAACATGAGAAACTAAAGGCGTTTGTCCTGCACATGTTTTCGTATCCATACTGTCGGCTTTATCGTCTTCGTTCAAATTAGACGAGCTCTGCGATTTTAGGATAGATTCCTCTTTTTGTCGGCGAGATCGATAAGGAAAACTGTAGGCTTTACTCAGATGACCTGATATATTTTTTTCTTCAAATTTATTGATTTAAGTATTTATTGTTGCATCCATTGATGTATATATAAAAGAACTAACCAAAGTGCCTTCTGTCAACTGCCATTGTGAGAAAGTGAGTGATGTAATGCAATCAGATTTATCTTCTATAGCAGTAGGTGCTCTGTTCAACTCGTATGTTTGACTTGTAGAGTTTATGAGTATACTTTCGCTAAAGTCTATATCAAAAGAGAGAGGAGTTCCGTCAATAACATTACTTTGATCCTCGTATGCGTTATTCACTATTACAGCAGTTACATCGGAATCATTAGTTTTATCTAGGACTTCAGCAATATCTCCCGCACAGTAATCCACATTAAGAGTAATTCCTTCTTCAGGGGATATTTTCCAGTTTCCGTTTCCTTTGTCTGATTTAGTGTAGGCTGATTCCTGATTTAGTACGCGTGAAATGTCACCAATTAGAGTAAGTTCGTCAAAAACAGTAGCCTGTACATGTGCAGGAGAGTCGTGAGTTTCAATAACATCATCCAAATAACCGAAGGTTGTATGATGATCATGTGTGTATAGTTGACGTGTTTTAATATGTGATAGTACAAAACCTGTGCTTTCACTAAGAACATCTGGACTGTCATTTATTTTAAGTTCATCTTTAAAACTAAATGCAACTGGATGGTTGGTTGATGTATAACATTCAATACGGTAATTTTTAAAAGAATAGCATGGTGTACTAACTACTACGTTTATATTCCTGTAAGATGCATCCTCAGCATCGATATCTGTTACAATTTCACTTCGTCGTACACCCGGAGTAGCTTGTTGTTTCTGCTCTCGTTCTGCTCTATCTTCTGTACTTGTTTTAAAACTTCTCCACCAGCTTCCTTTCCGATCTGAAAAATGGTGTACGATAATGATGTAATATTTTCAATGAAACGTTCTGAACTTCATAGCTATTGGTACAGTTTAACAAGTATTGAACGTTTGAGAATTGTAGAAGAAACATACAAGTTCAAATCGCTCTTGTACAAGAAGATAATTAAAAACGTCACACAAGACAAATTCATAAGGGTCCTATATAAAGATGTGGAATACGACATTGCTTTATAAAACAAAAATGCGAAACATAATATGCAAATTACGTTTCACGGCAACAGGAACTTGACTGATACATATGGTGCTTGCAGTGTACAAGCCATCTAGACAATAAATTCGAAATTGATAAATGTTACTGCATTTTATTGGTTAAATCGCACCACATATTTGTATTTAACGTCGTTGTACAGTACCGAGAAAACAAAGGTCATCCGATACGACGTCAGTAGGTAGAATTTGAACATTTGGACACATGTATGCGTTGTATACACGTGTTTTACTAAAAAAAGATGGTCTATCGGAATAATAAGAATTAAATGGATTATATAAATTCATCTTTTCCGTAGTTTACTTGAAGTGTAAAAGCACACATGCGGCATAATTGGGTTTGTTTTACGGTTTGTGCTTGATTCGGCTCAATTACATTCCCATAAACTACAGACAGCTTAATTTGCTTTCTGAGGAGTGATTTTGTTTAGATTCAAAATTATAAAGGAATACGTTCTGCACTAGTTGTGTGCTCCCAACTTCTTGTACATAAAACAATAAACTGTAAACGTTTACACAATTACCATGCCCTCATAAATAAATAATGTATGTGTTTTATTTGCATGTGTACACCCACTTCAACAACAACAAAAAACAAACATGTTAAACCATTTTAATTACATTTATTTTCCAGTTTTAACAGAGATTACACTAAACATATGAATGTCTGCCGCATGTGAAGGACACGAATGCACTTACTTGATTTATCTTTCTTAATTTTTGATAATATTTCTTCAATAGACGCGTTTTTTCGTTTGCTCGCAGTACGATCCTGGAATCAAAATAACGTAATTTATATAAATAAATATTTAAAATGTAGCTATTTATTAAAAAGTTAAATTTAGTCACAGCATGTTCAGGTTAAATTAATTATTTACAACAAGGCAGTTTCAGAATAAAGTATATGAACAGCATCTGCCAAATTTAGCTTAATATCCTTCAGTCAAGGCTGCCGAATTTTCCAAAGAACAACTAAAATCATGAATTGGTTAAATTAAATAAATAAGACACTCCATATACTTGATTATAAAATGTAAATTTAATTTAATCTAATTCTTCAGCTTGCTTAGATACATATTCATATTAATAACTGATTAAACATTACATATCAATAAGTGTTTAAACATTACATATTAATAAGTTTTTAAACATTACATATTAATAAGTGTTTAAACATTACATATTAATAACTGTTTAAACATTACATATTAATAAGTGTTTAAACATTACATATTAATAAGTGTTTAAACATTACATATTAATAAGTGTTTAAACATTACATATTAATAACTGTTTAAACATTACATAATAATAAGTGTTTAATGCATAGAGTGCATGTTTTATGTGCATATGCATTCAAAACTCTGTAACAGAAAGTGTAGATGTGTTATATGATGTGCATGAGTACAGCCATGAAAAAAATCAAATGAAAAAAGAAATTAATGAAAGTGTACACGAACTCATCTATACCAACTCTGTTATTGTTATATTGCTCAAGCACACATGCGATATGTCAAAAAATTACTCATGCACTTATGTGTATGGAAAGCGCACGTATTTATAGAAGTACTGAAACATGCAGTTTATTAAGGGATTATAGGAGTATATTACTTAAGGAAATACACGGTTAGTGTAAAAGTGGGAATACATCATGCAAGTAAAACACAAACAAATCGGACTGGTTGAACTCGACATGCAAAATGAATGATTCAGAAGAAAAAGTGTGTGTCATAAGATCTGTCATGATTATTTTATCTTTGTAAATCAAGTGTTCCTGGTCAGACTAACGCCATATAATTAGTGTATTTTGAGATTGTCGTCTGCTTCCAACGCAAACAATTCATGGCTGAGATTGTCGTCTGCTTCCAACACAAACAATTTCTTGCTATCAAGGGGTGGTAATCCAAATCAGTAGAAAATATAGGTAAACGGCTGCATTAATCGCTTTATATCTGGCAATGTGAGGACCTGGGCAATTGTCGTATTCTTTTAAACACACGGGTTGACGGCCATTTTTCAGGCGTCGTATCCATTCTTTTCCGTTAGCAGTAACATGTGTAACTGTTTAGTGGTCTTAGATGAGCGTATAGCGACATGTGAACAGTTACTATAAATGCATGATAGTGCATTCGTTTGTTTTTCATGAAAATGCTTTACATAATGATCATATCATAAACAATTCATCCATTTTGTTTTTATCGTTCTGCTTTTCTCTCATACTCTGCATAGGATCGTATCCGTATAATGTCACTTTATAGTTGAAATGAACTGCTCTCTCATTGCCGTCTGTCAAGAACTGCTTTGAAACTATTTGCCCACCACTCTTTTCAGGATTAAAATACTCTCTGTTGACATGCGAAGTATTTTCTGCAACGCTATTTGTGTTACATTCTGGTTGGTTGTTATTTATAGTCGGGTTGTTAATGTAAACATGCTGTGCACGTGTTATTCGTGAAGACACACGTTGGTTGGTGTGAAAAGGAAAACGTGCATGCTGAACTTTAAAACAAACCTTCTGTTTCTTCCGGATAATAAAAATAACTATAATTGTTGAAAGTATCACAACTGCGAGAAACGCAATAACTCCTCCTGCTATGAACGCATAATAATTTGCCTCTCTTGCTACTACTGGGTCGGTTAGTGGGAAATCTGCAAAACGAATATTTCAAATATTTACATGGAAAGTTGAAAAAAAGCAGTATCATATTACAGTCCTGTAGCTACGCTGAGGCACACTGAGGCAGTTAGTTACCTCTGTTACATTGTGCTTTACATTAACCCGATACATTATCAATCGTTGACTATGTCATAAAAAGGAATTTGTCTCGGTTAAACTTCAGGGCTGGCTACGGGCCTGCATAATAATAGCCATATGATCGCCTCTTTCGACGTTTATTCTCAAGACGCATAGATATCTGATTCCTCGATTTTGAGAGTCCAAACTCTATAGACACAATATAAACCGCTTTACCCAGCCAGGCCAAACACCAAAACTGGATAGTCGAATTAAGAGTTACCAACTTATAATTCATTTTACGCATATTCAATCACGGGTATTTTAAAAACCCTGAATAAACTTATACTTTTAATCGGCACATATTCATTATTATATGACCTTACACTTGGCTAGAGGTTTGATAAACGGTTTTGTAGTGCAAGTTTGCCGTTATATGGAGGGTTAGTATTTCTATTGACAACAAGTAATGAAACTATATCACACCGACACATAATATATAATCTATCTGACTGCCAACATTTTTTAATGAAGCATACATACATTTAGGTACTTTCAAATACTAGTTAGATCACACTGAATGAAATCGGTGAAATTGAATATTACCTGAGAAATGGACATAAGCATGCAGTGGCATTCCGCACATGGCAATATCAGGAAATTCTCTGTTGGCTGAGCACATTCGTATCGTGACATTTTCGTGACTTTCAAAAGTAAAGCCAGGCATGGAATTATTGTACACCGTTTCGTATTCCTTTTTGACCAATCGCTGAAGCATAAACATCTGTTCGGATCCTCCGTTGAATCCAGAGGTACAAAACATGTTGATTTTACTGTTTTTCTTTTCCAAAAAACAGTTGGTTGGTGCATCTGGGCTTCCTGGAACAGTTAATTTTCGATCATGTACTAGTTTATACTAGGCCACATACTATATCAGTTTACTAACAATGGTTTAAACTTTCAAATACATTATAAACATGACACAGAATAAAGATAATGACTCTTAACTGGAAATTAAAACTCCGGTAATACAAAGTCGATTTTGACGTGGAATCAAACTGACATTCACATCTTTGCATCAAAAGCAACTGTCGATTTTGACGCCGAATCGACATGCACATCTTGACATCATAGGTAAGCTCCCTGTAAAGTTTCAAAACATGCGGTTAAAAACTGTGGGAGGAGATAGACACACAAGACGGACGCTCGGACGAACGAACGGACGGACATGGCTAACGCTATATGTCCCCTCACCATTCGGTGGTGAGGGCATAGTAAAAAAGCTTAAAGCGCGCTACCTTGAAATACATTGCGATTTTACAAATAAAATGCTTAACAGATTTACCGTTTGCATCATTAAGATATAGTTATCTTGTATACATTAACTAGATAATGTAATCACAAGGTCGTATATACGACTTTGAATGCCATTATGTGGTTCTAAAACTACAAATTATAAAATTCGTCTGGTAAAATTAAACTAACCTGGATGTACAATTTGGAAAACGCATGGAATTTTCGACATTCCTTCTGTGTTGTTTCCATAACATTCAACAAGAGCATATTGTAATTCCGAACTGAAATACAGAAATAATACTAACTAGATTTTGATCAGAACCTGATCAAACATGGACTTTCCATGTCAGGCTTAACATGTAAAATCATACTCAATGACGTCATGACGTCACAATGGTTAGTGATGATAAAGACATTGATCTTGATTGATTTACTGTAAAACTGACGGAGAAAGGTTAGAAAGGGAACGCCCTCTCTCAGCAACACCATCTCACACCGACAAGGTAACCCGAAATCCCCCCCCACCCACCTCCTCCATCCGCAGCACTGACCGAAAAGAAAAAAAAAAAAAAAAAAAAAAAAAAAAGAGAAATTTACGAGAAATCGTTAATAAATAGGAAAAAACATGCAAGTTTTACTGCCCATCTTTTGTCCAGCTAAAAAAAAAAAAAAAAAAATAAAAAAAAAATCTTCCTTAGACACTGTGTTTGTTGGTGACGTCAGGTAAACAACTGTGTCACATAACACAACACGTGATCAACCTAAACATTCTTACCATCCGCAGTATGATGTTGCACAACAAGCGATAAAGCCGAAAAAGTAAACCATCCGCAGTATGATCTTACGCAACAAGTGATAACGAGAAACACTTATAACAAGAATTTCCATTTTTAAACAGTTATATAGGAAAATACGTAAAATCATACTGGATGACGTCATGACGTCACAATGATCGGTGACGTTAAAGACAATGACCGTGATTGATTTACAGGCAAAACTGGTCGAAACATACAATTTGCACCAAAATGACCTTTTATGACTTACGACGTCACCGGCCGGCGTCACATTTAATGACGTCTTGACGTCATTTTATATTCTTGCACAACTAGACCCTAAACTGTACCAGCTGCGAACGTTTCATTCAAATCCGACCATAAATGTTTGAGATCTAGCGCTAACAAGATATTTATCATGACGTCACTGGCGGCCATCTTGTATGACGTTATGACCCCAAATGCTTCGGGACACTATTCCAGCCTGAGTTCTATCACTGTGTAAAATTTAGAGGCCGTGCGACCAGTCGTACTATGAAAAGTGCTGGGGAGAAGAAGAAGAAGAAGAAAAAGAATAATAAGAATAAACAGAACGAAAACAAAAGGTCTTTCCACTGAAAGGTGGAAAGCCCTAAATACACTGAATGCTATTACTTGTATTTGTAAAAAACACGACCTGGTAGGCTCTCCGGGATTTTTGTTTTTAAAATCATTCGAAAATGTTAACTATGTTGATAAGTGTCATCCAGTGGGAGGCATGGCTTGCGTAACAGAGATTTCAATTTTATCAAATATTTTTATAGAATAAAACATTCATATGATTTTAATTATGGCATTCTAAAAGAATTATAAGAGACTACATGAAAATAATTTTCACTTACATCAGTAACATAATATGACAAATTGAACTTGATTAATTTCAATGTATTTAAAGGGTTAATTTCCATGGTTATTAAGACGGAAAAGTTTAGCCATTTGGGTTTAATTGTAAGAACAATATGTAGAAAATAACTAATTCTAAATAATTGAACTTAAGTTTCTTTTAATTTCATGTGTTTCGCCCACGGAGTTAAAACACGTAGCTTTCATGTATATTCAGACATACAATTGCAATTTCATTTGAGTTTAATTGACATAATCAGTGACTAGAAAAAAACTTAATTATAAATAATTGAATATCCAGTTTCATTTTAATTACATTTGGTTTTCCATGGATTTTAAAGAGGTTGTTTTCATGTTAAAAACACACGAAATAAATGCAGCCATTTCTGTCAAAGTGTAAAAACTGATTAGAAAAATTAATTTAAAATGATAGAGAAACAGAAACATTTACTAAAATTTACCCAATTTCTATTTCAATCGATCCATAAGCGTGGTCTCTGTTGTTATCTGCTATTGATTGAACTGTCTGTATTAGTGTATGCGACTTCCGGTAACGCCACGTCATCATGACGTCATTCGGAGATCCCGACATGTGACAGTTCAGACTTACAGTTTCTCCGAGTCTCGCTGCATGTTTCTGTATCCTTGGAGAAGCGCAAATAGGCGGATCTAAAACATAAACAATGTCACTTATTACAACTTGTATTAAATAACTGCATGCGATTTATGTTAAACAATTACTCGTTTCACTCACCAATACTGACGTCAAAGTTACCCTTTAATTGTGAATCCTATTGTGACGTCATATTTGTGGTGATATGATAACATTTTAATTGCTATTAATAAAAGCGGCATATGAAATGTAGGTGACATGTGTTATATTTACAATTATAATGAATAAAGAACACATGCACAGCTTTCTGCACAACACTTTCTACACAACACTTGACTTTTACTATAAACTAACATATACTGAACAAAAAATAAAACGCCCGACTTTTTTTGCTGGTATTTCCATGGGCGTATAAAAGCTTACAAAGCGTTTTAATAAAACAAGGTTTGATGTTTGTAAGCACACTTAAGTGAATAGTAAATATCCCATTAAACAGTTTAAAATTTGCCTAACAATAATCTTTTATGGCTGATATGGAAATGTTAAAGGGAGGTAATTTGATGAACGTTGATAATCAAAAGCTGCCATTTGTACAATTTGTGTTATGTTTTTTTTGTTATATTTTTGGTAAGGAACATAATAACAGAGAATATTTTCTTGGACAAATTTCGGTAATTTTCGTAGATTTAATTTGTTTTCTGGCTAAATGCATGTTTTAAGAAAAAGGGGGCTAACTCCCTTGTGTACTTAACTTTTCATAAACATCTTTCTTCGGACTATTGTTGGCGGTCTATCTAATTATTCTTAATAATACCAGCATCAACATCAGCGGTAGTTTCTTTGTTTGTTCAGTATATGAGTCACCATACTGTTATACTAAATACAATGTATCACAGGCAGGGGCGTAGCTAGACCGTGTTCAATGCGTACACAATAACTCGTGCTAAGGAGGATGGAACATCTCCAGATTTTTAGTCTTATTTACTATGTGGTGCAATTTACTACGTGGTGCATTTTGGGAATATTTCCAAACAGATTTAATAATATGAATTTGATGATTTAGCATGAAATTTTCAAAACCTTTTTAGTTGAAAATCGAATAAAAAAAAAGTCGTTCCAGTATCCCGACCCCTTTGCATATACTATGAACCTTCTTTTCTTTTTTTTTTTTTTGCAATAAATCGCAAAACAAAAAATGTTATTTGAAACACGGTCAGTCAGTCACAACAACCCACGAGACAATTGATTCACAGTTCTGTTCATGTTATACTTTCATTAAATATATGTCAGTTCTGTTTTGTTTACGCTATACCAGTAACTGTTTAAATAGGCTTCTGTTCTCATACATTAACGTCATGTAAATAAAATGTATCACTGAGAAGCTTTTATGTAGATATCTCCACCTCTCAATCTTCTCTAACTAATAAATATGTTGTTTTTCTTACCCGTGTCACGCATTAACATCGTATCCACCTCGGAATCAAACTTCCAGTTGCACGCAATGGAGGGAGCGGCAAACGAAATATGGCAATGAACTAATCATATCAAGGAAAATTTTCATTAGTCTTGAGAGTTTAATATCGTGTTTATTTAATGAATTTCTCAACACTGGAAAATCTAAGGGCAAGCAAAAACTGTTTACCAAGTCTTTAGCCTCGCAGATCAATTGTGAAAGTATGTAATAGACAGGTTAACGCCACCTGCAATCACAAACACAAACAAGGTCATAAATCAACGTGTTGGTGTACTTAATACGATAAGGTCGCCGCATGCTCAATAAAAATTGCCCGATATCAAACCTTTGCTATATAAGCGAGCATGATTCTTATGTTATATATATAGGTTGACTAGGTGGCCGAGTGGGCTAAGGCGTCTGCTATTTGGCGAAGCACTGTGTCGAGGCTGGTGTCCTAGGGCTGCAGGTTCAAATCCTTTGGTAAGTTGTTGGTACACAGTTTTCTCCACATTTATATACAAATATATGGAATAAGTGGCAAAAACACAACATATGTCCATGTTTTTAGACAGTTTTAGTGTTTATATCATCGTATACTTACATAGAACTGTTATAGTCGATGACTCGCTTTTGGAAGAACCAAGCCTGTTGGACGCATGACAAGTATAGTTTCCAGCATCCGATCTGAAATGTAGATACAGCATTTGAATAATTATCATTCTATAAAATAAAAACGAAATACAACGCTGTGTAATAAGTCTATTTTTCACCAAAACACGAAAAATCTTGTTTGACCCAATTTGATAACTACCTTAATAAACTGTCAATGAAACGTGTATTTTTTAATGATAAATACAAACGCATTGAGAAAACTCGTTTGAGATATAAAACAATTCATTTAGGAACGTTGTACTTGAGGGCAAAATCAATGTAAAATTGCTTCATCAACAAACTTTTAGAAGCCGGTACTGTATACTTCAGGCCTCCGCAAGAACGACACTTGCGAATGGCGGGATGTATACAGTACTGGTTCTACCCAGGAAAAATGGGATTGTCTGTCACTACCAGAAAAAATTGACGGCAATATGTACTAACATGTGCTAAAATGGCATTAACACCATTCAAACAAAACAAAAACAAAACAATCTTCTATATGTATAAGTATATAGGTAAGCGCGTATTTCGTTGTTCACGCGACGCCCGTTAGGAGTAAGGGCTAGGGATAGGACTACTAACAACGCGCTTACTTCCCAAACATATGAAGAAAAAACAAATATATACATTATTTGATTAAATTGCTAATTGTGTGTTGTTCCAATTAGCAAACTACTTTTACAAGGTGTTACGAAACACATAAACCATTTTATTCTCTTAAACATTTGTGTTATCAGAAGTACTTAAATGCTGCGTTCAAACAATTTTTATTAACGAGGTCCTCCAAGGGGTGGGGGCGAGGGGTCCATGTTTCCTTGCTCCCTGAAAATCTGACCCAATGTTCCCGTGTTCCCCAAAAATATGTTGTTCCCCAAAATATTTGTCCAATGTTCCCTTGTTCCCCAAAAATATTACCAATAAAGACAATGTCCCTTGTTCCCCAAAAACCCTGGGAGACCCTCATTAACGCAACACGCCATTCATCTATTCTAGCATCAACTACAATGCACAGTCTAGTGCGTGCAAAGTAGAACAAAACACGTGGAACTCAACCTACTAGCGTACTGAGACAACTCAATCTTGATTTTTTTGTAAAACTCAAGGCGTCCGGTTAGTTTTTCTACATAAATTGCTTTTGTTCAATCATTAATATTGATTATAAGAAAAGCTGAAAACTCAAAATTGTATATAAGCAAGCAGGTATACAATCAAAATGTTACTGGATTAATTAATCGAGAGGCTAATTTTACCATTTGATAAAACCTTCAAGATTGCCACGTGACCTGTTAAGGAAATGAGTTCACGGCAGGGAAATTTTCATGTACAAAGATTGGAACGTATTAAAATACAGGATGCCGTATCAGAGGACACTGAGCGAGTTTCGTTTAACACATAAAGGGATTTTCTATAATTACGGAGATTCAGACAGAAGACATAGGACATTATTTAACAGGGGTTTCGTCTGAGAAAGCATACAAGGAAGAAAACCAAGGAATGAATTATGCGGTACTTACATGTTTATATGGTCAAGGTTCAAACTAAAATCCATAGAAGTGTTTGATGTAGAGTAGCCTGCCTTGTCCACGGCAGCACTATTGTGAAGCCAATACATGCTTTCAGGAATCGGAAGTGGCACTGCATGGACGCGGCAGCGTAGCGTCAAATTATTTCCTTCTTTAGCAGTATATTCTGTCTCGTCAATCGTTATGGTTGGTGCGTTTGCAAAGGTAATTATTATTAGTAGTATTACTATTATTACTATTATTATTGTTGTTGTTATGAAAACACAATATCTCTAACGTTGTATTGCTGATTATTAAATAATCAATTCTAATTGATAGTATGCTGGTGGAGACAAGTGGAGACAAGAGCGTCTGTCCATGTTTCAGTTCATGTTTATAGTGTTTTGTCTATGGTGTTTACGATTTCGCAGAGCATGTGTTTATGATCTGGCAGAGATTAGAGCAAAGTGCATTTACTCATTTCTTACGAGTTTCTCAATATCAGCCTGCGTGGTCGAGGGGTTAACGACGTTGCGTTGCTTAACCTTCTCGCTGCGGGTTCGAATCCTACTGGGAGCTTAACTTGTAAGTGAGAAAGAGTCGATTCTTACGTATGGCGGGATGTATACAGTACTAGTTTTACCCAGGAAAAATGTGATAGCCTGCCTCTACCAAAAAAAACATTTCGACCGTCATATATGGCCTAAAATGTGCTAAAAATGACGTAAAACACCAATCAAAACAAACAAATTCTCAATAATAGGATATGATTTACGGTGTTGTGTGTAAACGTATTATTAACGTGTGTTTCCTCCATCTCCCTCGAAATATCGATGGTATTCCCTTTCCGAAACAGAATTTGATTTAATCCTATTAATTCTGTAATTTTTGTATCTGCTACATGAGTAATTTATCAATCATACCGTTCTGTTCTTATCGTGCATTTTCTTAAGTTATCCTAATCGTATAATACCTACATGATGCTAATAGTGTTACATTTGCCATTTGTGCAGCCAATCCTCTATCTTGAAGCACCGAGTTCGTTACTGCGCATGTCAAAATGGAACCGTTATATTCACGTGACAATGTTCTCTGAAGGAATGACCGTACTGTAAAGGTTCCATTATGTTCCGGAATGACAACAAACTCAAAATCTCCAATTGCAACGCCGTCAAGCATCCAGAACACGTTTGCAGTTGGACGACTTCCGGTACTCGTACACTCTAGCGTCAAGACGCCATTGTTGTCGAAACTCCCGTCATATCCACTTATTTCCGGCTGCAGCGGCATCACTATAGAAATATATACATATTTTTATAATTATAATATATAAAACAAAATGGGATAAGTAAATATATTTTAAAAGTCATTGAATTTGGCAATGGCGGTCGTAGTTTTCGAAGTGTCGTTGGTGAGATATTTAGGACGGTGTAGTAAGCTTGTTTAAATAAATCATATCAAATGGTATTAAGAGTTTAATTTACATCCTAAATTCGATCTTTAACCAAGGAGAAAATATATTTTAAAATGGCGGGGTCTGCATCCGCACGGGTACTGTTTATTGATATTGTTATCTATTGTGTTGAAACGCAACTTACGGTGTACATCTAGATCACTGTTGAATGCCTCATGATAGAAGACGGAGACAGATATGTTACATGACAATGCCGCTCGGTACATATCTCTGGTTACAATGAATGTCAAGCTGCTCGAACGGTGACCCGTGCCGTTAGTGTAGGTTGAATCTAGTAATCCGCTGTGCATTGGTACTATGGTTCCATTGAAATCTGTGATGTAATTATAATTTTACATTTAAATAACGTAGAATGTATAATGTATAGTTTAAAGGAACACACGACAATCTTGATTTTTTGTAAAACTCACGGCGTCCCGTTGGTTTTTCTAAATAAATGTTATTTGTTCAAGCATTAATATTAATTATAAGAATGGTAGCAAATTTGTTTTCGCATATTACTAACTGTTGATTATAGTTCACCAATAATATATGCAAACCTATAGTAGATAAGCAAAGAAAAGGTGAAAACTCAAAATGCCATTTAAATATGTACAAGCAGGTTAAAAGTCAAAATGATTCAGGATTAATAAATCGAGAGGCTAAGTTTAATGCTTGATAAAAACTTCAAGATTGCCGTGTGTCCCTTTAAGTTACTGTAAATGAATGAAGAATGGCATGTTTTTGTTAGTTAAAACTTATTGTAATCACTCCCGGTGGCTTCATTTGTAAAACCAGTACTAAGCAAATGCAGATAAAAGGTGTCTTCTTGAGGGACACAACACATATGGACACTTCGATCCTGGGCCCGACGCTCTACCAGTATGTTACAGTTCTCCAATGCTTCTGTTGCGTTGTCTGTCGTTGAAAGTTGTTCAACTGTCCTACGTTAATACCCACAAAGGCATATAACGTTAAGTATATATGTAGTATGTGTTTTTTATTTGTAAGAAAGATCGAAGTATAATATGCCTAATTATTTAGTGATAATGAGTGTTTGTTTTTTAGTAAAATGGTATTTATTCCATTTTGTGTTGAAGGAAGGATAAGTGGTTTTCCGCCATCAGCTTCACACAAAAACGTAACTTCCGTTCCCTTCAAAACCGGATCAGTGGGATCTATCATGTTCATGATTGGCGGTCGTACTGAAAATGTTAGATAGTTCGTTTAAAATTGCATTTAGCATTTTTATTTCGTTTCAAGGAATATTAATTAATTAATTTAGTCAAAATTGAAAAGCAATGTGTGTAATAAACTATAGTAGTATTATCCGCAAGAATCAGTATGATCATATGTATAGGTACATGTGATTACAAGATAATATACAATATATAATATATAAAACATCAAACGCTACCGTCCTAGAAGGATTTATGTAGACCTTATCATACGATCCGGTCATCGCAGACTGCTTTTTAAGATATAATTATACAAACGGAGCGCGATGTTTTCCCTTACAGCTTGCTCATTTGGTATAAAACGAATTGATACGTTTTTCATCACCGGACTTTTTTTCGAAAATTGCGTGCGTGTATCCGCTTGTCTGCGTGTAATTGACACTATCTCCTCCTACACCGTTACAAGTTCGAACTTAAAAGTTTGGTATATGATTGGAATATATGTGTAGATGTGCAAGAGAGTATTAACATTGTTGTAGCTCCTCCGTGGGCGGGGTTAGCGGGGTGGTTTTACTTAAAAAATACAATTACTCCTACATGCTTAAATGTAAGATTATCGTTGCCCCAAGGTTCAATACATATATTACGGGTTTTTTTTGCGCGGGCCCACTGGGTCATGCCCTGAGGGCTTGACTTGGTGGGCCAGGCGGGGTCAAAACTTTTTTTTCAAATAGGGTCAATTGAATGACATTAAAAGAGGAATACACTGACACACACAAATGTCCATTGGCAGTCTTGGGAGGTGGGGAAGAGTCAAAATGCAGAACATAGTCTATATCTGATCTTTGAGTTGGTTTTACATAACAAGTGCAATTACTCCTAAATGCTTAACCGTAAGAGCTTGAAATGTTGTGTGTATTGCCTTTGTCTCGAAGGTCAATATATATTTAACGGGCGTTTGGGTGAGCTCCATGGGAGCTGGTCTTGGTGGGGGTAGACGAAATCAAATCTATTTTTCCCAAATAGGATCATGTTGCATATTATAGTGAATGCCATTGCAACATGCGGGCAATACCGTTTATTTTATCTTGCTTTTCTGTTTGCAATACAGACTTTAAACTGGCAGTGTGTTATGACTTGCTCAATGTTTGAATACATGCTAATAATTAAAAAGTGCGGGATGTGCGATAACGCGCCATCGACCTTCTCTGGGTTCTATTATATAGATAGTTTCTTTATATGAATTATATGTCTGATTTTGATGTTTCCTCTTCCAACACATGCATTGAATATGTGTGAAATCCTTATCACATTGAAATTGTTTTATGGTAAACAATCTAAACACCGCCACCTTCACCACCACCTTCACCACCTCGCCTCCGCCGCCGCCAGCAGAAGCAGCAGCAGCAGCAGCAACACCACCACCACCACACCACCACCACCAATAACAAAAACAACAACATCACTACCACTATGACTATCACCACCACTACCACTAGCAGCAGCAGCAGCAGCAGCAACAGCAGCAGCAGCAGCGCCACCACCACCACCACCACTACCACCTCAACACCACCACCACACCACCACCAACAACAACAACAATAACAACAACAACAACAACAACACAACCAATACAAACACAAATAACAACATGCAGAGAAAAGTCGATTGTGCGCATCGCAAAATCCAGTTTACTTCGTAATTCTATCATGTCAACAACAAATGTCTCAAAGAAGGTACATTTTTGAGACCGACATGTATGGCTTGGCGCCGGACTGGTTTGAAGCCGAAACATTCGACTCGCTAAATTAATGGTCACGTCTTGAGGTTTGAGGTTGATTTTTATTCAGATCTTAACGCTCGATAATCGGTGAAAAATAAAATTCATCCAACAAAGATTAGCAACGATAACATATTGTCTGTATCAATACATTTAGGTTAGTAGGCGAGGATGAACTTGCCCTTACATGAACTTGCCCTTACACGCTATGTAATGGTCTTGATACGCATGCGTGCTAGTGCAGGAAGTGCGTGAGTGAGCCAGTACTATCTTGCAACCTTGAAAGGACACAGGTAATTAAGCCATATATGTTGTCTTTTTATTTTATTTCGTAAATTGTTCACTTCGTTAATAAATATAGAATACATATACTACAGTTTGTTGAATATAACATAAACATACTACAGCCTTTAGATAAACATGTCATGTGTAAGATCTGGTATATTTTGAAACCGAAAGTAGATTTATCAACCTTTGGCTGAACCTATACTGTACATTAGTCATATATTTTGAAACTAAAAGGAGATTCGTATAACAGTAAACTGTTATCGCAATATAATGAAGTTTGTTATAAATCATTGCTAATTGTCATATTTCACATTGATAATATATCTTTAACACATAACAAATGGTATTGGGGAATATCTACGGTAAATATAGTGAATTTGAAAGCGAAAGTGCACTTGTATTTCTCTGAATAAATAATCAATTTCTGGATTTTTGTATTTCATAAATAATCTCATCACTGTACATAATGCGATAGTAACCACTGCCTATCCGGGGATCAAGTGCATAACAATAACTTCTGTTTATAAACGAAAGTACACTCCCATTAATTTTAAAATATAACAATCAATTGCTGGTTTATAAAGTAAATGGAAATGTCAACACTGACTGAATTGAAAAGGAAATGATGATAAGCATACTATGCTTCTGCGTGTATAGACTTTACTGTGTATGGGAGACTAGGGAACAGTCATTATTTACTGTATATTATGGGGTTTGCAATATTTTAGAATGAAAATAATACTGATAGGGGCGATCCTTTTGAAGCAAGAAAACAACCAAGAGAATAAAGCAGCCGAATCCGTTTTATTGAGTCGTTAAATTTCATGTATTCATGACACAAAATGTATAGAAGATATCAATCTACATCATCTTTCTTGTTTCGTTTTCTTTAGATCAAAATGGCAGAGGGCTGGCAGAGAAATAAAAGACTGGCAGAAACAAATCTGCACATGCTGGAGAACAACACTCTATGCGACGTAACATTTCTGGTAGGAAAAGACAGACGCGAAGTGAGGGCCCATAAATACATGTTGGTCAGCAGAAGTCCCGTGTTTTATGCAATGTTTTGCGGTTCCATAGCAGAGTCACGTGACACGATTGAAATCCCAGATCTTGATGCGGAATGCTTCAAACATTTTCTTAGGTACGATTGATAATACTTATCATCGTAAGTCCCGGTCAAAGCCACATTTAATAAAAGTTTGTGTGGTTAATCGACCAAACTGCTTGTTATTCTGTATCGTATCAAAGTTGAAACTCGTGTTGTTTCCCTTTATAATACTATAGTAGACACTAAAAACGATATTTGGGCAAAGCTACCTCAGGCTACCTCAGGTTAAGAAACATGCATCTTGATATATATAATACATAAAATGTAAAAGGAGTTCGGAGCGCTAACACTACGGAACGTTAATACATAATTATATATCCGATATTATTCATGCCCTATCATTTTGGTAAAACTGTATAATAATTATTTTGTATACATCAATACATAGTTTAATGCAACTTAAGAATTTTTGACCAGTTTGTATCTTATGAAAATAAAATGGTTTTCCCTGTTGAAATTCTGTAATTTATTGCTGTTTTCACTTTACCGAATGACTTTATTTTCAATTGTTTGCGTGTTTATACAGCAATAAATAAAAATGAATTTAGTCGTATACCTACCCACGGTGGTTCCCTTTTAGATTTGTACAATTGGTTGTTCTTAAACAGGAACAAACTAAAACGGTTAACATACTGGATTGGAACAAAACGCACGCTCTTTGAATGTATACATAGAAAGTATTTTGAGATGTTTAAAAGAAACCAAATATGTAACGTCCTTATACATACATGTACGTTGGAGTATAAGTACATGTATTTACAATCGAAAACGTAGCGCATGCATATTCTTCGTGCGGTACGTTCTCTGTGATTCAAAATAAAAATATTGTATTTATATTTCTGATAGGTTCCTTTACACCGAAGCCTGTGATATCACACCAGACACTGTGATGTCTTTACTCTATGCAGGGAAGAAGTATGACGTCGGAGCTCTGGTGGCGAAGTGTAAGGAATACCTGGAATCGGAAATATCTACGGAGAATGTGTGTGTGATTCTGCAACAAGCGCACGTGTTTGATGAGCAGGATCTTGTGCAGCAGTGCCTGTCATTCGTGTTTAAATATGGTGATACAGTACTGAAATCTAACGGTTGTGTAGCTCTCGGAAAAGAGGCACTGCGATTGGTTATTGCATCCGATTTGCTTAAGGCTAAGGAAGAAACTGTATATGAAGCATGTATAAAATGGGCTGAAGAAGACTGTAGAAAACAAAGAAGGGATGAGAACGATGCGAATTCCAGAGAAAGCCTTGGGGACCTTGTTAATTTGATACGATTTCCACTCATGACCGTAGAAACATTTACTTCACTCGTCTCGGATGGTGAACTTCTGACCGATGGTGAAAAAGTCGATGTTTACAAATGTTTGACAACAAAAACGGAAAGGAAAAGCATGTTTTTGACCAAGCCCCGAAAACCGGATACTATAAACATTCAAATAAAGCGATTTGACGATGACGAGCCAACCGAAACATGTTCGTTCGAATATGGTTCTACAGAAGCTATAGATTTTCAGTGTTCAGAGACTGTACTCTTAATTGGAGTTAGTTTGTATACATGTGACCAATCATATTGTGGTACACTTAAAGTTTTGGCAAACGATGATCAATTGCTTTCTATGGAGATTGAACTGCCGACAAATGAGGAGAGTATTTTGGGGAATATATTGTTTGACACTCCTGTGTGTATAGAGAAGGATACACACTATACGTTGGTATTACAAAATGAACAAACTCCAGAATATAGTTATTACGATGATTATGAATGTGAATATCAAGATACCCGTTTAACTGGTTATATAGGTTGTAATGGCAATGCCAGTGTTTCTGAACAAGGCCTTGAAGTACATTTCTTTGGCAGCCGCCAGACCAGCGATCACACGAATGAAAATAGTGGGCAGTTTCATTGTTTAAACGTTAAATGGTAAACAGCACTCACCGACAAATTTGCAACACAATTGACATATATTGTCAACCCTTTTGTGTTTGTGATGTCGTTTGCATTTTTTATTACTTTTGCCTTTTCGTTTGTCTGTTTCCGTGTTTGTTTTTGTGTTTTGTGGTTGACTGTCGTCCTTGAATGCTGCTTTCCCTGTCCGATATATTTATCCTTCTATATACACGTTTTATGCGTCAGAATATGTTTGCAATATTGTACAAAAACTGCGGCGCGGTGTAGTTGTAGAGCGTCCGCCTCGCATGCGAGAAATCGTGGGTTTATTCCCCGGGCTTGTCATACCAAGAGGTACTAGTAGCTCTCCTGGATGCTAAGGATACAGGACTAGTCTTGCCGGTGTCATTATGTTGGTACTGGGTGGGGTATCATCTATGGCGTGGTATTCCAGTGTGACAGCACTATACAGCTGAGCGCAGAGCTAACAGTAGACACCGTCATGATATGACTGAACGCTTATTAAACTCTATATATACATATGCATACATTACTGCACATAACTAAAAATCATTTGTAGATATATCTGTAATTATTTTTGCATCATAAATGACCCTAACTATACTAAATATATGTGGACAAACATCATCAAAATTATTACCGATTCATTGTGCCTTATACATAACGTAGATACAATAACCACCGAGCACAATTTATATATTGGGTATTTCTTGTCTGTAAGATCTAGAGCTGCAGATGTCTGCCCCACCACCACCACCACCACCACCACAACCCCACCCGTGGGTTCGATCCCCAGTGGTGGCATATCTGATGAAATCTTCATCTATCATCTCACATCCGGATCCGTCTGCGATAACTGTCTCATATTCAAATTTGATTAATTTCATTTGGTAATTCAACAAATAACTCGAAATCAGTAATCTAAAATATTGTTTGTTATCGTCAGTCTCGTGTGCAGCGAGAGCCACACCCAGGAGTACGTTATTTTCGGTTAACGGTGAAGCTGGAGTGTGTAGCAGTATATGGAGATAGATGGATGGAGGGAGGTTGGGAGGGATGGAGGTAGAAAGGGGAGAGGGAGTGGATTTGTAAGTGGGTAGATATAGATGGAGATGGATGGATGGATGGTTGGTGAAAATTAATCAGACAAGCACCGTGCGCCACGTTTGATGAATTTGTTGCAAATAGTTATTGTTCGACTAATTTGAAATTTAGTGCGCAATACATGTAGCCCTGGTTGTAATACTTCCTTATTAAAGTTTTATAATATTTGTTTTCCTCATTTCCGGCTAATATTGACACACGGCAATCTTGATTTGTTTAAAACTCGCGGCTGGTTATTTTTTTCTGCACAACTTTTATATTTGCAAATCATGGAATACTTGTTTTGAATAGTTAAAATCATTTTTTTTGGCATTTCAGGGTGTTTATTATACTGCATAAATAAATATTGTCAATGTGTAATGTTCATTTTATTGAATTATTTCTGCAACGCTTTTCTTATCATTTATCTCTCTTACAGTTAGACAAATGCACCAAACGTTGTGACCTATTTGCAATCGAGACGAATACGAATGAGTAATTTAACAACCAGATTATTTGCTTCTGTTAACCAGAATAGGAACCTATTGTGTATGTGGATTTTCATCCAAGTGTTAACCCAAAACGAGTACATCAAAGAACATCATGTTTTGTTATCGCGTGTTAGTTTAATATTATCACCAAATTTGTGTTAGTTCACTCATTTTCCAATCTGTAACCATTCTGCATAGTTTTGTCTAGATGTAAATTTAGAATGCGTCTTCAATGTTCATTCCTATTGCCGCCACCCTATTGGTGTGCCGTTAAAACCCCAATCAATTCAATTGAACTCATAATAAGTGGTCTCTTTAGAAATAATACGGTAAATAAATTGCGCAACATAGCCAGTTATACTAATGTGGACTAAGGGACATTATTATCAGCAATACGTACTACAGTGAACTATACTAGTTTTCTCCCTTGCACTACTCGGCTCAGGGAAATGGTTCCTGACATCAAACGGATGCCAGCGGTGTAAACAAGACATTTAATTAAACTTTATAAAATTAAAGAACGCAATTAAGCAAAAGTATTCTACATACATCAAATTAACCAGGTACATTTATTATTGTTTAATGTTCATTCAGCAAAAATCTGAATTAAAACAGATAGGCACCCACATATTATGCTGAAATGAATTTTAAAAATGTTATACAATATCATGTGAAATGTATCTCTCCATATACGTATTGCGAAATGGAAAATAGAACAATTAAAGGTATTTTACGTTGATTGAGAAAGCAACCTCAAAAGGAAATGAGATTGACCTCACTAAAATAATTTTGCCAAGTTAAATATATTTGTACGAAATAACTTGTTGCGGCAAATAACTACTTCACAAACAATTCACTGACAATGGTAAAAGATTATAATAATCTCTCGTGTATATCCGGTGAAGATAGGGAATTCCAACCCGAGGTATACGTGTTTTTATTTGAACCGAGGCTCTGCCGAGGTTCCGATTAAAACACTTATACCGAGGGTTGGGAATACCCATAATAGATTCCTTTTCTTGCATATTAGGGACATGTTGTGCTTTGACGCCGTCAGCTACTAACGGTTTGCATGTTCTCCTGCATACCGGATGTTGGTGCGCGCGTGACTTTTGTCTTTACCCATAAATATAAGACTTTCCACCCCCATGCGGTGTCAGACCGGTGAAAATCGGCCCATTGAACACAATGCAATATAGGCTATATTTGGAGATCAGTCACACGTTTCACAACATTCGTTCGCTTAAATGCACTTTTATTCTGTGTGTTAAACACACTTGGCTAGCAAACGGTCCCATATCTGGAATAAAACACCGATTCAGTTTTTCAACATTTCGCGTCATTCATTCACACCATGCGTATTTTGAAATAAATATCTGTCAAAACCACATCTCTACCTAACCTCTGTGCTCATACTCTCCAATGAAATAATCCTGACAAACACAGTAAAATACTTACTATTCATGACAACAGACATACATGTACTACTTTAACCTCAGGTTAGATTTAACAATGAAATAGAAACTAATCTTGGGAAAAACACATGCAAACTAGAAACTTTGGATTCTTTCAAGGAACTATTTCAGCACCCTACGACCCGGAAGTACTTCCTGACTGGTCTGACACCATGCAAAACGTGGATAGCCTTATCCGGTATGCAAGAAAACATTATACATAGACAAATCTTGCGGCAGTTTGCTGCACAACCGAGATCCTGATACAAGGAATTTCGATTTATTATTTGATTGGATATAAATTGAATTGAATTGAATTGGGTTTTAAGGCGCACCAACACATGAAAGGTTATATGGCGCCTAACAGGCATGAACATGCCAGGCTCATCCTCCATGTACATCGAGATAAAATATGGAAAATGGGCCTAGAACCTTCTCACTCTGAACTGCAGAGTTGCTGCAAATTCTATCGTAGAAACTCCATTTACGCTGGAGCCACTTTTATTGTTTTTTAGCCACTGCTCTTTTGATGTGAGCGAGATGGCACCTAAAACAATGCAGGGATCATGATGAAGACCTTTAATGAACATGAACAAAAAAACGATAAAATGAACATGAATTTGGGGGGATTCTACCCGTCTGCCTCTCCCCCCCACCCCCACCACCCCCTGCCCCCGGGAACCACACGGGGCTGATTGGATATGAAACATGAACTAAACGTCATACAACGTCTTTTATTTGGCAGAACAAATTTTCTCCCTATGCTGAACACATAGTCAAAGTCTAGGAAATATATATTCTGGAAACAAATTCTAGAGGCAAGCCTTTAATAAAACAAAGATTCTCGCATGACTGTGAATACAATTCTGCAATATATTGCATTGATTGATTGATCAGTTTTTCACCAGTTCTTTAAATACTTTAAAAGAGGCAACACTCTTGTGAATTGTTCACTTTGACTTATTTGTTCTATTTGTTCGCTTTGACGGTATTATATGGGAAACTCCATTTTGTCTCCCTCCAAGATGGCTGTTCGAATATGACTACATTACTGAATGTAAGACCACATAATTTTGTTTCTATTATTATTATTTTTTTCAAATTCACCCATATTACAAATGTTATTATATTTCATTCCGGTATTCATAATATATCAATATTGAAGGAATGGAGAGAACTGTAACTAATGTTGTTATAACTTGTAGTTCAATCCATTTGCGTATGTTATATATAAATATGTATTATCATATGATGTTCATTCTCTGTAACATAAGTAATAAAATATGTTTAAACTAAACTAAACATAATTTCGTTTGTGTAAAAACACATGTTTAGGTTATTTAGGAAAGAGAAGGCTAACTTGGATTGAGGGACCCTTGCCCTTCTTTTACTATCAGCTGCATTCCTATGGATCCATTACGTGCACAGATGATAGTATTAGTAATACTGATTTCCAGCAGGGTATATGGAAATATACAAATCTAGTTGATTGCATTTCACCCTTCGGCTGGAATTTATCTCCATTTTCGAACGATATTGATTGATATAATAGAAATTATAGTAAACAACAAGTTATTTCCCTTAGATTGTAACGCATAGTTTACTCGGTGTCAGGCGTTCTTCTGGTTGCGGAAAGATTGAAGAAACATGAGCTTACATCGAATCAAAGAAGCATGCTTACATACTCTTTAAATGGTATGACTGATAAATATTGCATACTTAATTTGAATTTTAAAACAAATATTGTTGAATGGGCGGATTTGCTTTGCCTCGGTCGACATTATTTTCCTCAGGTTGACGATATCTCCTTTCACCTTCACAGGGATGCAATTTTATATACACAATCAAAAAGGGGAATCATAAAGTACTGCTAAGATCTCTTTTTCTCTCTATCATTTTATTAAGAAATGGTGATAAATTCGGATATAGGGAAAGCCCGAATACGTCCTCATTCCACGAAAGAGGCTTAGAAAAGTGTCCAAACCCACTGGAACGGTTAGTCTCGAACCCGTCATCTCCGTGGTGCAATCCACTGAGCCACGTGGCTTATGATACGGGGTTTATGACCACAAAAACCTTTTTTGCATTTCTCTTTAAACTCATAAAGATATCAGTTTGCATAAGAACGATGCAAGTGCGTGCGTTTTACATGTTATTATAAACAGAGTATAGAGTTAATTGATGTTTTAAAAATACCAAAGACAATTAGCAGAGTTATAATGCATTTATTGATATATACTTAATAGTTACACACGTCTTGATGTAACAATATAAAGATAGCTCAAATATACGAAGCACTAATTATATATAGATGAATAATGTCACATTTTGTGCAAATCCTATTTACATGGTTGTATATAGCTACATTTCCACCGGATACCTATACCCTTATAAGACACCTTTATAATGCACAGGTTATGTATTAGTTTCTTCTCTTAAGCTTAATATATATACATGTATAGAATTTATATAACATTTTTATTCTATAAAAAGAAAGCCCAATTTTATTATTCCGTATGATTATCATAATAATAATTATTGTATCTAATTCTCAAAAATATGCAATAATGCCTATTTCGGTTTTATCGTCGTTTATATTGCCAGTCGTTTCCTTTTCTACTTCAGTTGAATCTTTTGAAGAAAGGTCGTCGGTGGATGCACTTTTTTCAAACCCATAATTGAAGAAACACCCTTCGGCTTCTGAGTCGATTGACAGCAGTGGAGATTTGCTGTCCTCGGTTTCCTTTAAGCTAGTTTTATTTGGGTTACTGATAGCTTCCATAAAGCTGTCCCTTCGGAGAGGCGATTGCTCCCTATCTCTGTTATGTGCAGATGCCCTCGCTTCTGAATCTACAATCACATTTGCAACATCAGCAGGCTCATTGGTATGCTCACTATGTGTTATCATTTCAGTATTAATATTTTCAAGAATAGCATATGCATAGTCTCCACTTCCGAATTCCGTAGGTGTTTCACTGGTTGTAAGCGTAATTTCATCTACATCGTTTAATTGAGACTGCAACGAATCTTCACCTTCACAAAATATTGAATCGTCACACACCAATGTTGATTCCATTTCTTTATCGTTATTGTCAACCATAGCATAAGTATCTTCTGTTTTCTTCATTCTACTTTCATGGTCTCCATTTCCTTCCTCCACAATCACAGATATGTATTTACAGCTTATTTCTGTGTCAACTTCACTGGTGATAGTAAGTGTGAATTCGTCAATATCAAGCATTGTGTCATCCGCGGTATCTGTGAAGTTAGAATACGAGCTACATCGTGTGAAACTATCCATAGTGTTGTCGTTTTCCCGAGCACTTGTAAAACGTGTTGCATCCGAACCATCGTCATTGTGGTTACATTGCTGAGATGTCAAAGCATTGACCCTGTTTGCAGCATCTATAACATGAGAAACTAAATACGTTTGTCCTGTAGTATCGTCTTCGTTCAAGTTATACGAGCTCTGCGATTTTAGGGTACAGTCATCTTTCTGTCGGCGAGATCGATAGGGAAAACTGTAAGCTTTACTCAGATGACCTGATGCTTGTTTTTCTTCAAATTTATTGATTTGATTATTTATTGTTGCATCCATTGAAGTATATATAACAAAACTAACCAAAGTGCCTTCTGTCAGCTGTGATTGTGAGAAAGTGGGCGATGAAATGCATTCAGATTTGTCTTCTATAGCAGAAGGTGCTCTGTTCGACTTGTATGTTTGAATTGAATAATTTGTGAGTCTACTTTCGCTAAAGTCTATATCAAAAGAGAGAGGAGTTCCGTCAATAACATTACTTCGATCCTCGTATGCGTTATTTACTATTACAGCAGTTACATCGGAATCATTAGTTTTATCTAGGACTTCAGCAATATCTCCCGCACTGTAATCCACATTAAGAGTAATTCCTTCTTCAGGGGATGTTTTCCAGTTTCCGTTGCCTTTGTCTGATTTAGTGTAGGCTGATTCCGGATTTAGTACGCGTGAAATGTCAGCAATTAGACTAAGTTCGTCAAAAACAGTAGCCTGTACATGTGCAGGAGAGTCGTGAGTTTCTATGACATCATCCAAATAACCGAGGGCTGTATGATGATCATGTGTGTATAGTTGGCGTGTTTTAATAGGGGATAGTACAAAACCTGTGGTTTCACTAAGAATATCTGGACTGTCATTTATTTTAAGTTCATCTTCAAAACTAAATGCAACTGGATGGTTGGTTGATGTATTACATTAAATACGGTAATTTTTAAAAGAATAGCATGGTGTACTAGCTACTATGTTTATATTCCTGTAAGATGTATCCTCGGCATCGATATCTGTTGCAATTTCACTTCGTCGTACACCCGGAGTAGCTAGTTGTTTCTGCTCTCGTTCTGCTCTATCTTCCGTACTTGTTTTAAAACGTCTCCACCAGGTTCCTTTACGACCTGAAATATTGTGTACGATAATTATGTAATATTTTCAATGAAACTTTCATAGCTATTGGTTCAGTTTAACAAGTATTGAACGTTTGAGAATTGCAGAAGAAATGTACAGTGTTCAAATCGCTTTTGTACATGAAGATAATTAAAAATGTCACACTAACCAAATTCATAAGGCACGTATATAACGATATGGAATATGACATTCCTTTATAAACAAAATGCGATACATAATATGCAAATTACGTTTCACGGAAACATGAACAGGAGCTTGATTTTTTTGGCTACATATGATGCTTGCAGGGAACAAGCTATCTAGACAATAAATTCGAAATTGATAAATGTTGCTGCATTTTATTGGTTAAATCGCATCACGCGATCATTGTTCATACTGCAATAAACGTTTATAACCTAAATCGCATCGCTCAATATTTTTATTTAACGTCGTTGTACAGTACCGAGAAAGCAAAGGTCACCAGATACGATGTCAGTAGGGCGAATTTGACACATTTATGCTTTGTATACACGCGTTCTACTAAAAAAAAAAGATGGACTATTGGAATTATAAGAATTAAATGGCTTATATAAATTCATGTTTTCCGTAGTTTACTTGAAGTGTAAAAGCACACATGCGGCATAATTGGGTTTGTATTATGGTTTGTGCTTGATTCGGCTCAATTACATTCCCACAAACTACAGAAAACTTAATTTGCTTTCTGAGGGGTGAATTTGCTTAGATTCAAAATTATAAAGGAATACGTTCTGGACTAGTTTTGTGTTCCCATCTACTAGTACATACAGCAATAAACTGTAAACGTTTACACAATTACCATGTCCTCATAGATTGAGTATAATGTATGTATTTTATTTTATTTGCATGTGTACACCCACTTCAACAAAAAACATGTTAAACCATTTTAATTACATTTATTTCCAGTTTTAAAAGGAATTACACTAAACATGTGAATGCCTGCCGCATGTGAAGGACGTGAATGTACTTACTTGATTTATCTTTCTTAATTTTTGATAATATTTCTTCAATAGACGCGTTTTTTCGTTTGCTCGCAGTACGATCCTGGAATCAAAATAACGTAATTTATAATATCTAAATATCTGAAATGTAGCTGTTTAATAAATAGTTAAATTTAGTCACAGCATGTTCAGGTTAAATTAATTATTTACAATAAGGTAGTTTCAGAATAAAGTATATGAACAGCATCTGCCAAATTTAGCTTAACATCCTTCAGTCAAGGCTGCCGAATTTTCCAAATAACAACTAAAATCATGAATTGGTTAAATTAAATAAATAAGACGCTCCATATACTTGATTATAAAATGTATATTTAATTTAATCTAATTCTTCAGCTTGCTTAGATACATATTCATATTAATAAATGTTTAAACATTACATATCAATAAGTGTTTAATGCATAGCGTGCATGTTTTATATGCATATGCATTCAAAACTCTGTAACAGATAGTGTAGATATGTTACATGATGTGCATGAGTACAGCCATGCAAAAAATAAAATGAAAAAAGAAATTAATGAAAGTGTACACGAACTAAACTATATCAACTCTGTTATTGTTATATTGCTCAAGCACACAGGCGATATATCAATAAATTCCTCATGCACTTATGTGTATGGAAAGCGCACATATTTCTAGAAGTACTGAAACATGCAGTTAATTAAGGGATTATAGGATTACATTAATTAAAGAGATACACGGTTAGTGCAAAAGTGGGAATACATCATGCAAGTAAAACACAAACAAATCGGACTGGTTGAACTCGACATGAAAAATGAATTATTCAGAAGAAAAAGTGTTTGTCATACGATCTGTTATGATTATTTTATCTTTGTAAATCAAGTGTCCGTGGTCAGACTAACGCCATCCATATAGTGTTATATTTTGAGATTGTCGTCTGCTTCCAACACGAACAATTCATGGCTGAGATTGTCGTCTGTTTCCAATACAAACAATTCATGGCTGAGATTGTCGTCTGCTTCCAACACAAACAATTCATAGCTGAGATTGTCGTCTGCTTCCAACACAAACAATTCATGGCTGAGATTGTCGTCTGCTTCCAACACAAACAATTCATTGCTATCAAGGGGTGGTAATCCAAATCAGCAGTAAATATAGGTAAACGGCTGCATTAATCGCTTTATATTTGGCAATGTGAGGACCTGGGCAATTGTCGTATTCTTTTACACACACGGGTTGACGGCCATTTATCAGGCGTCATATCCATTCTTTTCCGTTAGCAGTTACATGTGTAACTCTTTATTGTCTGTATCAACAACGTCTTATATGAGCGTATAGCGATATGTGTGCAGTTACTATAAATGCAAGGTAGTGCATTCGTTTGTTTTTCATGAAAATGCTTTACATAATGATCATATCATAAACAATTCATCCATTTTGTTTTTATCGTTCTGCTTTTCTCTCATACTCTGCATAGGATCGTATCCGTATAATGTCACTTTAAAGTTGAAATGAACTGAACTCTCATTGCCGTCTGTCAAGAACTGCTTTGATACTATTTGCCCACCACTCTTTTCAGGATTAAAATACTCTCTGTTGCCATGCGATGTATTTTCTGTATTGCTACTTGTGTTACATTCTGGTTGGTTGTTATTTATAGTCGGGTTGTTATTGTAAACATGCTGTGCAAGTGCTGTTCGTGAAGTCAAGCGTTGGTTGGTGTGAAAAGGAAAACGTGCATGCTGAACTTTAAAACAAACCTTCTGTTTCTTCCGGATAATAAAAATAACTATAATTGCTGATAGTATCACAACTGCGAGAAACGCAATAATTCCCCCTGCTATGAACGCATCATAATTTGCCTCTCTTGCTACTACTGGGTCGCTTAGTGGGAAATCTGCAAAACGAATATTTCAGATGTTGAAAACAAACAGTATCATATTACAGGCTGAGGCACACCAAGGCAGTTACCTCTGTTACATTATACTTTACATAAAACAACTTCAGTATCGATACATTATCGATCGTTGACTATGTCATGCTTAAAACTGAAACCATTGTCCGGGAAATGCAACAAATTGCAGGAAATCGAAACAAAATACGGTTGGAGAGGGAGGTGAATGCCACCGGGTCCCACAAAAAGGAATTTGTCTCGGTTTAACTTCAGGGCTGGCTACGGGCCTGCATAATAATATACATATGGTCGCCTCTTTCGACGTTTATTCTCAAGACGCAGAGATATCCGATTTCGGACTAAAGCCTGCTCTTGGAAACGAATTATAAAGACTGGCTTACTGATGATAAAAGCAGAAGCTGATAGTCTTAGTATAACATGCAACCTTTGTAAAACAAAAAAATCTTAAGAACTGTAGATTTAAAGTAGCTATCCCGGTAACAAAAGCAGTTTCTTTACCTACTGACGACGAAGTATATATATATATATATACACTCAAGTGATATGAAAACGCAACACGGGAATTTCCGCTATATATTGTATGTACAATATGCTGCTTTTAATCGAATGGTACGTGGCTACGTAAGACCTTTCCTTTTGGAAAAAATACTAAAACAACAAATAATACAGCAAATAGTATTCCTGCAATGTTTCATTATTCACAGAGTACGCGTTTGGCTCAATCATGTGAGCAAACGTAGGATGCAACATTTTGCAAACTATTTACGTTAAATACAGTACTGAACTAGCTCAATTTTTCAAAGAGCTACTTCAACATTTATGAAGTTCTTGTTACAAAGTGTAGTGTGATTAAAACGTCTACAACATCACAGTTGTGTCCTTTCTCTAGTTAACTGCAACTTTCTTTTTAAAAAACATCTTGGGATTTCTTTGGAATATTATGTGCAATAAAGTGTGCAGTACATACAATATATAGCGGAAATTCCCGTGTTGCGTTTTCATATTACTTGAGTGTATATATATATATATATATATGGGGAGAAATATTTGTGAACTACCAAGGACAGACAACCTTCGGACGAACTACGGCAGGGCGCCTAGCTATGACGAGATACACAGAACTCAAGCGTATATATTCACTCCTTAATATATATATATATATATATATAATTCACCGATTTTGAGAGTCCAAACTCTATAGACACAATATAAACCGCTTTAAGCAGACAGGCCAAGCCTCAAAACTGGAGAGTCGAATTAAGAGTGACCAACTTATAATTCCTTTTACGCATATTCAATCACGGGTTTTTAAAAACACTGAATAAACTTATACTTTTAATCGGCACATATTCATTATTATATGACCCTACACTTGGCTAGAGTTATGATAAACGGGTTGGTAGTGCAAGTTTGCCGTTATATGGACGGTTAGTTTCTTTAAGTATTTCTATTGACAACAAGTAATGAAACTATATCACACCGACACATAATATATAATCTATCTGACTGCCAACATGTTTTAAGTAAGCATACATACATTTAGATACTTTCAAATACTAGTTAGGTCATACTGAGTGAAATCGGTGAAATTGAATATTACCTGAGAAATGGACATAAGCATGCAGTGGCATTCCGCACATGGCAATATCAGGAAATTCTTTGTTGGCTGAGCACATTCGTATCGTGACATTTTCATGACTTTCAAAAGTAAAGTCAGGCATGGAATTATTGTACACCGTTTCGAAATCCCTTTCGACCAATCGCTGAAGCATAAACATCTGTTCGGATCCTCCGTTGAATCCAGAGGTACAAAACATGTTGATTTTACTGTTTTTCGTTTCCACAGAACAGTTAGTTGGTGCTTCTGGACTTCCTGGAATAGTTAATTTTCGATCATATACTAGTTTATACTAGGCCACAAATATATCAGTTTACTAACAATGATTTAAACTTTCAAATACATTATAAACATGACACAGAACAATGATAATGACTCTTAACTGGAAATTAAAACTCCGGTAATACAAAGTCGATTTTGACGTGGAATCAAACTGACATTCACATCTTTGCTTCAAAAGTAAGCATCCTGTGCAGTTTTACAAACGATTGCAAACTGTGGGAGGAGATATATAGACACAAACGATTTTAACGAAAACAGGGCCATAACTCCGTTTATACACGGTCGATTTTAACGCCGAATCGACATACACATCTTGACATCATAGGTAAGCATCCTGTAAAGTTTCAAAACAAGCGGTTAAAAACTGTGGGAGGAGATAGACACACAAACGTTTCCGGACGAACGGACACTCGGCCGAACAGACGGACATGGACACGGCCATTTGGTGGTGGGGGCATAGAAAAAAGCTTAAAACGTGCTACCTTGAAATACATTGCGATTTTACAAATAAAATGCTTAACAGATTTACCGTTTGTATCATTAAGATATAGTTATCTTGTATACATTAACTTGATAATGTAATCACAACGTCGTATATACGACCTTGAATGTCATTATGTGGTTCTATAACTACAAATTATAAAATTCGTCTGGTAAAATTAAACTAACCTGGATGTACAATTTGGAAAACGCATGGATTTTTTGACATTCCTTCTGTGTTGTTTCCATAACATTCAACGAGAGCATATTGTAATTCTGAACTGAAATACAGAAATATTATTAAATACACTGAATGCTATTACTTGTATTTGTACAAAACACGACCTGGTAGACTCTCCGGGATTTTTGTTTTCAAAATCATTCGAAAATGTTAACAGGTTGATAAGTGTCATCCAGTGGGAGGCATGGCTTGCGTAACAGAGATTTCTATTATGTCAAAAAAAATTATAGAATAAAACATTACATATGATTTTAATTATGGCAATCTAAAAGAATTATAAGAGACTACATGAAAATAATTGTCACTTACATCAGTAACATAATATGACAAATTGAACTTGATTGATTTCAATGTATTTAAAGGGTTAAAAAAAAGTTTAGCCATTTGGGTTTAATTGTAAGAACAATATCTAGAATATAATTCTAAATAAATGAACTTTAGTTTCTTTTAATTACAGTGATTCGCCCACGGAGTTGAAATACTTTACTTTCATGTGTATTACTGCAATTTCGTTTTAGTTTAATTGACAGAAGCAGTTACTAGAAAAAAACTTAAATATAAATAATTGAATATTCAGTTTCATTTTAATTACATTTGGTTTTCCATGGGTTTTAAAGAGGTTGTTTTCTTGTTAAAAAAACACACGAAATAAATGCAGCCATTTCTGTCAAATTGTAAAAACTGTCAAGAAAAAATAATTTGAATGATGGAGAAAAAGTAATATATTTACAGAAACATTTACTAAAATTTACCCAATTTCTATTTCAATCGATCCATAAGCGTGGTCTCTGTTGTTAACTTCTGCTATTGACTGAACTGTCTGTATTAGAGTATGCGACTTCCGGTAACGCCACGTCATTATGACGTCATTCGGAGATCCCGACATGTGACAGTTCAGACTTACAGTTTCGCCGAGTCTCGCTGCATGTTTCTGTATCCTTGGAGAAGCGCAAATAGGCGGATCTAAAACATAAAGTAAAACAATGTCACTTATTTCGACTTGTATTAAATAATTGCATGCGATTTATGTTAAACAATTACTCGTTTCACTCACTAATACTGACGTCAAAGTTACCCTTTAATTGTGGATCCTATTGTGACGTCATATTTGTGGTTTTAATTGCTAATGAATTTGATGATTTAGCATGAAATTTCCAAAAACCTTTTTAGTTGAGAATCGAATAAAAAAATATCGTTCCAGTATCCCCATCGCTACTCGTTGCATATATGAACCTTTTTTTGCAATGTTTACGCAACTGCGTACTTTGCGTACAGGTAGGTACGTTCGTGAGATAAGTGCACTGGAAGGAGAAGCAATTATTGACAATTTTATTTTGTTCAGTACTATTGAAATACTATTTACTGATATAGTTTTGACATTATATTAAAATAAAAAATAAAATGTGTGCAGCGAGTATGTTGCGTGTGTATACATAGTGATTACTTGTCCTTTAGGATCATAAAGCCCACTCTTAGTGCCTTTAAAATAGAATACCGCTTAAGCCTGTGCTACAGGGGCTCGATAGGTGTACCACCTTATATAACCTCTCAGGAATAGAATCAATGAAATAGTGACTTTTTCTTTGCTATTTTGTTTTTGTTTGTTGCTTCCAAGGGATATATATATATTACTTTAAAAGTATTATACATATGTTATATATTGTTCAATGGTTCTGCAATCATTTCAATATACGAGTGATTTTTTCTCTCACATAAACAACATTCTACATATGTCTCATCAGACTACTTCTCAAAAGAATCACAAAATAAAAAATGTCATTCAGTCGCAACAACCCACGAGACATTTGATTCACAGTTCCGTTCATGTTATACTTTCATTAAATATAATGCAGTTCTGTTTTGTTTACGCTATACCAGTAACTGTTAAATAGGCTTCTGTTCTCATACATTAACGTCATGTAACTAAAATGAATCACTAAGAAGCTTTTATGTAGATATCTCCACCTCTCAATCTTCTCTAACTAATAAATATGTTTTTTTTCTTACGCGAGTCACGCATTAACATCTTATCCACCTCGGAATCAAACTTCCAGTTGCACGCAATGGAGGGAGCGGCAAACGAATTATGGCAATGAACTAAGCATATCAAGGAAAATTTTCATTAATCTTGAGAGTTTAATATCGTGTTCATTTAATGAATTTCTCATCACTGGAAAATCTAAGGGCAAGAAAAAAGTGTTTACCAAGTCTTTAGCCCCGTAGATCAATTGTGAAAGTATGTAATTGACAGGTTAACCTGCAATCACAAACACAAACAAGGTCATAAATCAACGTGTTGGTGTACTTAATACGACTAAGGTCGTCGCATGCTCAATAAAAATTGCGCGATATCAAACCTTTGCTATATAAGCGAGCATGACACTTATGTTATATATACAGACTGACTAGGTGGCCGAGTGGGCTAAGGCGTCTGCTATTTGGCGAAGCACTGTGTCGAGGCTGGTGTCCTAGGGCTGCAGGTTCGAATCCTTTGGTAAGTTGTTGGTACAGTTTTCTACACATGTATATACACATATATGGAAAGATGGCAAAAACACAACATATGTCCATGTTTTTAGACAGTTTTAGTGTATATATCATCGTATACTTACATAGAACTGTTATAGTCGATGACTCGCTTTTGGAAGAACCAAGTCTGTTGGATGCATGGCAAGTATAGTTTCCAGCATCCGATCTGAAATGTAGATACCAGCATTTGAATAATTATCATTCTATAAAATAAAAACGAAATACAACGCTGTGTAATAAGTCTATTTTCCACCAAAATACGAAAAATCTTTTTTGACACAATTTGATAACTACCTTAATAAACTGTCAATGAAACGTGTATTTTTTAATGATAAATACAAACGCATTGAGACAACTCGTTTGAGATATAAAACAATTCACTTAGGACCGTTGTACTTGAGGGCAAAATCAATGTAAAATTGCTTCATCAAAAATTAAATTACTTTTCGAATCCGGTACTGTATACTATAGGCCTCCGCAAGACTAACACTTGCGAATGGCGGGATGTATACAGTACTGGTTCTACCCAGGAAAAATGGGATTGTCTGTCACAACCAGAAAAAATTGACGGCAATATGTCCTAACATGTGCTAAAATGGCGTAAACACCATTCAAACAATACAAAAAAATCTTCTATATGTATAAGTATATAGGTAAGCGCGTATTTCGTTGTTCCTTGTTCCCTGAATATATGACCCAATGTTGCCGTGTTCCCAAAATATATGTTGTTCCCCAAAAAATGTTGTCCAATGTTCCATTGTTCCCCTAAAATTACCAATAAAAACAATGTCCTTTGTTCCCAATAAACCCTGGGAGACCCTCATTAACGCAACACGCCATTCATCTATTCAAGCATCAACTACAACGCACTGTCTTGCAGTGCGTGCAAAGTAGAACAAAACACGTGGAACTCAACCTATCCTTGATGGACTAGCGTACTGAGATTTAAAAGGGACACAACTCAATCTTGATTTTTTGTAAAACTCAAGGCGTCCGGTTAGTTTTTCTACATAAATTGCTTTTGTTCAACCATTAATATTAAATATAAGAAAAGCTGAAAACTCAAAATTGTATTTAAATATAAGCAAGCAGGTATACAATCAAAATGTTACTGGATTAATAAATCGAGAGGCTAATTTTGCCGCTTGATAAAAACTTCAAGATTGCCATGTGACCTGTTAAGGAAATGAGTTCACGGCAGGGGAATTTTTCATTTACAAAGATTGGAACGTATTAAAATACAGGATGCCGTATCTGAGGACACTGAGCGAGTTTCGTTTACACATAAAGGGATATTCCTTAATTACGGAGATTCAGACGGAAGACATTGGACATTATTTAACAGGGGTTTCGTCTGAGAAAGCATACAAGGAAGAAAACCAAGGAATGAATTATGCAGTTACTTACATGTTTATATTGTCAAGGTTCAAACTAAAATCCATAGAAGTGTTTGATGTAGAGTAACCTTTCTTTTCCACGGCAGCACCATTGTGAAGCCAATACATGCTTTCAGGGATTGGAAGTGGCACTGCATGGACGCGGCAGCGTAGCGTCAAATTACTTCCTTCTTTAGCAGTATATTCTGTCTGGTCAATCGTTATGTTTGGTGCGTCTGCAAAGGTTATTATTATTATTATTATTAGTAGTAGTATTATTACTATTATTATTGTTGTTGTTATGAAAACACAATATCTCTAACGTAGTATTGCTGATTATTAAATAATAAATTCTAATTGATAGTATGCTGGTGGAGAGACAAGAGCGTCTGTCCATGTTTCAGTTCATGTTTATAGTGTTTTGTCTAGATTTCGTAGAGCATGTGTTTATGATCTGGCAGAGATTAGAGCAAAGTGCATTTACTCATATCTTACGAGTTTCTCAATATCAGCCTGCGTGGTCGAGTGGTTAGCGACGTTGCGTTGTTTAACCTTCTCGCTGTGGGTTCGAATCCCACTGGGAGCTTAACTTTTTAGTGAGAAAGAGTCGATTCTTACGTGTGGCGGGATGTATACAGTACTAGTTTTACCCAGGAAAAATGTGGTAGCTTGCCTCTACCATAAAAAATAAAGTCGACCGTCATATATTGCCTAAAATGTGCTAAACATGACGTAAAACACCAATCAAAACAAACAAATTCTCAATAATAGGATATGATTGACGGTATTATGTGTAAACGTATTATTAACCTGTGTTTCCTCCATCTCCCTAGACATATCGATGTTGTTCCCTTTCAGAAACAGAATTTGATTTCATCCTATTAATTCTGTAATTTCTGTATCTGCTACATGAGCAATTTATCAATCATACCGTTCTGTTCTTAAGTTTTCTTGCATACCGGACAAGGATATCCGTCATCTTACCGGGGCTAGATATTTCCATCTCACCCTAGGGTCGAGATAAAATTCACGCGCGCCAACATCCGGTATGCAGGAAAACATGCAAAACGTTAATAGCTGGCGGCGTCAATGCACAACATTTCTCTGATATGCAAGAAAAAGAATCTATCATGTGTATTCGGTTCAGATAGGGAATTCTTGCATACCTGACAAGGATATCCGTCATTTTACCGGGGCTAGAAATATCCATCTCACCCTAGGGTCGAGATAAAATTCACGCGCGCCAACATCCGGTATGCAGGAAAACATGCAAAACGTTAGTAGCTGGCGGCGTCAACGCACAACATGTCTCTGATATGCAAGAAAAATAATCTATAATGGGTATTCGGTTCAGACAGGGAATTCCAACCCTCGGTAGAAGTGTTTAAATCGGAACCTCGGCAGAGCCTCGGTTCCGATAAAAACACTTCTACCGAGGGTTGGAATTCTTTATCTTCACCGGATACCCATGAAAGATTCTTATATTCCAACCCTCGGTATAAGTGATTTAATCGGAACCGCGGCAGAGCCTCGGTTTTGATAAAAACACGTATGCCTCGGGTTGGAATTCCCTATCTTCACCGGATACCCATGAAAGATTCTTATAATCCTCATCGTGCATTTTCTTAAGTTATCCTAATCGTATAATACCTACATAATGCTTACAGTGTTACATTTGCCATTTGTGCAGCCAATCCTCTATCTTGAAGCACCGAGTTCGTTACTGCGCATGTCAAAACGGAACCGTTATATTCACGTGACAATGTTCTCTGAAGGAATGACCGTACTGTAAAGGTTCCATTATGTTCCGGAATGACAACAAACTCAAAATCTCCAATTGCAACGCCGTCAAGCATCCAGAACACGTTTCCAGTTGGACGACTTCCGGTACTCGTACACTCCAGCTTCAAGACGCCATTGTTGTCGAAACTCCCGTCATATCCACTTATTTCCGGCTGCAGCGGCATCACTATAGAAATATATACATATTTTTATAATTATAATATATAAAACAAAATTGGATAAGTAAATATATTTTAATAGTCAATGAATTTGGCAATGGCGGTCGTAGTTTTCGAAGTGTCGTTGGTGAGATATTTAGGACGGTGTAGTAAGCTTGTTTTAATAAATTATATCAAATGGTATTAAGAGTTTAATTTACATCCTAAATTCGATCTTTAACCATGGAGAAAATACATTTAAAAATGGCGGGGTCTGCATCCGGACGGGTACTGTTTATTGATATTGTTATCTATTGTGTTGAAACGCAACTTACGGTGTACATCTAGATCGCTGTTGAATGCCTCATGATAGAAGACGGAGACAGATATGTTACATGACAATGCCGCTCGGTACATATCTCTGGTTACAATGAATGTCAAGCTGCTCGAACGGTGACCCGTGCCGTTAGTGTAGGTTGAATCTAGAAATCTGCCGAGCATTGGTACTATGGTTCCATTGAAATCTGTGGTGAAAATATAATATTACATTTAAATAACGTAGAATGTATAATGTATATTTTAAAGGAACACACGACAATCTTGATTTTTGTAAAACTCACGGCGTCCCGTTAGTTTTTCTAAATAAATGTTATTTGTTCAAGCATTAATATTAATTATAAGAATGGTATTACTAACTGATGATTATAGTTCACCAATAATATATGCAAACCTATAGTAGATAAACAAAGAAAAGTTGAAAACTCAAAATGCCATTTAAATATAAACAAGCAGGTTAAAAGTCAAAATGATTCAGGATTAATAAATCGAGAGGCTAAGTTTAATGCTTAATAAAAACGTCAAGATTGCCGTGTGCCTTTAAGTTATTGTAAACGAATGAAGAATGACAAGTTTATGTTAGTTTAAACTGTTTTATTTTACAGCGATTCTAACGAAAGCTCTTTGAACTTATTTTAATCACTCCCGATGGCTTCATTTGTAAAACCAGTACTAAGTAAATGTAGATAAAAAGTGTCTTCTTGAGGAACACAACGCATATGGTCATGGCGGGGATCAAACTTACGACACTTCGATCCTGGGTCCGACGCTCTACCAGTATACCACAGCTCTCCAATGGTTCTGTTGCGTTGTCTGTCGTTGAAAGATGTTAAACTGTCCTAAGTTAATACCCACAAGGGCATATAACGTTAAGTATATATGTAGTATGTGTTTTTTATTTGTAAAAAATATCGAAGTATAATATGCCTAATTATTTGGTGATAATGAATACCTTTGTATGAATGTAAAATTTGTTTTGATTAAAACATATATAATAGGATGGTACTACATAATTATAGATCTAACTAAATATTATTTACATATGCATCAGAGTGTTTGTTTTTTAGTAAAATGGTACTGATTCCATTTTGTGTTGAAGGATAACGCTGCTAATATAACAATTGGTTTGAACAATAGAAGCATATTTACCTTTTCTGAACCATGTTATCTCCGGAAGTGGTTTTCCGCCATCAGCTTCACACAAAAACGTAACTTCCGTTCCCTCCAAAACTGGATGACCGGGAACTTTCATGTTCATGATTGGAGGTCGTACTGAAAATATGTTAGATAGTTTGTTTAAAATTGCATTTTAGCATTTTTATTTCGTTTTAAGAAATATTAATTATTTAATTTAGTCAAAATTGAAAAGCAATGTGTGTAATAAACTATAGTAGTATTATCCGCAAGAATCAGTATGATCATATGTATAAGTACATGCGATTACAAGATAATATACAATATATAATATATAAAACATCAAACGCTACCGTCCTAGAAGGATTTATGTAGACCTTATCATACGATCCGGTCATCGCAGACTGCTTTTTGAGATATAATTATACAAACAGAGCGCGATGTTTTCCCTTACAGCTTGCTCATTTGGTATAAAATGAATTGATACGTTTTCCATCACCGGACTTTTTTTCGAAAAGTGCGTGCGTGCATTCGCTAGTCTGCGTGTAATTGACACTATTTCCTCCTACACCGTTACAAGTACGAACTTAAAAGTTTGGTATATGATTGGAATATATGTGTAGATGTGCAAGAGAGTATTAACATTGTTGTAGCTCCTCCGTGGGCGGGGTTAGCGGGGTGGTGTGGTTTTACTTAAAAAATACAATTACTCCTACATGCTTAAATGTAAGAGGGTATTATCGTTGCCTCAAGGTTCAATACATATATTACGGTGTTTTTTTGCGTGGGTCCACTGGGTCATGCCCTGGGGGCTTGAGTTGGTGGGCCAGGCGGCGTCAAAACTTATTTTCCAAATAGGGTCATGTTGCATATCAAATTGAATGACATAAAGGGGAGTGCACTGACACACACAAATGTCAAAGGGCCGTCTTGGGAGGTGGGGAAGAGTCAAAATGTAGAATTTAGTCTATATCTGATCTTTGAGTTGGTTTTACATAACAAGTGCAATTACTCCTAGATGCTTAACCGTAAGAGCGTGAATGTTGTGTGTATTGTCTTTGTCTCGAAGGTCAATATATATTTAACGGGCGTTTAGGTCAGCTCCCTGGGAGCTGGACTTGGTGGGAGTAGACGAGATCAAACATGTTTTTTCCCCAAATAGGATCATGTTGCATATTATAGTGAATGCCATTGCAACATGCGGGCAATACCGTTTGTTTTATCTTACTTTTCTGTTTTCAATACAGACTTTAAACTGGCAGTGTGTTATCACTTGCTCAATGTTTGAATACATGCTAATAATTAAAAAGTGCGGGATATGCGATAACGCGCCATCGACCTTCTCTGGCTTCTATTATATAGATAGTTTCTTTATATGAATTTTTGATGTTTCCTCGACGTCCAACATATGCGTTTAAGTATTTGTGAAATCCTTAATACATTAAAGTTGTGTTTATAACAGTCACGCCGAACCCCACTTTATGACGTTTTGATGGTTAAAAAGTGTTGTTGACAGTAATCCGTATTACTGGTTAATCCCTATTACTGGTGGCCATTGTAAACTTTCATAATATATATGTCACCGATCATACGATATTCTGCACGCGAATAGTCAAAGTTGAATTTTAAAGCACTTAATTTTATCCTATAGAGAATATATATGCGGAATATCCCTGGTAATTAGACAGTTAAATGAAATCAGATAATATCTTCACTAAAGTTTTTTAAATCGTCGATGCCTATCTACATTTCATTCGGTTAAATGTGTGGAAAGTGTAGCTGATATCCTGCTTTATGGTAAACAATCTAAACACCGCCACCTTCACCTCCACCTTCACCACCTCGCCTCCGCCGCCGCCAGCAGCAGCAGCAGCAACACCACCACCACCACACCACCACCACCAATAACAAAAACAACAGCATCACTACCACTATCACTATCACCACCACTACCACTAGCAGCAGAAGCAGCAGCAGCATCAGCAGCAGCAGCGCAACCACCACCACCACCACCACCACCACTACCACCACAACACCACCAACACCACCAGAAACAACAATAACAACAACAACACCAACAACAACACAAGCAATACAAACACAAATAACAACATGTAGAGAAAAGTCGATTGTGCGCATCGCAAATATCCGCGGGATAAACCAGTTTACTTCGTTATTATATCATGCCAACAACAAAGGTACATTTTTTTTTGAGACCGACATGTATAGCTTAGCGCCGGACTGTTTTGAAGCCGAAACATTCGACTCGCTAATATCTATGTTGATAAATTAATGGTCACGTCTTGAGGTTTGAGGTTGAGATCTTAACGCTCGATAATCAGTGAAAAATAAAATTCATCCAGCAAAGATTAGCAACGATAACATATTGTCTGTATCAATACAATTTAGGTTAGTAGGCGGGGATGAACATGCCCTTACATGCTATGTAATGGTCTTGATACGCATGCGTGCTAGTGCAGGAAGTGGGTGTGAGTGATCCAGTACTATCTTGCAACCTTGAAAGGACACAGGTAATTAAGCCATATATGTTGTCTTTTTATTTTATTTCGTAAATTGTTCACTTCTTTAATGAATATAGAATACGTATACTACAGTTTGTTAAATATAACATACACATACTACAGCCTTTAGATAAACATGTCATTTGTAAGATCTGGTATATTTTGAAACCGAAAGTAGATTTATCAACCTTTGGCTGAACCTATACTGTACATTAGTCATATATTTTGAAACTAAAAGGAGATTCGTATAACAGAAAACTGTTATCGCAATATAATGATGTTTGTAATGAATCATTGCTAATTGTCATATTTCACATTGATAATGTATCTTTAACACATAACAAATGGTATTGGGGAATATCTAAGGTAAACATAGTGAATTTGAAAGCGAAAGTGCACTTGTATTTCTCTGAATAAATAATCAATTTCTGGATTTTTGTATTTCATACATAATCTCATCACTACATAATGCGATAGTAACCACTGCCTATCCGGGGATCAAGTGCATAACAATAACTTCTGTTTATAAACGAAAGTACACTCCCATTAATTTTAAATTATAACAATCAATTGCTGGTTTATAAAGTAAATGGAAATGTCAACAATGACTGAATTGAAATCTGTATCTGTATCTGTCTGTATGGTACACGTTTCCGTCACAATTGACGATTACAACGCGGGTTGGTTGCGCATTAATTAATATCAAGTATACTTAACAATGAATTAAAGTGAGAAGAAAAAATGAGTAAAAATGGATAGGAAAGGTAGAAGGAAGATATTCTTAGTCGCTAATTGCGTGATAGGCCTTCATCATCAATCCTGTCTGGCTACCGTAGCGGCCCCTGGGAATTCACCCAACCAGCATAGCACTGAGAATCACTAGAACCTAACAAACAATCAACTGGGACAGGGTTTAGAATGAAAGTTTGGAAAGCTCCTGTTTGTAAGATACCAAATCAGGAGCCTCAGCCACAGTGGCTGGTAGACTATTCCAACGACAAACTGTTCTTGGGAAAAAACTAAATTTGAGATAGTCGCTGGAAGAAGATAACTGTCTAAATTTCAAAGAGTGATTGGACCTGGTGCGAGATGATGCAGGTGTCAGGAACTCGGATGCTGGTATGTCCACTAGCCCGTGAATAATCTTAAAGAGCATGGTGAGTTGGCTCTTAGTACGCCTCGACTCCAGAGTCTCCCATTCTAGGTGCTCCAACATAGATGTGACACTGCTAGTGTTCCTGTAGCGGTTAGTGATATACCGTGCTGCCCGACGCTGAACCATCTCTACCTTCTTGATGTGCTCTTGGGTGTGAGGGCTCCAAATAGTAGAACAGTACTCTAGGGTGGGTCTTACTAGTGAGAAGTATGCCGAGGACTTTGTTTGTTCGTTGGAAATCCTCAGGTTCCTTCTCAAGAATCCTAGTGTGCTGTTCGCCTTCTTGACTGTTTTGTCGATATGGAGGCTCCAATTCATGTCTTTTTGTAGCTCCACCCCGAGGTACTTTGCCGAATCCGTGGTTTCTAGGACGTGACCCTTCAGTGTGTAGTTAGAGACTACCGGTGCTCTTGATCTAGAGACTCTGAGGGTGCTGCATTTGTCTGGGTGGAAATCCATGCCCCATATACTTTCCCATTCGGCGAGTCGATCTAGGTCATCTTGGAGGTCAACACTGTCTTGTCCTGTTCTGATTGGTCTGTACAAGATACAGTCGTCAGCAAAGAGGCGAACTCTTGAATGTACGCTGTCTGGAAGGTCATTTATAAAAATGAGGAACAACAGTACCGTGCCTTGAGGTACTCCGCTAATAACTGGCACACTGTCTGAAGTGGCGCCATCTACTAGGACCTGTTGCTCTCTTCTCGATAGAAATGCCTTGATCCACATCAGTGTGCTGCCTCTTATTCCATAGTGGGCTAGTTTCCTCAGTAAACGTTCATGAGGGAAAAGTCCAGGATGATCAAGTCATGTTGGACTCCGTTGTTGAGGGCTGTGACTAGTTCATGAACTAGTGTTAGTAGCTGTGTTTCGCAGCTCCTTCTGGCTCGGAATCCATGCTGGCAGTCCGTGAGTATGTGGTGGGCATCAAGGTGCTTGAGGACGTTACTGGTTATGATATGTTCCTGTATCTTGCAGCAAAGGCTTGTAAGGGATACTGGACGGTAATTGCTGGCCTTGTACTTTTCTCCCTTCTTAAAGATTGCCGTGACGTTTGCTATCCTCCAGTCATTTGGTACCTCTCCAAGCTGTAGACTTCTTTGGAATATGACCGTCAGGAATGGTGCGATTTCATTGGCTAGTTCTTTTAAGATCCTTGCAGGAAGCTGGTCGGGTCCACAGGCTTTGCTTGGGTTCATCTTCTTTAAGAGCTTTGCAACCCCTTCTATGGTGACCACTATGTCTGACATTGGAGTGAATGGTGCCCCTGCTGGTGTTGGCATATCAGTTATGTCCTCATTGGTGAATACTGACTGGTACTGGCGGTTGAGTATGTCAGCCTTGTCTTTGGCATCGGCGTATAACTTCCCATTTTCTTTCAGTGGGGCTACTCCGCTGCTGTCCTTCTTCAGGGATTTGATGTAGGACCAGAACCGTTTCTGTTTGTTGGGTCTGTCCTCTTGGCCTGCTGTGTTTCCGACATCAATGATTGTCTCGATGTACCTCCAGTATGACTGTCTCTCTGCTTTCTTAAGATTAGTCTTTGTCTCTCTGTACAGCCTGATGTCTTTGGCACACTTGGACTTTGCTTTCCTCGCAAACAGCTTGTTCCTTTTGCGTATGAGGGTCTTGACCTTCTTGTCGATCCAAGGTTTGTGGGTCTTGTTTCCTCGCAGCAACTTGGTTGGAACATATTTTACCATCAGTGTGTGGATATTTTCCTTGAACTCAGTCCAAAGTTGTTCAATGTCCTTGGTACTGGATGTGCTGACAAAGTCTTCTTCTATGGCTCTAAGTTCTTCCCTCATCCCATCGTAGTTGGCCTTTTTATACACGTTGACTTTCCTTGGTGGTACCTTGACTCTCATTGGTCGAAGACTGGATTCTATGTAGACTGCTTCGTGGTCTGAAATCCCGGGAATCACCTCAATCTTGTTAATGAGTGTCTGGTTGTTCGTGAAGAAAAGGTCAAGTATGTTCGCAGTTGTTTCTGTAATGCGAGTCGGTTCTTCTACGACTTGGTCGAGAAAAGCATCCTTTGTCAGAGTCAGTAACTGGTTGCATTGAGTTCCATGGCTGGAGTAAGGCTTTACACTCTCGTCTTCCCAGTTAATATCTGCTAGATTGAAGTCTCCACCAAGCCATAAATGGGCCCCGTTGTTTGTGGGTATTCTTGTTATGTATGACTGGAGTTTGGCGAGGTACTCTGGATTTGTCTTGACCGGTGGTCTGTAGAAGGAGCCGACGTATAGGTCACTACTTCCCGTAACCTTGATCTTGGCCCAAACCAGCTCACAGTCGTCGTTGTCGGTCACCTTCAGCTCCTCTGGTTCATTACTCTCATACTGGTCTGATATTAGTAAAAACACTCCACCACCTTTACCATCTGGTCTGTCTCGGCGGTAATACTGGAAACCCTGTGGAAAAACCTCTGTGGATTTTATATTCGGGTTAAGCCATGATTCACTGCCAATAATGATGTCGGCCTGTAGAGAAGAGATCAGGTTGTTTAGCTGGGCAGGTTTACCGCAAGTCTTAACAGATTGGCAATTTAGGATGACAACTCGCATAGGGAGGTCTCTCCGTTTTGGTGGGGACTTATCAGCTTGCTGCTTGGTTGGTGAAGATGTGGCTGTGGGATAGTTAAAGCTAATATCATGGTCTGAGGCTGGTGTGTAGTTACTCAGAAGTGAGAAAGAGTTGGATGACTCAAGGATGGTTGTGTCAAAGATGCCGGTGGATATGTTTGGTACACCACACTGGAAGCATTCCCAGCTGATGTTTTTCATACCATAGTAGACTGCATCAGACATACCCATACACTCTTGGTGGTACCAGATGTCGCAGGAATCACAGCAGGTTCCTGGTGTGCTCCACTTAACTGCTTTGTTGCAAATTCCACAAGGGAACTTCACTGGTCTGGGGCCGGGATTTGGCTCCGGAGCATAGGACTGGGCCAAAAGAAGGCTGCACAAGTATATTAGCACTAACTTCTTCCGACAGACAGGACCGTCCGCTTTTGACCGGGTGCATCTTAGAGTTGATATGAACTGTGTGCAGATTGACAGTGTCGGACTTTGACTAAACTGTAACCGTGACAGGTCGGCCGTCCCATCACTCTTGAAAAGGTGTAGGCAGTTATCTTCATGATTAAAGGCTACATTCAGTAATAAAACTGAAGCTAACAATATCTCAGTAATGTGCAACATACCTTTTCACAGTGAAAAATGGCGGATGTTCACATTTTGCTGAGGCATGTTGGGATATATCACAACAGCTGATAGGGGTCAAGGTCATTTAGGATATCAAATGGTGAAAAAAGGAAAACAGATAATGTATGCAAAACAATACATAATTACATCATAAAGGGTAGGGTTTCTATGTTAAAGTAATGAAAAATTGCCGGAAATATGAAATGATGATAAGCATACTATGCTACTGCGCGTATAGACTATATTGTGTAGGGGAGACTAGGGAACAGTCATTATTTACTGTATATTATGGGGTTTGCAATATTTTAGAATGATAATAATACTGATAGGGGCGATCCTTTTGAAGCAAGAAAACAACCAAGAGAATAAAGCAGCCGATTCCGTTTTATTGAGTCGTTAAATTTCATGTATTCATGACACAAATGTATAGAAGATATCAATCTACATCCTCTTTCTTGTTTCGTTTTCTTTAGATCAAAATGGCAGAGGGCTGGCAGAGAAATAAAAGACTGGCAGAAACAAATCTGCACATGCTGGAGAACAACACTCTATGCGACGTGACATTTCTGGTAGGAAAAGACAGACGCGAAGTGAGGGCCCATAAATACATGTTGGTCAGCAGAAGTCCCGTGTTTTATGCAATGTTTTGCGGTTCCATATCAGAGTCACGTGACACGATTGAAATCCCAGATCTTGATGCGGAATGCTTCAAACATCTTCTTAGGTACGTTTGATACATACTTATCATCGTAAGTCCTGGTCAAAGCCACATTTAATAAAAGTTTGTGTGGTTAATCGACCAAACTGCTTGTTATTCTGTATCGTATCAAAGTTGAAACTCGTGTTGTTTCCCTTTATAATACTATAGTAGACACTAAAAACGATATTTAGGCAAAGCTACCTCAGGCTACCTCAGGTTAAGAGACATGCATCTTGATATATATAATACATAAAATGCAAAAGGAGTTCGGAGCGCTGACACTACGGAACTTTAATACATAATTATATATCCGATATTATTCATGCCCTATCATTTTGGTAAAACTGTATAATAATTATTTTGTATACATCAATACATAGTTTAATGCAACTTAAGAATTTTTGACCAGTTTGTATCTTATGAAAATAAAATGGTTTTCCCTGTTGAAATTCTGTAATTTATTGCTGTTTTCACTTTACCGAATGACTTTATTTTCAATTGTTTGCGTGTTTATACAGCAATAAATAAAAATGAATTTAGTCGTATACCTACCCACGGTGGTTCCCTCTTAGATTTGTACAATTGGTTGTTCTTAAACAGGAACAAACTAAAACGGTTAACATACTGGATTGGAACAAAACGCACGCTCTTTGAATGTATACATAGAAAGTATTTTGAGATGTTTAAAAGAAACCAAATATGTAATGTCCTTATACATACATGTACGTTGGAGTATAAGTACATGTATTTACAATCGAAAATGTAGCGCATGCATATTCTTCGTGCGGTACGTTCTCTGTGATTCAAAATAAAAATATTGTATTTATATTTCTGATAGGTTCCTTTACACCGAAGCCTGTGATATCACGCCAGACACTGTGATGTCTTTACTCTATGCAGGGAAGAAGTATGACGTCGGAGCTCTGGTGGCGAAGTGTAAGGAATACCTGAAATCGGACATATCTACGGAGAATGTGTGTGTGATTCTGCAACAAGCGCACGTGTTTGATGAGCAGGATCTTGTGCAGCAGTGCCTGTCATTCGTGTTTAGAAATGGTGATACAGTACTGAAATCTAACGGTTGTGTAGCTCTCGGAAAAGAGGCACTGCGATTGGTTATTGCATCCGATTTACTTAGGGCTAAGGAAGAAACTGTATATGAAGCATGTATAAAATGGGCTGAAGAAGACTGTAGAAAACAAAGAAGGGATGAGAACGATGCGAATTCCAGAGAAAGCCTTGGGAACCTTGTAAATTTGATACGATTTCCACTCATGACCGTAGAAACATTTACTTCACTCGTCTCGGATGGTGAACTTCTGACCGATGGTGAAAAAGTCGATGTTTACAAATGTTTGACAACAAAAACGGAAAGGAAAAGCATGTTTTTGACCAAGCCCCGAAAACTGGATACTATAAACATTCAAATAAAGCGATTTGACGATGACGAGCCAGCCGAAACATGTTCGTTCGAATATGGTTCTACAGAAGCTATAGATTTTCAGTGTTCAGAGACTGTACCCTTAATTGGTGTTAGTTTGTATACATGTGAACAATCATATTGTGGTACACTTAAAGTTTTGGCAAACGATGATCAATTGCTTTATATGGAGATTGAACTGCCGACAAATGAGGAGAGTATTTTGGGGAATATATGGTTTGAAACTCCTGTGTGTATAGAGAAGGATACACACTATACGTTGGTATTACAAAATGAACAAACTCCAGAATATAGTTATAACGATGATTATGAATGTGAATATCAAGATACCCGTTTAACTGGTTATATAGGTTGTAATGGCAATGCCAGTGTTTCTGAACAAGGCCTTGAAGTACATTTCTTTGGCAGCCGCCAGACCAGCGATCACACGAATGAAAATAGTGGGCAGTTTCATTGTTTAAACGTTAAATGGTAAACAGCACTCACCGACAAATTTGCAACACAATTGACATATATTGTCAACCCTTTTGTGTTTGTGATGTCGTTTGCATTTTTTATTACTTTTGCCTTTTCGTTTGTCTGTTTCCGTGTTTGTTTTTGTGTTTTGTGGTTGACTGTCGTCCTTGAATGCTGCTTTCCCTGTCCGATATATTTATCCTTCTATATACACGTTTTATGCGTCAGAATATGTGAAAAACTGCGGCGCGGTGTAGTTGTAGAGCGTCCGCCTCGCATGCGAGAAATCGTGGGTTCATTCCCCGGGCTTGTCATACCAAGAGGTACTAGTAGCTCTCCTGGATGCTAAGGATACAGGACTAGTCTTGCCGGTGTCATTATGTTGGTACTGGGTGGGGTATCATCTATGGCGTGGTATTCCAGTGTGACAGCACTATACAGCTGAGCGCAGAGCTCAATGCTAACAGGAGACACCGTCGTGATATGACTGAACGCTTGTTAAACCTTATACATGTATATACATATGCATACATTACTGTACATAACTAAAAATCGTTTGTAGATATATCTGTAATTATTTTTGCATCATAAATGACCCTAACTATACTAAATATATGTGGACAAAATCATCAAAATTATTACCGAATTCACTGTGCCTTATACATAAACTAGTTACAATAACACAATTTATATATTAGATATTAGCTGTCTTTAAGGTCTAGAGCTGCAGATGTCTGCCCCACCCCCAGCACAACCCTCCCCGTGGGTTCGATCCTCAGTGGTTGCATATCGGATTGAATCTTCATCTTTTATCTCACATCCGGATCCGTCTGCGATAACAGTGTCATATTCAAATTGGATTAATTTCATTTCCTAATTCAACAAATAACTCGAAATCAGTAATCTAAAATATTGTTTGTTATGGTCAGTCTGAGTACGTTACTTCTGTTAACGGTGCAGCTGGAGTGCGTAGCAGTATATGAAGATGGATGGATGGGGAGGAGGTTGGGAGGGAGGGATGGAGGTAGAAAGGGGAGAGGGAGTAGATTTGTGGGTAGGTAGATATAGATGGAGATTGATGGATGGATGGTTGGTGGAAATTAATTGGAAAAGCACAGTGCGAAACGTCTGATGAATTTGTGGCAAATAGTTATTATTCGATTAATTTGAAATTGAGCGCGCTATACAAGTAACCCTAGTTGTAATACTTCCTTACTAGAGTTTTATGATATTTGTTTTTCTCAATTCCGGCTAATATTGACACACGGCAATCTTGATTTGTTTAAAACTCGCGACTGTTTTTTTTGTGTGCAAAACCTTTATATTTGCAAATCATGGAATACATGTTTTGAACAGTTCAAATCAAATTGTTTTTGACATTACAGAGTGTTTATTATATTGCATCAATAAATATTGTCAATGTGTAATGTTAATTTTATTGAATTACTCCTGCAACGCTTTTCTTATCATTTATCTCTCTTACAGTTAAACGAATGCACCAAACGTTGTGACGTACATGTATTTGCAATCGAGACGAATACGAATGAGTAATTTAACAGCCAGATTATTTGCTTATGTTAACTAGAATAGGAACCTATATGTGGATTTTCATCCCAGTGTTAACCCATAAGGAGTACATCAAAGAACATCAAAATTTATTTTGTTATCGCGTGTTAGTTTAATATTACCACCAACTATGTGTTAGTTCACAGTTTTCCCTATGTGTAAACATTCTGCATAGTTTTGTCTAGATGTAAATTTAGAGTCTGCAATGTTCATTCCTGTTGCCGACATGTAACCTTTTTTGTATTGGTGTGCTGTTAAAACCCCGTTAAAACCCCAATCAATTCAATTGAACTCAAAAACATGCTGAGTATAACTCGTTTGTTTGCTGACGACAGTTCGCTATCAGTCTCAACATCTAGTATAAATGACATGGAAGGAATCCTTAATCATGATCTAGTAATGATTACGCAATGGTCAAATCAATGGCTTGTACAATTTAATCCTGCCAAAACAGAAGTAATGTTCTTTTCTTTAATTAATAATGATCGTCGTCCAACTTTATATCTAGACAATGTCCCGTTGACTTTTGTTGACAACCATAAACATTTAGGAGTAACATTAAGTAATAACGGAAAATGGCACGAACACATTAGCAATATTATTGCTTCTGCTTCAAAGGTTCTTGGTTTAATGCGAATACTTAAATATAAAGTAGCTCGTAAAACACTTAATCAGATATACTTGTCTTATATGCGTCCAATATTAGAATATGCTTCCATTACATGGGATGGATGTACTTCTTTCGAAAAAGATAGCTTCGAAAAGTTACAATATGAATTGTGACGGGACTGACTCGTTCAGTATCCATACATCGTTTAATATCTGAAATAGGATGGGTATCACTTTCCGATAGAAGGAAAATGCAAAAACTTATTTCAGTCTATAATGTTAAAAATGGATCCGTTCCAAATTATATCTCAAACATCTTTCCGCAGCTAGTAGGAGATGTCAGTGCATACCCTCTCAGAAATAACGACAACTATGCCACTATTGCTAGGAGAACTGAAATATACAACAAATCGTTTGTTCCGTCTTCTCTTAAACTATGGAATAATCTGTCAGTAGAAATACGAAACTCGGAATCTATATCAATTTTCAAGAGAAGACTATTAACATCTGTATTTCCGAGTACAAAGGTACCAAAATACTACTTAAGTGGTCAACGTTTGTTTTCTGTTTTACATGCCAAAATGAGGAATTTGTGTAGTAATCTTAATAGTGATTTATACCTTAATCATTTACGCGATTCACCCGTTTGCGAGTGCGGATTTGAAGTAGAAGATGCTGAACATTATTTTTTCCAGTGTAACACTTTTTTCACATACCGGCTCCAACTCTTTCAATCCACCCGCCATTTACACCCGTTAAATATAAGAACAATCCTTTATGGTCTCGAACAGTTAACTGACAGAGGAAATGAATCTCTCTTCGAAGCAGTTCAAACATATATACGCGAAACACATAGGTTTACATAATCTGTCTCTGTTGTTTTTAAACAATCTACACGTACTATGCGCGTACACTATATTTTGAAAATGTTATCTAGATGGCGTTCAGGCGTTCTTAAACTGACTGAATTCAAATTGGGGTAAACTAGTCTTTCTCACTATTCTCACTATTCTATCCTCTCTCTTTCTCTATTATGTTTTCTCTTTAAATTGTATTTACTTATTCAGCTTTATTCTATATCAATGTATTTGCCATTGTATTTTATTTTATTACTCTCAGCCATATACATTCGCAATTTCAAAATGCTAACTGGGAAGGGTTTAATCTAATGTTGGTAGAACTTGTTACCCAACCCATTTGTCATTATAATATGTCTACTCGTATATATGTTTATATTTGCTCTGTTTGTAAAATATTGGCAATAAAATATGTTTAAATCAATTGAACTCAAAATAAGTGGACTCATTAGAAATATTACACAAACATTAATGTGGACTAAGGGACATTATTATATCAATACGTACTACAGTGAACTATATTAGTTTTCTCCCTTGAACTACTTGGTTTCTGACATCAAACGGATACCAGCGGTGTAAATAAGACATTTAATTAAACTTCATAAAATTAAGGAACACGAATAAGCAAAAGTATTTTACATACATCAAATTAACCAGGTACATTCATTATCTTTCAATGTTCATTCAGCAAAAGTGACCAAACTCTATATAATCTGAAATAAAACAGATTAGCACCCACATATTATGCCTAAATGAATTTTAAAACTGTAAAACAATATCATTTGAAATGTATCTTTCTCCATATACGTATTGCGAAATGGAAAATAGAACAATTAATGTGATTTTACGTTGACTGAGAGTTTATTGAGAAAGCAACCTCAAAAGGAAATGAGATTGATCTCGCTAAAATAAATTTGCCAAGATAACCATATTTGTACGAAATAACTTGTTTCGGCAATACTTGAACAATTCACTGACAATGGTATAAGATTATAAGAATCTGTCATGAATATCTGGTGAAGATAGGGAATTCCAACCAGATGTATACGTTTTTATCGGAACCGAGGCTCTCCGATTAAAACACTTATACCGAGGGTTGGAATACCCATGATACGTTCTTTTTCTTGCATATCAGAGACATGTTGTGCATTAACGCCGCCAGATACTAACGTTTTGCGTGTTTTCCTGCATACCGGATGTTGATGCACGCGTGACTTTTATCTTTTCCATAAAGATAAGACTTGCCATCCCCCATGCAAAACGTGGATAGCCTTATCCGTTATGCAAGAAAACATTATACATAGTAAATCTTACGACAGTTTGCTGCACAACCCACTCTCCCAAACGTCGGGTGGTCCCGTATCAGGGACTGTAGATCCTGAAACAATTATTTGGCAGAACAAATTTTCTCCCTATGCTGAACATATATATAGTCAAAGTCTAGGAAATATATATTCTAGAAACAAATTCTAGAGGCAAGCCTTTAATAAAACAAAGATTCTCGCATGACAGTGAATACAATTCTGCAATATATTGCATTGATTGATTGATCAGTTTTTCACCAGTTCTTTAAACCCCTTAAAAGAAGTAACACTCTTGTGAATTGTTCTTTTTGACTTATTTCTTCTATTTGTTCGCTTTGACGGTATTATATGGGAAACTCCATTTTGTCTCCCTCCAAGATCGCTGTTCGAATATGACTACATTACTGGACGTAAGACCACATAATTTCGTTTGTGTAAAAACACATGTTTAGGTTATTTAGGAAAGAGAGAGGCGAAAGCTAACTTGGATTGAGGGACCCGTGCCCTACTTTTACTATCAACTATATTCCTATGGATCCATAACGTGCACATATGATAGTATTAGTAATACTGATTTCCAGCAGGGTATATGGGAATATACAGATCTGTTTGATTGCATTTCACCCTTCGGTTCAGGGTTCGAACAGGTTGGAATATTCCCATACACCTTGCCGGAAATCTTTCTAACGAATTTATCTCCATTTTCGAGCGATATTGATTGATATAATTGAAATTATAGTAAACAACACGTTATTTCGATTATATTGTTACGCATGTATTACTCGGTGTCAGGCGTTCTACTGGTTGCGGAAAGATTGAAGAAACATGAGCTTACATCAAAGAAGCATGCTTACCTACACTTTAAATGGTATGACTGATAAATATTGCATATTTAATTTGAATTTAAAACAAATATTGTTGAATGGGCGGATTTGCTTCGCCTCGGTCGACATTATTTTCCTCAGGTTGTTGACGATATCTCCTGTCACCCTCACAGGGATGCAATATTTATATACTGATACACCTTGGCTCTCACTCAATCAAAAAGGGGAATTTTTAAGAAATGGTGATACATTCGGATATAGGGACAGCCCGAATACGTCCTCATTCCACGAAAGAGGCTTAGAAAAGTATCCTGCACATTAACACACTGACGAAACCCATTAGACCGGTTAGTCTCGAACCCGTAATCTCCGTGGTGCAATCCACTGAGCCACTTGGCTTATGATACGGGGTTATGACCACAAAAACTTTTTTTGCATTTCTCTTTAAAATGATAAATTATGCTCATAAAGATATCAGTTTTCGTAAGAACAATGCAAGTTCGTGCGTTTAACATATTACTATAAACAGAGTATAGAGTTAATTCATGTTTTAAAAATACCAAAGACAATTAGCAGAGTTATAATGCATTATTAATATATACGTAATAGTTACATACGTCTTGATGTAACAATATAAAGATAGCTCAAATATACGAAGCACTAATTATATATAGATGTATATGTCACATTTTTGCAAATCCTATTTACATGGTTGTATATAGCTACATTTCCACCAGATACCTATACCCTCATAAGACAACTTTATCATCTTATTACTTTACTGCTTAAGCTAAATATATATACATGTATATAATGTATACAACTTTTTTATTTTATAAAAAGAAATCCCAATTTTAGTATTCCAGTTTTATTATTCCGTATGATTATCATAATAATAATTATAGTAACCAATTCTCAAAAATATGCAATAATGTCTATTTCGGTCCTTTCCTTAACTACTTCAGCCGGTGGAATCACTTTTTTCAAATCCATAATTGAAGAAACACCCTTCGGCTTCTGAGTCGATTGACAGCAGTGGAGATTTGCTGTCCTCGGTTTCCTTTAAGCTAGTTTTATTTGGGTTACTGATAGCTTCCATAAAGCTGTCCCTTCGGAGAGGCGAGTGCTCCCTATCTCTTTTATGTTCAGATTTCCTCGCTTCTGAATCTTCAATCACATTTGCAACATTAGCAGGCTCATTGGTATCCTCACTATGCGTTATCATTTTACTATTACTATCTTCAAGGATAGCATATGCATAGTCTCCACTTCCGAATTCCGTAGGTGTTTCACTGATTATATGTAATGTCATCTACATCGTTTAATTGAGACTGCAACGAATCTTCACCTTCACAAAATATTGAATCGTCACACACCAATGTTGATTCCATTTCTTTATCGTTATTGTCCACCATAGCAAAAGTATCTTCTGCTTTCTTCATTCTACTTTCATGGTCTCCATTTTCTTCCTCCACAATAACAGATATGTATTCATAGCTTATTTCTGTGTCAACTTCACTGGTGATAGTAAGTGTAAATTCGTCAATATCAAGCAATGTGTCATCCGCCTTATATGTGAAGTTAGAATACGAGCTACATTGTGTGAAACTATCCATAGTGTTGTCGTTTTCCCGAGCACTTGTAAAGCTTGTTGCATCCGAACCATCGTCATTGCGGTTACATTGCTGAGATGTCAATGCATTGACCCTGTTTGCAGCATCTATAATATGAGAAACTAAATACGTTTGTCCTACAGTATCGTCTTCATTCAAGTTAGACTAGCTCTGCGATTTTAGGGTAGAGTCCTCTTTTTGTCTGCGAGATCGATAGGGAAAACTGTAAGCTTTACTCAGATGACCTGATGCTTGTTTTTCTTCAAATTTATTGATTTGATTATTTATTGTTGCATCCATTGATGTATATATAACAGAACTAACCAAAGTGCCTTCTGTCAACTGTGATTGTGATAAAATGGGCGATGAAATGCATTCAGATTTGTCTTCTATAGCAGAAGGTGCTCTGTTCAACTCGTATGTTTGACTTAAATAGTTTGTGAGTATACTTTCGTTAAAGTCTATATCAAAAGAGAGAGGAGTTCCGTCAATAACACTTCTTTGTTCCGGGTATGCGTTATTCACTATTACAGCAGTTACATCGGAATCATTAGTTTTATCCAGGACTTCAGCAATATCTCCAGCACTGTAATCCACATTAAGAGTAATTCCTTCTTCAGGGGATGTTTTCCAGTTTCCGTTGCCTTTGTCTGATTTAGTGTAGGCTGATTCCTGACTTAGTACGCGTGAAATATCACCAATTAGAGTAAGTTCGTCAAAAACAGTAGCCTGTACATGTGCAGGCGAGTCGTGAGTTTCTATAACATCATCCAAATAACCGAGGGCTGTATGGTGATCATGTGTGTATAGTTGACGTGTTTTAATAGGCGATAGTACAAAACCTGTGGTTTCACTGAAAACATCTGGACTGTCATTTATTTTAAGTTCATCTTCAAAACTAAATGCAACTGTATGGTTGGTTGATGTATTACATTCAATACGGTAATTTTTAAAAGAATAGCATGGTGTACTAGCTACTATGTTTATATTCCTGTAAGATGTATCCTCGGCATCGATATCTGTTACAATTTCACTTCGTCGTACACCCTGAGTAGCTTGTTGTTTCTGCTCTCGTTCTGCTCTATCTTCCGTATTTGTTTTAAAACGTCTCCACCAGCTTCCTTTTCGACCTGAAAAATTGTGTACGGTAATTATGTAATATTTTCAATGAAACTTTCATAGCTATTGGTTCAGTTTAACAAGTATTGAACGTTTGTGAATTGCAGAAGAAACGTACAGTGTTCAAATCGCTTTTGTACATGAAGATAATTAAAAACGTCACACTAACTAAATTCATAAGGCACGTATATAACGATATGGAATATGACATTACTTTATAAAAAAAAAATGCGATACATAATATGCAAATTATGTTTCACGGAAACAGGAACAGGAGCTTGAATTTTTTGACTACATATGGTGCTTTCAGTGTACAAGCTATCTAGACAATAAATTCGAAATCGATAAATTTCGCTGCATTTTATTGATTAAATCGCATCACGTGATCATTGTTCATACTGCAATAAACGTTTATAACCCAAATCGCATCGCTCAATATTTTTATTTAACGTCGCTGTACAGTACCGAGAAAACAAAGGTCATCCGATACGACGTCAGTAGTTAGAATTTGAACATTTGGACACATGTATGCGTTGTATACACGCGTTTTACTAAAAAAAGATGGACTATCGGAATAATAAGAATTAAATGGATTAAATAAATTCATGTTTTTCGTAGTTTACTTGAAGTGTAAAAGCACACATGCTGCATAATGGTGTGTGCTTGATTCGGCTCAATTACATTCCCATAAACTACAGAAAACTTAATTTGCTTTCTGAGGGGTGATTTTGCTTAGATTCAAAATTATAAAGTAATACGTTCTGCACTTTGTGTTCCTATCTACTAGAACATACAGCAATAAACTGTAAACGTTTACACAATTACCATGTCCGCATAAATTGAGTATAATGTATGTATTATATTTTATTTGCATGTGTACACCCACTTCAACAAAAAAACATGTTAAACCATTTTAATTACATTTATTTTCCAGTGTTAAAAGGAATTACACTAAACATGTAAATGCCTGCCGCATGTGAAGGACATGAATGTACTTACTTGATTTATCTTTCTTATTTTTTGATAATATTTCTTCAATAGATGCGTTTTTTCGTTTGCTCGCAGTACGATCCTGGAATCAAAATAACGTAATTTATATAAATAAATATTTAAAATGTAGCTATTTATTAAAAAGTTAAATTTAGTCACAGCATGTTCAGTTTAAATTAATTATTTACAATAAGGCAGTTCCTGAATAAGGTATATGAACAGCATCTACCAAATTTAGCTTAACATCCTGAAGTCAAGGCTGTCGAAATTTCCAAATAACAACTAAAATCATGACGCTCCATATACTTGATTATAAAATGTATATTTAATTTAATCTAATTCTTCAGCTTGCTTAGATACATATTCATATTAATAAGTGTTTAAACATTACATATCAATAAGTGTTTAATGCATAGAGTGCATGTTTTATATGCATATGCATTCAAAACTCTGTAACAGATAGTGTAGATATGTTACATGATGTGCATGAGTACAGCCATGCAAAAAATAAAATGAAAAAAGAAATTAATGAAAGTGTACACGAACTAAACTATATCAACTCTGTTATTTTTATATTGCTCAAGCACACAGGCGATATATCAATAAATTCCTCATGCACTTATGTGTATGGAAAGCGCACATATTTCTAGAAGTACTGAAACATGCAGTTAATTAAGGGATTATAGGATTTCATTACTTAAAGAGATACACGGTTAGTGCAAAAGTGGGAATACATCATGCAAGTGAAACACAAACAAATCGGACTGGTTGAACTCGACATGAAAAATGAATTATTCAGAAGAAAAAGTGTTTGTCATAAGATCTGTCATGATTATTTTATCTTTGTAAATCAAGTGTCCGTGGTCAGACTAACGCCATCCATATAGTGTTATATTTTGAGATTGTCGTCTGCTTCCAACATGAACAATTCATGGCTGCGATTGTCGTCTGATTCCAATACAAACAATTCATGGCTGAGATTGTCGTCTGCTTCCAACACAAACAATTCATGGCTGAGATTGTCGTCTGCTTCCAACACAAACAATTCATTGCTATCAAGGGGTGGTAATCCAAATCAGCAGTAAATATAGGTAAACGGCTGCATTAATCGCTTTATATTTGGCAATGTGAGGACCTGGGCAATTGTCGTATTCTTTTACACACACGGGTTGACGGCCATTTATCAGGCGTCATATCCATTCTTTTCCGTTAGCAGTAACATGTGTAACTTTTTAGTGTCTGTATCAACAACGTCTTATATGAGCGTATAGCGATATGTGTGCAGTTACTATAAATGCAAGGTAGTGCATTCGTTTGTTTTTCATCAAAATGCTTTACATAATGATCATATCATAAACAATTCATCCATTTTGTTTTTATCGTTCTGCTTTTCTCTCATACTCTGCATAGGATCGTATCCGTATAATGGCACTTTAAAGTTGAAATGAACTGAACTCTCATTGCCGTCTGTCAAGAACTGCTTTGATACTATTTGCCACCACTCTTTTCAGGATTAAAATACTCCCTGTTGCCATGCGAAGTATTTTCTGCATTGCTACTTGTGTTACATTCTGGTTGGTTGTTATTTATAGTCGGGTTGTTATTGTAAACATGCTGTGCAAGTGCTGTTCGTGAAGTCAAGCGTTGGTTGGTGTGAAAAGGAAAACGTGCATGCTGAACTTTAAAACAAACCTTCTGTTTCTTCCGGATAATAAAAATAACTATAATTGCTGATAGTATCACAACTGCGAGAAACGCAATAATTCCCCCTGCTATGAACTCATCATAAGTTGCCTCTCTTTCTACTACTGGGTCGCTTAGTGGGAAATCTGCAAAACGAATATTTCAAATGTTGAAAACAAACAGTATCATATTACAGGCTGAGGCACACCAAGGCAGTTACCTCTGTTACATTATACTTTACATAAAACAACTTCAGTATCGATACATTATCGATCGTTGACTATGTCATGCTTAAAACTGAAACCATTGTCGGGGAAATGCAACAAAATGCAGGAAATCGAAACAAAATACGGTTGGAGAGGGAGGTGAATGCCACCGGGTCCCACAAAAAGGAATTTGTCTCGGTTAAACTTCAGGGCTGGCTACGGGCCTGCATAATAATATACATATGGTCGCCTCTTTCGACGTTTATTCTCAAGACGCAGAGATATCCGATTTCGGACTAAAGCCTGCTCTTGGAAACGAATTATAAAGACTGGCTTACTGATGATAAAAGCAGAAGCTGATAGTCTTAGTATAACATGCAACCTTTGTAAAACAAAAAATCTTCAGTACCTGTAGATTTAAAGTAGCTATCCCGCCAACAAAAGCCGTTTCTTTACCTACTGACGACGAAGTATATATATATATATATATATATATATATATATAATTCACCGATTTTGAGAGTCCAAACTCTATAGACACAATATAAACCGCTTTAAGCAGACAGGCCAAGCCTCAAAACTGGAGAGTCGAATTAAGAGTGACCAACTTATAATTCCTTTTACGCATATTCAATCACGGGTTTTTAAAAACACTGAATAAACTTATACTTTTAATCGGCACATATTCATTATTATATGACCCTACACTTGGCTAGAGTTTTGATAAACGGGTTTGTAGTGCAAGTTTGCCGTTATATGGACGGTTAGTTTCTTTAAGTATTTCTATTGACAACAAGTAATGAAACTATATCACACCGACACATAATATATAATCTATCTGACTGCCAACATGTTTTAAGTAAGCATACATACATTTAGATACTTTCAAATACTAGTTAGGTCATACTGAGTGAAATCGGTGAAATTGAATATTACCTAAAAAATGGACATAAGCATGCAGTGGCATTCCGCACATGGCAATATCAGGAAATTCTTTGTTGGCTGAGCACATTCGTATCGTGACATTTTCATGACTTTCAAAAGTAAAGTCAGGCATGGAATTATTGTACACCGTTTCGAATTCCCTTTCGACCAATCGCTGAAGCATAAACATCTGTTCGGATCCTCCGTTGAATCCAGAGGTACAAAACAAGTTGATTTTACTGTTTTTCGTTTCCACAGAACAGTTGGTTGGTGCTTCTGGACTTCCTGGAATAGTTAATTTTCGATCATTTACTAGTTTATACTAGGCCACATACTATATCAGTTTACTAACAATGGTTTAAACTTTCAAATACATTATAAACATGACACAGAACAATGATCATGACTCTTAACTGGAAATTAAAACTCCGGTAATACAAAGTCGATTTTGACGTGGAATCAAACTGACATTCACATAAACGATTTGAACGAAAACAGGGCCATAACGCCGTTAATACACGGTCGATTTTGACGCCGAATCGACATGCACATCTTGACATCATAGGTAAGCATCCTGTAAAGTTTCAAAACAAGCGGTTAAAAACTGTGGGAGGAGATAGACACACAAACGTTTCCGGACGGACGGACACTCGACCAAACAGACGGACATGGACACGGACACGGCCATTTGGTGGTGGGGGCATAGAAAAAAGCTTAAAACGTGCTACCTTGAAATACATTGCGATTTTACAAATAAAATGCTTAACAGATTTACCGTTTGTATCATTAAGATATAGTTATCATGTATACATTAACTTGATAATGTAATCACAACGTCGTATATACGACCTTGAATGTCATTATGTGGTTCTATAACTACAAATTATAAAATTCGTCTGGTAAAATTAAACTAACCTGGATGTACAATTTGGAAAACGCATGGATTTTTTGACATTCCTTCTGTGTTGTTTCCATAACATTCAACAAGAGCATATTGTAATTCTGAACTGAAATACAGAAATATTATTAAATACACTGAATGCTATTACTTGTATTTGTACAAAACACGACCTGGTAGACTCTCCGGGATTTTTGTTTTCAAATCATTCGAAAATGTTAACTAGGTTGATAAGTGTCATCCAGTGGGAGGCATGGCTTGCGTAACAGAGATTTCTATTATGTCAAATAGTTTTATAAAATAAAACATTACATATGATTTTAATTATGGCTTTCTAAAAGAATTATAAGAGACTACATGAAAATAATTGTCACTAACATCAGTAACATAATATGACAAATTGAACTTGATTGATTTCAATGTATTTAAAGGGTTAAAAAAACCGTTTAGCCATTTGGGTTTAATTGTAAGAACAATATCTAGAATATAATTCTAAATAAATGAACTTTAGTTTCTTTTAATTTACAGTGATTCGCCCACGGAGTTAAAAAACTTTACTTTCATGTGTATTATTGCAATTTCGTTTTAGTTTAATTGACAGAAGCAGTTACTAGAAAAAAACTTAAATATAAATAATTGAATATTCAGTTTCATTTTAATTACATTTGGTTTTCCATGGGTTTTAAAGAGGTTGTTTTCATGTTAAAAAAACACACGAAATAAATGCAGCCATTTCTGTCAAATTGTAAAAACTGTCTAGAAAAAATAATTTGAATGATGGAGAAAACGTAATATATTTACAGAAACATTAACTAAAATTTACCCAATTTCTATTTCAATCGATCCATAAGCGTGGTCTCTGTTGTTAACTTCTGCTATTGACTGAACTGTCTGTATTAGAGTATGCGACTTCCGGTAACGCCACGTCATCATGACGTCATTCGGAGATCCCGACATGTGACAGTTCAGACTTACAGTTTCTCCGAGTCTCGCTGCATGTTTCTGTATCCTTGGAGAAGCGCAAATAGGCGGATCTAAAACATAAAGTAAAACAATGTCACTTATTTCGACTTGTATTAAATAATTGCATGCGATTTATGTTAAACAATTACTCGTTTCACTCACCAATACTGACGTCAAAGTTACCCTTTAATTGTGGATCCTATTGTGACGTCATATTTGTGGTTTTAATTGCTATTAATAAAAAAGCGGCATATGAAATGTAGGTGACATGTGTTATATTTACACAATCATAATGAATAATGAACACATGCACAGCTTTCTGCACAACACTTTCCTCACAACACTTGACTTTTACGACAAAATAACATATACTGAACAAAAAATAAAACGTCCGACTTTTTTTGCTGGTATTTCCATAGGCCAGATGTTGAGGGCATATAAAAGCTTAAACAGCGTTTTAATAAAACAAGGTTTGATGTTTGTAAGCACACTTAAGTGAGTAGTAAATATCCCATTAAACAGTTTAAAATTTGCCTAACAATAATCTTTTTATGGCTGATATGGAAATGTTAAAGGGAGGTAATTTGATGAACGTTGATAATCAAAAGCTGCCATCTATAAAATTTGTGTTATGTTTTTTTGTTATATTTTTGGTAAGGAACATATAGAGAATATTGTCTTGGACAAATTTCGGTAATTTTCATAGATTTAATTTGTTTTCTGGCCAAAATGCATGTTTTAAGAAAAAGGGGGCTAACTCCCCTGTGTACTTAACTTTACAAAAACAACTTTCTTTGGACTATTGTTGGCGGTCTGTCTAATTATTCTTAAAATATCATTATTTGTTTCCACTTTTGCTGCCTATATAATCAGCATCAACATCGGCGGTAGGTTCCTTTTTTGTTCAGTATATGAGTCACCATACCGTTATACTAAATACAATACTAAATCACAGGTAGGGGCGTGGCTAGACCGTGTTCAATGCGTACACAATAACTACATGCTAAGGAGGGTGGAGCATCTCCAGTTTGTTTTTATTCTTAGTTACTATGTGGTGCATTTTGGGAATATTTCAAAACATTTTTAATAATATAAATTTGATGATTTAGCATGAAATTTCCAGAAACCTTTTTAGTTGAAATCGAATAAAAAAAAAAGTCGTTCCAGTATCCCCATCACTCCTCGTTGCATATATAATCTTTTTTTTTTGCAATGTTTACGCAGCTGCGTACTGTGCGTACAGGTACCTAAGTCCCTGAGATAGTGCACTGGAAGGAGAAGTATTTATTGACAATTTTAATTTATTCCGTACTATTGAAATACTATTTTTAACAAATATCCTGATATAGTTTTGACATTAAATTAAAATAAAAATAAAATATGTGCAGCGAGTATGTTGCGTGTGTGAAAATAGTGATTACTTGTCCTTTAGGATCATAATGCCTACTCTTAGTGGCTTTAAAATAGAAAACCGCTTAAGCCGGTGCTACAGGGGCTCGATACGTGTAGCACCTTATATAACCTCTCAGGAATAGAATCAATGAAATAGTGACTTTTTCTTTGCTATTTTGTTTTTGTTTGTTGCTTCCAAGGGATATATATATTACTTTAAAAGTATATATACATATTTTATATATTGTTCAATGGTTCTGCAATCATTTCAATATACGAGTGTCTTTTCTCACATAAACAACATTCTACATATGCCTCATCAAACTTTAAACAAAAATCGCAAAATAAAAAATGTTATTTGAAACACGGTCAATCATTCGCAACAACCCACGAGACAATTGATTCACAGTTCTGTTCATGTTATACTTTCATTAAATATATTTCAGTTCTGTTTTGTTTACGCTATACCAGTAACTTTTAAACAGGCTTCTGTTCTCATACATTAACGTCATGTAACTAAAATGTATCACTAAGAAGCTTTTATGTAGATATCCCCATCTCTCAATCTTATCTAACTAATAAATATGTTGTTTTTCTTACGCGAGTCACGCATTAACATCGTATCCACCTCGGAATCAAACTTCCAGTTGCACGCAATGGATGGAGCGGCAAACGAAATATGGCAATGAACTAAGCATATCAAGGAAAATTTTCAATAATCTTGAGAGTTTAATATCGTGTTTATTTAATGAATTTCTCATCACTGGAAAATCTAAGGGCAAGAAAAAAGTGTTTACCAAGTCTTTAGCCTCGTAGATCAATTGTGAAAGTATGTAATAGACAGGTTAACGCCGCCTGCAATCACAAACACAAACAAGGTCATAAATCAACGTGTTGGTGTACTTAATACGACTAAGGTCGTCGCATGCTCAATAAAAATTGCCCGATATCAAACCTTTGCTATATAAGCGAGCGTGATTCTTATGTTATATATATATATAGGTTGACTAGGTGGCCGATTGGGCTAAGGCGTCTGCTATTGGGCGAAGCACCGAGGCTGGTGTCCTAGGGCTGCAGGTTCGAATCCTTTGGTAAGTTGTTGGTACACAGTTTTCTCCAAATGTATATACATATATATGGAAAAATGGCAAAAACACAACATATGTCCATGTTTTAAAACAGTTTTTAGTATCTATATCATCGTATACTTACATAGAACTGTTATAGTCGATGACTCGCTTTTGGAAGAACCAAGTCTGTTGGACGCATGACAAGTATAGTTTCCAGCATCCGATCTGAAATGTAGATACCAGCATTTGAATAATTATCATTCTATAAAATAAAAACGAAATACAACGCTGTGTAATAAGTCTATGTTTCACAAAAAAATTGATAACTACCTTAATAAACTGTCAATGAAACGTGTTTTTTTTAATGATAAATACAAACGCATTGAGAAAACTCGTTTGAGTTATAAAACAATTCACTTAGGAACGTTGCACTAGAGGGCAAAATCAATGTAAAATTGCTTCATCAAAAATTAAAAATCTTTTTGAAGCCGGTACTGTATACTTCAGGCATCCGCAAGATCGACACTTGCGAATGGCGGGATGTATACAGTGCTGGTTCTACCCAGGAAAAATGGGATTGTCTGTCACTAACAGAATAAATTGACGGCAATATGTCCTAACATGTGCTAAAATGGCGTAAACACCATTCAAACAAAACAAAAACAAAACAATCTTCTATATGTATAAGTATATAGGTAGGCACGTATTTCGTTGTTCACGCGACACCCGTTAGGGGTAAGGGCTAGGGTTAGGACTACTAACAACGCGCTTACTTCGCAAACCTCTGAAGAAAACAAAAATATAAAATATTTGATTAAATTGATAATTTTGTGTTTTTCCAATTAGCAAACTACTTTTACAAGGTGTTACGCAACAGATAAACCATTTTATTCTCTTAAACATTTGTGTTATCAGAAGTACTTAAATGCTGCGTTCAAACAATTTTTATTAACGAGGTCCTCCAAGGAGTTGGGGCGAGGGGTCCATGTTTCCTTGTTCCCTGAAAATATGACCCAATGTTCCCGTGTTCCCAAAAAATATGTTGTTCCCCAAAAATATTTGTCCAATGTTCCCTTGTTCCACAAAAATATTACCAATAAAGACAATGTCCCTTGTTCCCCAAAAAGCCTGGGAGACCCTCATTAACGCAACACGCCATTCATCTATTCTAGCATCAACTACAACTAACAGTCTAGTGCGTGCAAAGTAGAACAAAACACGTGGAACTTAACCTATCCTTGATGGACTAGCATACTGAGACAACTCAATCTTGATGTTTTGTAAAACTCAAGGCGTCCGGTTAGTTTTTCTACATAAATTGCGTTTGTTCAATCATTAAAATTGATTAAAAGAGAAGCTGAAAACTCAAAATTGTATTTAAATATAAGCAAGCAGGTATACAATCAAAATGTTACTGGATTAATAAATCGAGAGTCTAATTTTACCATTTGATAAAATCTTCAAGATTGCCACGTGACCTGTTATTGTCACGTGACCTGTTAAGGAAATGAGTTCACGGCAGGGGAATTTTTCATTTACAAAGATTGGAACGTATTAAAATACAGGATGCCGTATCTGAGGACACTGAGCGAGTTTCGTTTACACATAAAGGGATATTCCTTAATTACGGAGATTCAGACAGAAGACATTGGACATTATTTAACAGGGGTTTCGTCTGAGAAAGCATACAAGGAAGAAAACCAAGGAATAAATTATGCAGTTACTTACATGTTTATATTGTCAAGGGGTTCAAACTAAAATCCATAGACGTGTTTGATGTAGAGTAGCCTGCCTTGTCCACGGCAGCACCATTGTGAAGCCAATACATGCTTTCAGGAATCGGAAGTGGCACTGCATCGACGCGGCAGCGTAGCGTCAAATTACTTCCTTCTTTAGCAGTATATTCTGTCTCGTCAATCGTTATGTTTGGTGCGTCTGCAAAGGTAATTATTATTATTATTATTATTATTACTATTATTAGTGTTGTTGTTATGAAACACAATATCTCCAACGTTGTATTGCTGATTATTAAATAATAAATTCTAATTGATAATATGCTGGTGGAGACAAGAGCGTCTGACCAAGTTTCAGTTCATGTCTATAGTGTTTTATCTATGGTGTTTACGATTTCGCAGAGCATGTGTTTATGATCTGGCAGAGATTGGAGCAAAGTGCATTTACTCATATCTTACGAGTTTCTCAATATCAGCTTGCGTGGTCGAGGGGTTAACGACGTTGCATTGTTTAACCTTCTCGCTGGAGGTTCGAATCCCACTGAGAGCTTAACTTGTAAGTGAGAAAGAGTCGATTTTTACGTATGGAGGGATGTATACAGTACTGGTTTTACCCAGGAAAAATGTGGTAGCCTGCCACTACCATAAAAAATAAAGTCGACCGTCAGATATGGCCTAAAAAGTGCTAAAACTGACGTAAAACTCTAATCAAAACAAACAAATTCTCAATAATAGGATATGATTGACGGTATTATGTGTAAAAGTATTATTAACCTGTGTTTCCTCCATCTCCCTAGACATATCGATGTTATTCCCTTTCCGAAACAGAATTTGATTTAATCCTATTAATTCTGTAATTTCTGTATCTGCTACATGAGTAATTTATCAATCATACCGTTCTGTTCTTAAGTTTTCTTGCATACCGGACAAGGCTATCCGTCATTTTACCGGGGCTAGATATTTCCATCTCACCCTAGGGTCGAGATAAAATTCACGCGCGCCAACATCCGGTATGCAGGAAAACTTGCAAAACGTCAATAGCTGGCGGCGTCAATGCACAACATTTCTCTGATATGCAAGAAAAAGAATACATCATGTGTATTTGGTTCAGAAAGGGAATTATTGCATACCGGACAAGGATATCCGTCATTTTACCGGAGCTAGATATATCCATCTCACCCTAGGATCGAGATAAAATTCACGCGCGCCAACATCCGGTATGCAGGAAAACATGCAAAACGTTAGTAGCTGGCGGCGTGGAAAGTGAAGTTGATATCCGGTTTTATGGTAACCAATCTAAACATCACCACCTTCACCTCCACCTTCACCACCTCGCCTCCGCCGCCGCCAACAGCAGCAGCAGCAGCAGCAGCAGCAGTAGCAGCAGCAGCAGCAGCAGCAGCAGCAACACCACCACACCACCACCACCAATAACTAAAACGACAACATCACTACCACTATCACTATCACCACCACTACCACTAGCAGCTGCAGCAGCAACAGCAGCAGCAGCAGCGCAACCACCACCATTACCACCACAACACTACCACCACACCACCACCACCAACAACAACAATAACAACAACAACATCAACAACAACACAACCAATACAAACACAAATAAATACATGTAGAGAAATGTCGATTGTACGCATCGCAAATATCCGCAGGATAAACCAGTTTACTTCGTAATTCTATCATGCCAACAACAAATGTCTCAAAGAAGGTACATTTTTGAGACCGACATGTATAGCTTAGCGCCGGACTGTTTTGAAGCCGAAACATTCGACTCGCTAATATCTATGTTGATAAATTAATGGTCACGTCTTGAGGTTTGAGGTTGAGATCTTAACGCTCGATAATCAGTGAAAAATAAAATTCATCCAGCAAAGATTAGCAACGATAACATATTGTCTGTATCAATACAATTTAGGTTAGTAGGCGGGGATGAACCTTGCCCTTACATGCTATGAGTGACTTCGATCATGAACCATAGTAGCCGTAGTGATCGAATACGCAATGGTTTAACCAGAATGACGTCATCAGTCTACTATAGTTCAACCCACGGCAAGGGGATGGTCGCTCTGGTTCAAACATGGCGGACAAAAATAAACAAATTTGAAACTAATTTTGTTGTATCTTCGACATTTATAGACATTCGACTTGAGTTATATATGTGTTATTTGTATGTAGTCAGTTACTCGATACATATATACAATTGCAACAACAATTAACTATTTTACAGCGAATTATTTGAGAAACTGCGTTGCCGGTGTCAAAGTAAAAAACGTATGGTTTAAATGCACCATGTATCAACATAGTCTAAAACCTGGGATGGAATGGAAATGGAAATGGAATGTGCTTTTGATTCCAATCGCATTCCATTCCTTCTAGGCTAAAGTTCCCATTCCATAGTTTAGTCTGTGACACATGTACTGAGTATAGGATAAAATATGGAATGAATCTGGAAGAAAATTGGAATGAAACAATGTGAAATATGCTTATTTTACCATATAAGGCTATCAGGAAAGCATGGGACCACAATGTAATATATATGACATGTTCTAACCTCTAACGTCACACACACAGACTGGCACACGCAGACTATCACACACGCACACACACACACACACACGCGCGCGCGCGCAAGCACACACACACACAAACATTGACATACTTATGTACATGGCAGACACATGTACGCAAACTAACAAAGACAGTGCACAATATCATAGCATTGTAGTGTAGTAGGACTCAATTGGGGTGTATGTAAATAGATAGGTTTGTAAACGCGTTACTACTGTCTCGCCGCAGAGCGATAGCGGTAGTTATCGCTTAACATGCAATCGTTCTGAGTTCAAACCCCGCTGAGTGTACTAGGTTTTCCTCGTCCGTTTACAGTAGTATGGTCGTTGAAATTGCCTTTGATGAATGCATAGCATTAAATCTTTTAATTCAATACAGACAAAGGGGCGGAGCTTTACCATACTATAACGTCCGATAAATTAATGGAAGTTAGAGTACGGACATCACGCGCGCACAAGGTCACTTAGAACACCATATTACACAAAAATAAATAGAGTCTGTCACAGCTTGTTGGTGCCTAACCAAGTTCTTTTTCTATGTTTAGCGTCATTGGGCTGATAAGTTTTTGAATGTCGGGGCAAAAAAACAAAACATTTTTGACATTCATATGGAAACCATCGGAAACGTATTTCCACGTCGACGACAACGCAAAACAAATTATAAAATGACTTGGGAAATAAACAACTTGATCAACTACATCAATTCCTAATAGGAATAAACAAAAATCTTACTACATGAGTATCATTTTAACTTGTACTTGTTTTGTTATTTGAATATGGTTTCGGTTGAAAAACGTCCAAATAATGATGAAAAATACAGCTGTTTTTTACGATGGCCCATTTGGCTCACATTTACTTCACTTCTATTTCTTGACTTCCGAATTCCGCATTCCGCATTCAGAATTCCGCATTCCGCATTCCGCATTTATATGTAGGTAGTAGCAGGGAGTAAGTATACTCCCTGGTAGTAAGTAAGTAGTACGAGTAAAAGACTACTACTACTACTACTATTTCTACAACTACTACTACTACTATACTACCACTACCACAAACACAATAATAGTAATGATAATGATATTAATAATAATAATAATAATGATAATAATAATAGTATTAATAATAATGTATGCGTGCACGTGCATGTATGTGTTTTTTGAAATCGCAGTGTTAAAGATGCAGTTGCTTTTCACATTTTATATTTAATAATCATGTAATATAAAGATGTATGAATATTGCCAGTGACCACGAATGTTGTATTTTTTATAATATAAAATCCATAACCTTAAATTAAATACTATATATAGAGGATCTTACTTACCTGAGTACTCATTTATTATTGAATTTATTAAAGAGTTGGCAAAATAATATAATGCGAGGCTCTTGCCGAGCATAATATAATTTTTGTTAACGAGTCAAATAAATTCAATAATGAATGAAAACGACTTTTATTGCATTTTGCCTGTCGCTTTAAAACTCGAAACCGACATAAACCGTGGAAATTGGATCATAGTCATTATCGATATTTTTTACAGCGCATACTAGGCTTATTTGCATACTTATATAACTATTAGTATATCGAAAATATAGAATGGTGTTATTCCACTCCCACAAAGTAAGTTATGTGATAAAAGCTGAATATCCCTGTTAATCCTTTGTATACGTATACACTATTATATCCCAAAACTATACACAAACTCCAACTTGAGTATCTGTTGATCCTTGGCACACTATAAACTTCAATATAAAATATAATATTGTCACAAATACACTTACTATTGATGCAAACATGAAAAATCAAACGGTTTTTTTTTTGGGGTTGTCTTTTTCATTGTCTATGAGGCGATGACATTACCCTTTAAGAGTCTCTTAAAATCTAATTGGTACGAATAAACTGTTATATGATATCCGAAAGTTAATACGCGGAAAACTGCAACACACGTTGCTTTTCGATTTTTTCAGGATGGTGTATCTAGGGGGTGTCAGGGGGTGGTCCAGAGGCGGTCCAAAGTTTACAAACCTTAATATTTTATGTAATTTATAAACTCTAAGTCCGGCCCTTAGCACGGGCTTCCCTCTGGATCCGCTAGTGATCCACTCTGAATTTATACTTCAACCTGGATCCGCTAGTGATACACACCACCCACACACATAACAATAAATATTTCTTGACTTCTGAATTCCGAATTCCGCATTCCGCATTCCATAATAATGTTTTTTTTTCATGTTAGCACTAATACTAAATAAGAGTATTTTTGAAAATATTATATTGAAGTTTATAGTGTGTATATTCAAAGGATTAATAGATACCCTCCCCATGTGGTTAACGGGTTAGAATACAGCCACTGCAAATCCCGCTAGAGGCAGAAGGGTAGGACCCCCTTTCATGTTCATTTTGTCATTTTTTTATCATGCTCATTCAAGGTCTTCATCATGACACCGCGTATGCAAACGTGGAAACGTGGCTCCATCGTAAATGGAGTGTTTACTATAGAATTTGCAGCAACTCTGCAGTTCTGCAGGTTAGAATGTTCCAGGCCCATTCTCCATATTTTATCTTGGTGTAAATGGAGGATGAGCCTGGCATGTTCATCCCTGTTAGGCGCCATATAACGTTTTATGTGTTGGTGCGCCGTATAAACCCAATTCAATTAACAGATATTCAAGTAGGAGTTTGTGTATATTTATAGGGTATACTAATGTATACGTTTATGGTGTATTTATACACAGGATACACGGATACTCAGGTTATAGGGAATTTAATTAAAAAATATGTGGTTTATATAAAAATACAACAATCGTGGTCACTGGAAATATTCGTACACTTTTATATTACATGATTATTAAATACAAAATGTGAGAAGTAATTGCATTTTTAACAGTAACACTGTGATTTCACAACACACATACATGCACATGTACGCATAAATTATTATTATTATTATTATTATAATTATTATCTTACTACCTACTTCTAAATGCGGAATGCGGAATTCGGAAAGCAGAATTCAGAATGCGGAATTGGGAATGACTAAATAAGGAATGCGGAATGCGGAAGTCAAGAAATAGAAGTGAAATAAATGTGAGCCAAATGGGCCATCGTAGTTTTTTTTCTCTCGACTCTTCGTTTCTTTTTTCTTGCCTGGTAGGTCTAGGTTTCGAGAAAGCAACGTGGTTTTTCTCAGTATATTTGTTTTGAAGTAGGACTGCATCAGCCAGAGGAGAAATGTTTATTTACAGTATAATTTTTATTTGTTATGCAGGATGACTCTTTCAACCAGAGGAGAAATGATTGTTTTCATTAGATGTGTTATGTAGGATGACCCGCTAAAGATAGAAAAAACTCGGTATGGCCTTATTTTAAAACCTCGATGGGCTAAGCCCATCTCGGTGTTGTATGAAAGTTAGTTGGTAACCAACTCGCTTAGACTAGACTCTATATATTACATATTTGTTCTCGTGCCTGTATCCAATTGGTAACCAACTCGCTGAGACTAGAATCTATATATTACATATTTGTTCATGTGCCTGTATTTATTCTAGTTTCAGTTGTTAATTTTGGATTGAAATATATCTATATTATAAATACATTCCAGGTTTTACACTATGCCGCGTGTATCCATTTATAGAAACTATGGTTTAACTAGAGTCAGTTCGCATAAGTCCTTTACTAGACATGCGCAGATCAACGACCATAGTTAAACTATAGTTAGTGATCGAAGTCCCTCTATGTAATGGTCTTGATACGCATGCGTGCTAGTGCAGGAAGTGCGTGGTGAGCCAGTACTATCTTGCAACCTTGAAAGGATACAGGTAATTAAGCCATATATGTTATCTTTTTATTGTATTTCGTAAATTGTTCACTTCGTTAATACATATAGAATACAGTTTGTTAAATATAACATAAACATACAACAGCCTTTAGATAAACAGTCATTTGTAAGATCTGGTATATTTTGAAACCGAAAGTAGATTTATCAACCTGTGGATGAACCTATACTGTACATTAGTCATATATTTTGAAACTAAAAGGAGATTCGTATAACAGTAAACTGTTATCGCAATATAATGATGTTTGTAATAAATCATTGCTAATTGTCATATTTCACATTGATAATATATCTTTAATACATAACAAATGGTATTGGGGAATATCTAAGGTAAACATATAATTGCGAAGTAATTGGATATTTATGCAAAGCGTTTATTCTCTGTACGCACGGCCTGGACCCCGGTTCATAAACCAATTACGCGCTTCAGTGTTTATAACACAACACGAATACCACTGGCTTATGAAAACAGCTGGGGCGGTCCCCATCACCTGGGTTATCTGTAACATATTTCATTCAGGCTCTGTGTTTTACAACAGCCAGTCGGATTTGAAAGCGAAAGTGCACTTGTATTTCTCTGAATAAATAATCAATTTCTGGATTTTGTATTTCATAAATACTCTCATTAATGTACATAATGCCGTAGTAACCACTGTATATCCGGGGATCAAGTGCATAACAATAGCTTCTGTTTATAAACGAAAGTACACCCTCATTAATTTTAAAATATAACAATCAATTGCTAGTTTATAAAGTAAATGGCAATGACAACACTGACTGAATTGAAAACGAGATAGTGATAAGCATATTTTGCTACTGCGCGTATAGACTTATATTGTGTAGGACGTCATTATTAAACGTGTTATTATTAAACAGTCATTATTAAACGTGTGGAAATTGTATATTATGGGGTTTGCAATATTTTAAAATGATAATAAATACTGATAGGGGCGATCCTTTTGAAGCAAGAAAAACAAGCAAGGGAATAAAGCAGCCGCGTCCGTTATATTGAGAAGTTTCATGTATTCATGACACAAAATGTATAGAAGATATCACTCTACATCATCTTTCTTGTTTCGTTTTCTTCAGATCAAAATGGCAGAGGGCTGGCAGAAAAATAAAAGACTAGCAGAAACAAATCTGCACATGCTGGAGAACAACATTCTATGTGACGTAACATTTCTTGCAGGGACAGACAGACACGAAGTGAGGGCCCATAAATACATGTTGGTCAGCAGAAGTCCCGTATTTTATGCAATGTTTTGCGGTTCCATACCAGAGTCACGTGACACGATTGAAATCCCAGATCTCGATGTGGAATGCTTCAAACATCTACTTAGGTACTTTTGATACATACTTATCATCGTAAGTCCTGGTCAAAGCCACATTTAAAAGTTTATGTGGTTACTCGAGCAAGCTGCTTGTTATTCGGTATCGTATCAAAGTTGAAACTAGTGTTGTTTTCATTTATAATACTATTGTATACTCCAAATATATTTGGACAAAACTACCTCAGGTTAAGAGACATGCATCTTGATATATATAATACATAACATGTAAAAGGAATTCGGAGCGCTAACACTACGGAACGTTAATACATACTTATATATCCGATATTATTAATGCCATATCATTTTGGTAAAACTGTATAATAATTAGTTGATATACATCAATACATTTCACTATCCTAGTTTAATTGCAATTGATGAATTTGTGACAATTTTGTGCCTTATGAAAATATTTTTTTTTTTCCTGTTGAAATTCTGTAATTTATTTCTGTTTTCACTTTACCGAATGAATTTATTTTAAATTGTGTGCGTGTTTACACAGCAATAAATGAACATGACTGTAATCCTACCCTACCCAAGGTGGTTACCATTTAGATGTGTACAACTGGTTGTTCTTAAACGTGAAGAAACTAAAACGGTTAACATATTGGATTTTTGTATAGAACTAAACGCACGTTCTTTGAATTTATACATAGAAAGTATTTAAAGTGCTCAGGCCATGTTTTGTTTCATGAACATGTTTATGTTTATTTAAATCGAAATCAATACACAACAATAGATATTTACACTTCGCACATTGAAATATCTGTGAAAAGCGAGAATAAGATTTTATTTGATGTCGTAGAAAACTTCGATCAGGTAAATTAATCCACAGGTAAATGTATTTATCAATTATCTGGCAATAGTTGTGCAGCTATACAAATCAAATTTACCTCATTTCCCCTTGCAGTCACGCAGTGGTAAAAGTAGTATCTACGTCATGCAAATAATACTTATTTTTACATATAACGTAGGAGCGTTTTTCAATATATGTTTCTCTCCGAGACTATCAAGAAATGTTCATATAATGTTTAAGAGTTACATTTTTTAATTGATACTACTAAAAAAAGGGTGGCCATTCATCTTGAAGATCATTAAAAGAACCACGTATGCGTGCATGTACGTTGGGGTAAAGTATTTACATTCGAAAACGTAGCGTATAACTAGTTTTTGTACGGTACTTTCTCTGTGATTCAAAATAAACATATTTTATTTATATTTCTGATAGGTTCCTTTACACCGAAGCCTGTGATATCACGCCAGACACGGTGATGTCTTTACTCTATGCAGGGAAAAAGTATGACGTCGGAGCTCTGGTGGCGAAGTGTAAGGAATACCTGGAATCGGAAATATCTACGGAGAATGTGTGTATGATTCTACAACAAGCGCACATGTTTGATGAGCAGGATCTTGTGCAGCAGTGCCTGTCATTCGTGTTTAGAAATGGCGATACGGTACTGAAATCTAGCGGTTGTGTAGCTCTCGGAAAAGAGGTACTGCGATTGGTTATTGCATCCGACTTGCTTAAGGCTAAGGAAGAAAATGTATACGAAGCATGTATAAAATGGGCTGAAGAAGACTGTAGAAAACAAAAAAGGGATACGAACGATGCGAATTCCAGAGAAAGCCTTGGGGACCTTGTTAATTTGATCCGATTTCCACTCATGACCTTAGAAACATTTAAATCACTTGTCTCCGACGGTGAACTTCTGACCGATGGTGAAAAGGTCGATGTTTACATGTGTTTGACAACAAAAACAGAAAGGACAAGCATGTTTTTGACCAAGCTCCGAAAACCGGATACTATATATATTCAAATTAAGCGATTTGACGATGATGGACCAACCGAAACATGTTCGCTCGATTATGGTTCACTCGATTATGGTTCAACAGAAGCTATAGATTTTCAGTGTTCAGAGACGGTAACTTTAATTGGTGTTAGTTTGTACACATGTGAACAGCTCAATCATGGTACTCTTGAAGTTTTGGCAAACGATGATCAATTGCTTTCTATGGAGATTGAACTGTCTAGAAATGAGGGGAGTATTTTGAGGAATATAGTGTTTGACACTCCTGTTTGTATCGAGAAGGATACACAATATACGTTGGTATTACAAGTTCGAGCACATTATAGAAGAGGCAATGCTTATGGTTATGGTGCTCCAAACAGTTTTGGTTATGGTCCTCAAAATAGTTCTGGTTATGGTGCTCAAACTAGTTATGGTGCTCAAAACAGTTATTGTTTTGGTGCTCAAAAAAGTTCTGCTTATGGTGCTCAAAATAGCTCTGCTTATGGTGCTCAAAATAGTTCTTTAACTGGTTATATGGGTTGTAATGGCCATGCCAGTGTTTCTGAACAAGGCCTTGAAGTACAATTCTTTGGCAGCTGCAAGACCAGCGATCACACGCATGCAAACGGTGGGCAGTTTCAATGTTTAAGCATTAAATGGTAAACAACATTCACGAACAATCTGCAACACATGCGGCATACACTCGTTTTTATGCGTCCGAATATGGTTGCAATATTGTACAAAAACTGCTGCACGTAATAGTATCTAGCATCCGCCACAATTGCGGGAGTTCGTAGGTTCAATCCCCGGCCAGGGTCATACTACAGTCTTTTTAAAAGTTGTACTAGTAGCTCTCTCGCTGGATGTTAAGCATATACAGTTTAGTTTTAGGATTAGTCGATCCGGTGTCATTATGTTGTGACTGGTCGGGGTTTCATGGCATGTGTCTACGGCGTGGTATTCGAGTGTGACAGCACTATAAAGTTGAGCATTGAGCTAACTGTTGAAAATAGACACCGTCGTGATATGAATCCAAACGATTGTTAAACGCGACGTTAAACTCCATATATACATATGCATACATTACTATACATAACTACCGAAGCATTGTGGTGTAGTGGTTATAGCGTCTGCCTTGCATTCGGCAGGTCGTGGGTTCGAGTCCCCTGAGCGCTTTATACCAAAGACTTTAAAAATGGAATAGTCACTTGTAACCCTTGCCTGACGAGCAAATAATGGGTAGTGCTACGACTGATTGACCAGTGTCAGAATAATGTGACTGGGTGGGTGGGGGTATCATGTCTACTACGGCGTGGTATTCCAGTGTGGCAGCACTATAAAGAAACCATTGAGTTCGCTGCTTCAAGTAGACATATCATCACATCACACAACATCACTAAGAGAAAAATCCAGACATTGTGCCTATAATCGTTGGGTAGGACGCCTGTCGTAGGTGGAGGGACCAAATCCTTAGAAATACACACATACACTATACATAACTTATAATCGTTTGTATACTGAGCAAAAATAGAAACGTCCCCAAATTTATCCATAGATTTAGACACAATGAAATTATATTTTATTTAAGCTTATATGCCAATACCTTTGGAGATTGAACTGTCGAGAAATGACGGAAGTATTTTGAGGAATGTATTGTTTGACACTCCTGTTTGTATCGAGAAGGATACACACTATACGTTGGTATTAAAAAATGAACAAACTCCAGTATATCATGATATAGAGGTATATCATGATATAGACGTATGTCATGATATAGATGATATACACTTTGATTATGGTTATAAAGTTGAAGATACCTGTTTAACTGGTTATATGGGTTGTAATGGCCATGCATTGTTTCTGAACAAGGCCTTGAAGTACAATTCTTTGGCAGCCACAAGACCAGCGATCACACGAATAAAAATACTGGGCAGTTTGAATGTTTAAACGTTAAATGGTAAACATCACTCATCGATAAATCTGCAACACATGCGGCATGCGTCAGAATATTTGTGCAATATTGTACAAAAACTGCGGAGCGGTGAAGTTTTAGAGCGCCCGCCTCGCATGCGGGAAATCGTGGGTTCAACGACGGCCGGGTCATATCCAAGACTTTATAAAAATGGAACTAGTAGCTCCCTTCCTGGATGCTAAGGATGTAAAGTGTAGTTATAGGACTAGTCGGCCCGGTGTCATTATGTTATGACTCGGTGGGGTATCATGGCATGTATATATGGCGTGGTATTCCAGTGTGACAGCACTATACAGCTGAGCGTAGAGCTCAATGCTAACAGTCGACACCGTCGTGATATGACTGAACGCTTGTTAAACCTTATACATGTATATACATATGCATACATCACTGTACATAACTAAACATTGTTTGTATTACCCATCTGTAGTTTTTTTTTTTTCATAAATGACCCTAATTATAATATAAGACCCACGTATGCAAGCCTCATACAACGATTGCATTGACCTTGAAGCCAACAATTGCCGCAATGCTATGTGTCGCTAACCTCTCAAATTGTTATCTACCTTCGCTTAGAAGTCATCCACTTCACAGCCAAAGTAAACTCTGTATTCTGTCTATCTATCGTCATATGTATATCGTACGTTTGTAGGTATCAGTTATGCTATAGACAATATAATACCATTTACTAAATTTAAATCTGATTATATTTTGAATAAAGTTGTTACTCGCCACCTTTATTTTATTTCAATATTTTAGTTTTACACATATCGTGGCTACATCAGACGCTGATCGTATAACATCCATATATATCATACAAAATATAAAATATAAAAATATAAATTATACGTCATGTTATTGTTTATTTAATTAATAATAATCTATTAAATTTGAGCGCTCAACTAATACAGAACCTATGTACATTTTGACGTTCCAGTTTGGCTGTGACACTGTCAATGCTATTTTTGAAAAATGAAGGCAATAGCTGGCATCAGCTAAGATCCTTTAAGTATACAATGTTTTGTCAGACTCATTAAATAAGCGTCATTGTCCTTAGGAAACAATAATGGCAGCTTAAAGCTTTATTATTCCCTACTAGGGTTTTATGACATTTGTTTTTCTCAATTCCGGCTATTATTGACACACGGCAATCTTGATTTGTTTAAAACTCGCGGCTGGTTATAAGGCAGCATTAGGTTTACATATATCTAATACCAAATTACCTTTTAAAAGTTGTATCAACACATATATTCGTAACTCTTGGCAAGCCGCTTGGGATTTGTCAGTTAACAATAAACTACATTCAATTAAACCGTTACTCGGAGAATGGCGTTCTTCCAATAGACCCATTCGTCGGGAAGAAGTTGTCCTAGCCCGGTGCAGGATAGGGCATACACGTTATACTCATTCATATTTATTACAAGCTGAGCAATTACCAGAATGTATACCCTGCTTTGCACCGTTAACGGTCAAACACATCTTGTTGGAATGTGTAGACTTTGATCCTATGCGTCAAAGGTACTACAATGTAAATACTATGAAAGAGCTATTTGATACTATAGATTTTAGTCTTGTTTTAGATTTCCTAAAAGAAATCAGACTATATACATCCTTATAATGTGTTGTTATATATATTTACTTATTTATATACCCGCTAACGGGCATTTGTTGATTTACATATATAGTTTATATTACTACCATATCGTCCCTTATTTTTTAATAGTTTTATTTTTATATATTTACAATAAATTTTAATTAATACTTCTTATTTTCATCTTTAATTAGTTTTTGCGCACAATATGATCTGTTTATGTGTCGACGTGCCGTAAAACACCATTCATTCATTCATTCATTTTTTTTCTGCAAAACTTTTATATTTGCAAATCATGGAATACTTGTTTTGAATAGTTCAAATCAAATTGTTTTTGACATTACAGAGTGTTTCTTATATTGCATCAATTAATATTGTCAATGTGTATTGTTAATTTTATTGAATTACTCCTGCAACGCTTTTCTTATCATGTATCTCTCTTACAGTTAAACGAATGCACCAAACGTTGTGACGTATTTACAATCGAGAAGAATACGAATGAGTAATTTAACAACCAGATTATTTGCTTATGTTAACCAGAATAGGAAACTATTTTATATGTGAATTTTCATTCCAGTGTTAACCCATAACGAGAGCATCAAAGAACATCAAATTTATTTTGTTATCGCGTTTTAGTTTAATATTACCACCAAATTTGTGTTAGTTCACCCATTTTCCAATGTTTAACCATCCTGCATATTTTTGTCTAGATGTAAATTTAGAGTGAGTCTGCAATGTTCATTCCTGTTGCCGCCATGTAACCTTTTTGTATTGGTGTGTTAAAACCCCAATCAATTCAATTGAACTCTTCATAACCGCTGCTCCCAACTAAATTCCATTATGTTTATTTCGCTCTTCGGGGGCATTTCATTTTATTAGATACTGGGACCATACGCCGTACGACATGGGGAAAGCGTCAACTCCATGTCCACCGCCGTATGCATGCCATCTTCGGGATGGTTAACATTTTGTGCTGTTGATTTTATGAATATTGAGTTCTGCTCAACCCGGGGCTAGAGGGCGTGAGCGGTAGCTAGCATATTTCACTACCGCTCATGAACAGTCTCAATCAAACCGAGACTGAAATATTTCGTATGTGTCTTGCTCGGCCGTTTCCAAAGGTCCATTATCATAGTCTTTTCATAATAAGTGGGCTAATTAGAAAGAATACGGTAAATAAATTTACACATTACAGCACCGTAAACATAGCCAGTTATATTATGTGGACTAAGGGACATTATTATCAGCAATACGTACTACTATGAACTATACTAGTTTTCTACCTTGAACTACTCGGCTCAGGGAAATGGTTCCTGACATGAAACGGATGCCAGCGGTGTAAACAAGACTTTTAATTAAACTTTATAAAATTAAAGAACACAAATAAGCAAAAGTATTTTACATACATCAAATTAACCAGGTACATTCATTATCTTTTAATGTTCATTCAGCAAAAATGGACAAACTCTATATAATCTGAAATAAAACAGATTAGCACCCACATATTATGCTGGAATGAATTTTAAAACGGTTATACAATATCATGAGAAATGTATCTTTCTCCATATACGTATTGCGAAATGGAAAATAGAACAATTAATGGGATTTTTTATGTTGATTGAGAGTTTATTGAGAAAGCAACCTCAAAAGGAAATGAGATTGACCTCACTAAAATAATTTTGCCAAGTTAACCATATTTGCACGAAATAACTTGCTGCGGCAAATAACTACTGTAAAAACAATTCACTGGCAATGGTAAAAGGTTATAAGAATCTGTCATGGATATCCGGTGAAGATAGGGAATTCCAACCCGAGGTATACGTGTTTTTATCGATCCTCTGCCGCGGTTCCGATTAAAACACTTATACCGAGGGATGTTGGTGCGCGCGTGAATTTTAACTTTACCCATACAGATAAGATTTTCCATCCCCCATGAAAAACGTGGATAGCCTTATTCGGTATGCAAGAAAACATTATACATAGTAAATATTGCTGAAGTTTGCTGCACAACCCACTCTCCCAATCGTCGGGTAGTCCCGTCTCAGGGATGTAGATCCTGATACTAGGAATTTCGATTTATTATTTGATTGGATATAAAACATGAACTAAACGTCATACAACGTCTTTTATTTGGCAGAACCAATTTTCTACCTGTGCGGAACACATTTATAGTCAAAGTCTAGGAAATATGTATTATGGAAACAAATTCTAGAGGCAAGCCTTTAATAAAACAAAGATTCTCGCATGACTGTGAATCAATTCTGCAATATATTGCATTGATTGATTGATCAGTTTTTCACCAGTTCTTTAAACTCTTTAAAAGAGGTAACACTCTTGTGAAATGTTCATTTTGACTTCCTTGTTCTATTTGTTCGCTTTGACAGTATTATATGGGAAACTCCATTTTGTCTCCCTCCAAGATCGCTGCTCGAATGTGACAACATTACTGGGCGTAAGACCACATAATTTCGTTTGTGTAAAAACAGATGTTTAGGTTATTAAGGAAAGAGAGAGGCGAAGGCTAACTTGGATTGAGGGACTCGTGCCCTACTTTTACACTTTTTACTATCAACTATATTCCTATGGATCCATTACGTGCACAGATGATAGTATTAGTAACACTGATTTCCAGCAGTGTATATGGGAATATACAAATCTGTTCGATTTTATTTCACCCTACGGCTCAGGCTGTATTGCAAACAAACAAATTGGAATATTCCCATACACCCTGCTGGAAATCTTTCTAACGAATTTATCTCCATTTTCGAGCGATATTGATTGATATAATTAAAATTATAGTAAACAATACGTTATTTACCGTAGATTGTAAAGCAGGTTTCACTCGGTGTCAGGCGTTATTTTGTTTGCGGAAAGATTGACAAAACATGAGATGTATATCGAATCAAAGAAGCATGTTGACATACTCTTTAAACGGTAGGACTGGTAACTATTTCAAATGTTTTAAATTCAAATTAAATATATTTAGTTTGAATTTAAAACAAAATTTAATATTGTTGAATGGGCGGATTTGTAAAGGTGTCATCTGACTTCGCGGCTGGACAAACTATTGGATAAAAAATCAACCCGGGTTATACACTCTTATAAAACAGCATACAGTAGAATTCATAGGGAAACAAAGTTGGATCTCTAGTTTCTTTAGCTGTTGATCATTTTCATTTCATTTTCTGTAGGCTTTCGTATTAACGGTCGCCGGTGGGTAATATGGTACCGTAACGTGTTATTTAAATCAAAATTGTTTAAAAAATAAATAAAAACATCCTCTTTTTTGTAAGAACGAAATGGACATTTTTTAAAGGTTTCATTTTCGATAAAAACTGATTGTTTTCCGCCTCGGTCGACCTTATTTTCCTCAGGTTGATAATATCTACTGTCACCCTCACATGGATGCAATATTTATATATACTGGCACATCTTGGCTCTCTCTCACCCGATCAAAACCGGAGATTTTTTTTTAAAAAAATGGTGATAAACTCGGATACACGGGACAGCCCGAATACGTACCCATTCCACGAAAGAGGCTTAGAAAAGTGTCCTCATAAAATCCTTTTATTTTTGCATTTCTCTTTAAAATAATAAATCCTGCTCATAAAGATATCAGTTTGCATGAGAACGATGCAAGTGCGTCCGTTTAACATGTTATTATAAACAGAGTATAGAGTTAATTCATGTTTTAAAAATACCAAAGACAATTAGCAGAGTTATAATGCATTTATTAATATATACTTAATAGTTACACACGTCTTGATGTAACAATATAAAGATAGCTCAAATATACGAAGCACTAATTATATATAGATGAATAATGTCACATTTTGTGCAAATCCTATTTACATGGTTGTATATAGCTACATTTCCACCAGATACCTATACCTTTATAAAACACCTTTATCATGCATAGGTTATGTTTTATTTTCTTCTCTTCAGCTAAATATATCTACATGAATAGAACTTATATAACTTGTTTATTTTATAAAAAGAAATCCCAATTTTATTATTCCGTATGATTATCATAATATTAATTATAGTAACCAATTCTCAAAAATATGCAATAATGTCTATTTCGGTTTTATCGTCGTTTATATTGCCATTCGTTTCCTTTTCTACTTCAGTTGAATCTTTTGAAGAAAGGTAGCCGGTGGATGCACTTTTTTCAAACCCATAATTGAAGAAACACCCTTCGGCTTCTGAGTCGATTGACAGCAGTGGAGATTTGCTGTCCTCGGTTTCCTTTAAGCTAGTTTTATTTGGGTTACTGATAGCTTCCATAAAGCTGTCCCTTCGGAGAGGCGAGTGCTCCCTATCTCTTTTATGTTCAGATGTCCTCGCTTCTGAATCTTCAATCACATTTGCAACATTAGCAGGTTCATTGGTATCCTCACTATGCGTTATCATTTTACTATTACTATCTTCAAGGATAGCATATGCATAGTCGCCACTTCCGAATTCCGTAGGTGTTTCACTGATTGTAAGCGTAATTTCATCTACATCGTTTAATTGAGACTGCAACGAATCTTCACCTTCACAAAATATTAAATCGTCACACACCAATTTTGATTCCATTTCTTTATCGTTATTGTCCACCATAGCATAAGTATCTTCTGTTTTCTTCGTTCTACTATCATGGTCTCCATTTCCTTCCTCCACAATCACAGATATGTATTCACATCTTATTTCTGTGTTAACTTCACTTGTGATAGTAAGTGTGAATTCGTCAATATCAAGCATTGTGTCATCCGCGATAATTGTGAAGTTGGAATACGAGCTACATCGTGTGAAACTATCCATAGTGTTGTCGTTTTCCCGAGCACTTGTAAAACTTGTTGCATCCGAACCATCGTCATTGTGGTTACATTGCTGAGATATCGATGCATTGACCTTGTTTGCAGCATCTATAACATGAGAAACTAAATACGTTTGTCCCGTAGTATCGTCTTCTAAGTTAGAAGAGCTCTGAGATTTTAGGGTAGAGTCCTCTTTTTGTCGGCGAGTTCGATAGGGAAAACTGTAAGCTTTACTCAGATGACCTGATGCTTGTTTTTCTTCAAATTTATTGATTTGGTTATTTATTGTTGCATCCATTGATGTATATATAACAGAACTAACTAAAGTGCCTTCTGTCAACTGTGATTGTGAGAAAGAGGGCGATGAAATGCATTCAGATTTGTCTTCTATAGCAGAAGGTGCTCTTTTCAACTCGTATGTTTGACTTGAATAGTTTGTGAGTATACTTTCGCTAAAGTCTATATCAAAAGAGAGAGGAGTTCCGTCAATAACATTACTTTGATCCTCGTATGCGTTAATCACTATTACAGCAGTTACATCGGAATCATTAGTTTTATCTAGGACTTCAGCAATATCTCCCGCACTGTAATCCACATTAAGAGTAATTCCTTCTTCAGGGGCGTTTCCATTGCCTTTGTCTGATTTAGTGTAGGCTGATTCCTGATTTAGTACGCGTGAAATGTCACCAATTAGAGTAAGTTCGTCAAAAACAGTAGCCTGTACATGTGCAGGAGAGTCGTGAGTTTCTATAACATCATCCAAATAACCGAGGGCTGTATGATGATCATGTGTGTATAGTTGACGTGTTTTAATAGGCGATAGTACAAAACCTGTGCTTTCACTAAGAACATCTGGACTGTCATTTATTTTAAGTTCATCTTCAAAACTAAATGCTACTGGATGGTTGGTTGATGTATTACATTCAATACGGTAATTTTTAAAAGAATAGCATGGTGTACTAGCTACTACGTTTATATTCCTGTAAGATGCATCGTCGGCATCGATATCTGTTACAATTTCACTTCGTCGTACACCCGGAGTAGCTTGTTGTTTCTGCTCTCGTTCTGCTCTGTCTTCCGTACTTGTTTTAAAACTTCTCCACCAGCTTCCTTTTCGATCTGAATCCGATAATGATGTAATATTTTCAATGAAACGTTCATAGCTATTGGTACAGTTTAACAAGTATTGAACGTTTGAGAATGGTAGAAGAAACATACAGAGTTCAAATCGCTCTTGTACATGAAGATAATTAAAAACGTCACACAAGCCAAATTCATAAGGGTATTATATAAAGATGTGGAATACGACATTACTTTATAAAAAAAGCGATACATAATATGCAAATTACGTTTCACGGCAACAGGAACGATTGACTACATATGTTGCTTGCAGTGTACAAGCTATCTAGACAATAAATTCGAAATTGATAAATTTCGCTGCATTTTATTGGTTAAATCGCATCACGTGATCATTGTTCATACTGCAATAAACGTTTATAACCCAAATCGCATTACTCAATATTTGTATTTAACGTCGTTGTACAGTACCGAGAAAACAAAGGTCATCCGATACGACGTCAGTAGGTAGAATTTGAACATTTGGACACATGTATGCGTTGTATACACGTGTTTTACTAAAAAAAGATGGTCTATCGGAATAATAAGAATTAAATGGATTATATAAATTCATCTTTTCCGTAGTTTACTTGAAGTGTAAAAGCACATACGGCATAATTGGGTTTGAATTATGGTTTGTGCTTGATTCGGCTCAATTACATTCCCACAAACTACAGAAAACTTAATTTGCTTTCTCAGGGGTGAATTTGCTTAGATTCAAAATTTTAAAGTTATAAGTTCTGAAGTAGCTTTGTGTTCCCATCTACTAGTACATACTGTAAACGTTTACACAATTACCATGTCCTCATAGATTGAGTATAATGTATGTATTTTATTTTATTTGCATGTGTACACCCACTTCAACAAAAAAACATGTTAACCCATTTTAATTACATTTATTTTCCAGTTTTAAAAGGAATTACACTAAACATGTAAATGCCTGCCGCACGTGAAGGACATGAATGTACTTACTTGATTTATCTTTCTTAATTTTTGATAATATTTCTTCAATAGACGCGTTTTTTCGTTTGCTCGCAGTACGATCCTGGAATCAAAATAACGTAATTTATAATATCTAAATATCTAAAATGTAGCTGTTTATTAAATAGTTAAATTTAGTCATAGCATGTTCAGGTTAACTTAATTATATACAATAAGGCAGTTTCAGAATAAAGTATATGAACAGCATCTGCCAAATTTAGCTTAACATCCTTAAGTCAAGGCTGCCGAATTTTCCAAATAACAACTAAAATCATGAATTGGTTAAATTAAATAAATAAGACGCTCCATATACTTGATTATAAAATGTATATTTAATTTAATCTAATACTTCAGCTTGCTTAGATACATATTCATATTAATAAGTGTTTAATGCATAGCGTGCATGTTTTATATGCATATGCATTCAAAACTCTGTAACAGATAGTGTAGATATGTTACATGATGTGCATGAGTACAGCCATGCAAAAAATAAAATGAAAAAAGAAATTAATGCAAGTGTACACGAACTAAACTATATCAACTCTGTTATTGTTATATTGCTCAAGCACACAGGCGATATATCAATAAATTCCTCATGCACTTATGTGTATGGAAAGCGCACATATTTCTAGAAGTACTGAAACATGCAGTTAATTAAGGGATTATAGGATTTCATTACTTAAAGAGATACACGGTTAGTGCAAAAGTGGGAATACATCATGCAAGTAAAACACAAACAAATCGGACTGGTTGAACTCGACATGAAAAATGAATTATTCAGAAGAAAAAGTGTTTGTCATAAGATCTGTCATGATTATTTTATCTTTGTAAATCAAGTGTCCGTGGTCAGACTAACGCCATCCATATAGTGTTATATTTTGAGATTGTCGTCTGCTTCCAACACGAACAATTCATGGCTGAGATTGTCGTCTGTTTCCAATACAAACAATTCATGGCTGAGATTGTCGTCTGCTTCCAATACAAACAATTCATAGCTGAGATTGTCGTCTGCTTACAACACAAACAATTCATGGCTGAGATTGTCGTCTGCTTCCAACACAAACAATTCAAGGGGTGGTAATCCAAATCAGCAGTAAATATAGGTAAACGGCTGCATTAATCGCTTTATATTTGGCAATGTGAGGACCTGGGCAATTGTCGTATTCTTTTACACACACGGGTTGACGGCCATTTATCAGGCGTCGTATCCATTCTTTTCCGTTAGCAGTAACATGTGTAACTCTTTAGTGTCTGTATCAACAACGTCTTATATGAGCGTATAGCGATATGTGAGCAGTTACTATAAATGCAAGGTAGTGCATTCGTTTGTTTTTCATGAAAATGCTTTACATATTGATCATATCATAAATAATTCATCCATTTTGTTTTTATCGTTCTGCTTTTCTCCAATACTCTGCATAGGATCGTATCCGTATAATGTCACTTTATAGTTGAAATGAACTGAACTCTCATTGCCGTCTGTCAAGAACTGCTTTGATACTATTTGCCCACCACTCTTTTCAGGATTAAAATACTCCCTGTTGCCATGCGATGTATTTTCTGCATTGCTACTTGTGTTACATTCTGGTTGGTTGTTATTTATAGTCGGGTTGTTATTGTAAACATGCTGTGCAAGTGCTGTTCGTGAAGTCAAGCGTTGGTTGGTGTGAAAAGGAAAACGTGCAAGCTGAACTTTAAAACAAACCTTCTGTTTCTTCCGGATAATAAAAATAACTATAATTGCTGATAGTATCACAACTGCGAGAAACGCAATAATTCCCCCTGCTATGAAAGCATCATAATTTGCCTCTCTTGTTACTACTGGGTCGCTTAGTGGGAAATCTGCAAAACGAATATTTCAAATGTTGAAAACAAACAGTATCATATTACAGGCTGAGGCACACCAAGGCAGTTACCTCTGTTACATTATACTTTACATAAAACAACTTCAGTATCGATACATTATCGATCGTTGACTTTGTCAAGCTTAAAACTGAAACCATTGTCCGGGAAATGCAACAAAATGCAGGAAATCGAAACAAAATACGGTTGGAGAGGGAGGTGAATGCCACCGGGTCCCACAAAAAGGAATTTGTCTCGGTTAAACTTCAGGGCTGGCTACGGGCCTGCATAATAATATACATATGGTCGCCTCTTTCGACGTTTATTCTCAAGACGCAGAGATTCCGATTTCGGACTAAAGCCTGCTCTTGGAAACGAATTATAAAGACTGGCTTACTGATGATAAAAGCAGAAGTCTTAGTATAACATGCAACCTTTGTAAAACAAAAAAATCTTCAGTACCTGTAGATTTAAAGTAGCTAGCCCGCCAACAAAAGCCGTTTCTTTACCTACTGACGACGAAGTATATATATATATATATATATATATATATATATATATATATAATTCACCGATTTTGAGAGTCCAAACTCTATAGACACAATATAAACCGCTTTAAGCAGACAGGCCAAGCCTCAAAACTGGAGAGTCGAATTAAGAGTGACCAACTTATAATTCCTTTTACGCATATTCAATCACGGGTTTTTAAAAACACTGAATAAACTTATACTTTTAATCGGCACATATTCATTATTATATGACCCTACACTTGGCTAGAGTTTTGATAAACGGGTTTGTAGTGCAAGTTTGCCGTTATATGGAGGGTTAGTTTCTTTAAGTATTTCTATTGACACAAGTAATGAAACTATATCACACCGACATATAATATATAATCTATCTGACTGCCAACATGTTTTAAGTAAGCATACATACATTTAGATACTTTCAAATACTAGTTAGGTCATACTGAGTGAAATCGGTGAAATTGAATATTACCTGAGAAATGGACATAAGCATGCAGTGGCATTCCGCACATGGCAATATCAGGAAATTCTTTGTTGGCTGAGCACATTCGTATCGTGACATTTTCATGACTTTCAAAAGTAAAGTCAGGCATGGAATTATTGTACACCGTTTCGAATTCCCTTTCGACCAATCGCTGAAGCATAAACATCTGTTCGGATCCTCCGTTGAATCCAGAGGTACAAAACATGTTGATTTTACTGTTTTTCGTTTCCACAGAACAGTTGGTTGGTGCTTCTGGACTTCCTGGAATAGTTAATTTTCGATCATGTACTAGTTTATACTAGGCCACATAATATATCAGTTTACTAACAATGGTTTAAACTTTCAAATACATTATAAACATGACACAGAATAATGATCATGACTCTTAACTGGAAATTAAAACTCCGGTAATACAAAGTCGATTTTGACGTGGAATCAAACTGACATTCACATCAAAACAAACGATTGCAAAATGTGGGAGGAGATATATAGACATAAACGATTTTAACGAAAACAGGGCCATAACTCCGTTTATACACGGTCGATTTTGACGCCGAATCGACATGCACATCTTGACATCATAGGTAAGCACCCTGTAAAGTTTCAAAACAAGCGGTTAAAAACTGTGGGAGGAGATAGACACACAAACGTTTCCGGACGGACGGACACTCGGCCATTTGGTGGTGGGGGCATAGAAAAAAGCTTAAAACGTGCTACCTTGAAATACATTGCGATTTTACAAATAAAATGCTTAACAGATTTACCGTTTGTATCATTAAGATATAGTTATCTTGTATACATTAACTTGATAATGTAATCACAATGTCGTATATACGACCTTGAATGTCATTATGTGGTTCTATAACTACAAATTATAAAATTCGTCTGGTAAAATTAAACTAACCTGGATGTACAATTTGGAAAACGCATGGATTTTTGACATTCCTTCTGTGTTGTTTCCATAACATTCAACAAGAGCATATTGTAATTCTGAACTGAAATACAGAAATATTATTAAATACACTGAATGCTATTACTTGTATTTGTACAAAACACGACCTGGTAGACTCTCCGGGATTTTTGTTTTCATAATCATTCGAAAATGTTAACTAGGTTGATAAGTGTCATCCAGTGGGAGGCATGGCTTGCGTAACAGAGATTTCTATTATGTCAAAAAAAATTATAGAATAAAACATAACATATGATTTTAATTATGGCATTCTAAAAGAAGTATAAGAGACTACATTAAAATAATTGTCACTTACATCAGTAACATAATATGACAAATTGAACTTGATTGATTTCAATGTATTTAAAGGGTTAAAAAAATGTTTAGCCATTTGGGTTTAATTGTAAGAACAATATCTAGCATATAATTATAAATAAATGAACTTTAGTTGCTTTTAATTACAGTGATTCGCCCACGGATTTGAAATACTTTACTTCCATGTGTATTATTGCAATTTCGTTATAAAATATAAATAATTGAATATTCAGTTTCATTGTAATTACATTTGATTTTCCATGGGTTTTAAAGAGGTTGTTTTCATGTTAAAAAAAACACACGAAATAAATGCAGCCATTTCTGTCAAACTGAAAAACTGTCAAGAAAAAATAATTTGAATGATGGAGAAAAAGTATTATATTTACAGAAACATTTACTAAAATTTACCCAATTTCTATTTCAATCGATCCATAAGCGTGGTCTCTGTTGTTTACTTCTGCTATTGACTGAACTGTCCGTATTAGAGTATGCGACTTCCGGTAACGCCACGTCATCATGACGTCATTCGGAGATCCCGACATGTGACAGTTCAGACTTTCAGTTTCGCCGAGTCTCGCTGCATGTTTCTGTATCCTTGGAGAAGCGCAAATAGGCGGATCTAAAACATAAAGTAAAACAATGTCACTTATTTCGACTTGTATTAAATAACTGCATGCGATTTATGTTAAACAATTACTCGTTTCACTCACCAATACTGACGTCAAAGTTACCCTTTAATTGTGGATCCTATTGTGACGTCATATTTGTGGTTTTAATTGCTATTAATAAAAGCGGCATATGAAACGTAGGTGACATGTGTTATAGTTACACAATCATAATGAATAAAGAACACATGCACAGCTTTCTGCACAACACTTTCTACACAACACTTGACTTTTACGACAAAATAACATATACTGAACAAAAAATAAAACGTCCGACTTTTTTTGCTGGTATTTCCATAGGCCAGATGTTGAGGGCGTATAAAAGCTTACACAGCGTTTTAATAAAACAAGGTTTGATGTTTGTAAGTTAGTAAATATCCCATTAAATAGTTTAAAATTTGCCTAACAATAATCTTTTTATTGCTGATATGGAAATGTTAAAGGGAGGTAATTTGATGAACGTTGATAATCAAAAGCTGCCATCTATACAATTTGTGTTATGTTTTTTTTGTTATATATTTGGTAAGGAACATATAGAGAATATTGTCTTGGACAAATTTCGGTAATTTTCATAGATTTAATTTGTTTTCTGGCCAAAATGCATGTTTTAAGAAAAAGGGGGCTAACTCCCTTGTGTACTTAACTTTACAAAAACATCTTTCTTTGGACTATTGTTGGCGGTCTGTCTAATTATTCTTAAAATATCATTATCTGTTTCCACTTTTGCTGCCTATATAATCAGCATCAACATCGGCGGTAGGTTCCTTTTTTGTTCAGTATATGAGTCACCATACCGTTATACTAAATACAATGTATCACAGGTAGGGGCGTGGCTAGACCGTGTTCAATGCGTACACAATAACTACATGCTGGGGAGGGTGGAGCATATCCGGATTGTTTTTATTCTTAGTTACTATGTGATGCATTTTGGGAATATTTCCAAACAGTTTTTAATATTATGAATTTGATGATTTAGCATGAAATTTCCAAAAACCTTTTTAGTTGAGAATCGAATAAAAAAATGTCGTTCCAGTATCCCCATCGCTACTCGTTGCATATATGAACTTTTTATTTTTTCAATGTTTACGCAACTGCTTACTTTGCGTACAGGTAGGTACGTTTCTGAGATAAGTGCACTGGAAGGAGAAGTAATTATTGACAATTTTATTTTGTTCAGTACTATTGAAATACTTTTTACTGATATAGTTTTGACATTATATTAAAATAAAAAATAAAATGTGTGCAGCGAGTATGTTGCGTGTGTGTAAATAGTGATTACTTGTCCTTTGGGATCATAAAGCCCACTCTTAATGACTTTAAAATAGAATACCGCTTAAGCCGGTGCTACAGGGGCTCGATACGTGTAGCACCTTATTTAACCTCTCATGAATAGAATCAATGAAATAGTGACTTTTTCTTTGCTATTTTGTTTTTGTTTGTTGCTTCCAAGGGATATATATATTACTTTAAAAGTATATATACATATTTTATATATTGTTCAATGGTTCTGCAATCATTTCAATATACGAGGGTTTTTTTCTCACATAAACAACATTCTACATATGTCTCATCAGACTACTTCACAAAAGAATCACAAAATAAAAAATGTTATTTGAAATACGGTCATTCAGTCGCAACAACCCACGAGACATTTGATTTACAGTTCTGTTCATGTTATACTTTCATTAAATATAGTTCAGTTCTGTTTTGTTTACGCTATACCAGTAACTGTTAAATAGGCTTCTGTTCTCATACATTAACGTCATGTAACTAAAATGAATCACTAAGAAGCTTTTATGTAGATATCTCCACCTCTCAATCTTCTCTAACTAATAAATATGTTGTTTTTCTTACGCGAGTCACGCATTAACATCGTAGCCACCTCGGAATCTAACTTCCAGTTGCACGCAATGGAGGGAGCGGCAAACGAAATATGGCAATGAACTAAGCATATCAAGGAAATTTTTCATTAATCTTGAGAGTTTAATATCGTGTTTATTTAATGAATTTCTCATCACTGGAAAATCTAAGGGCAAGAAAAAAGTGTTTACCAAGTCTTTAGCCTCGTAGATCAATTGTGAAAGTATGTTATAGACAGGTTAACGCCACCTGCAATCACAAACACAAACAAGGTCATAAATCAACGTGTTGGTGTACTTAATACGATTAGGTCGTCGCATGCTCAATAAAAATTGCCCGATATCAAACCTTTGCTATATAAGCGAGCATGATTCTTAGGTTATATATATATATAGGTTGACAAGGTGGCCGAATGGGCTAAGGCGTCTGCTATTTGGCGAAGCGCTGTGTCGAGGCTGGTGTCCTAGGGCTGCAGGTTCGAATCCTTTGGTAAGTTGTTGGTACACAGTTTTCTCCACATGTATATACATATATATGGAAAAATGGCAATAACACAACATGTGTCCATGTTTTTAGACAGTTATATCATCGTATACTTACATAGAACTGTTATAGTCGATGACTCGCTTTTGGAAGAACCAAGTCTGTTGGACGCATGACAAGTATAGTTTCCAACATCCGATCTGAAATGTAGATACCAGCATTTGAATAATTATCATTCTATAAAATAAAAACGAAATACAACGCTGTGTAATAAGTCTATTTTTCACCAAAATACGAAAAATCTTTTTTGACCCAATTTGATAACTACCTTAATAAACTGTCAATGAAACGTGTATTTTTTAATGATAAATACAAACGCATTGAGAAAACTCGTTTGAGATATAAAACAATTCACTTAGGACCGTTGTACTTGAGGGCAAAATCAATGTAAAATTGCTTCATCAAAAATTAAAAATCTTTTCGAAGCCGGTACTGTATACTTCAGGTATCCGCAGGATCGACACTTGCGAATGGCGGGATGTATACAGTACTGGTTATACCCCGAAAAATGGGATTGTCTATCACTACCAGAAAAGATTGACGGCAATATGTCCTAACATGTGCTAAAATGGCGTAAACACCATTCAAACAAAACAAAAACAAAAAATCTTCTATATGTATAAGTATATAGGTAAGCGCGTATTTCGTTGTTCACGCGACACCCGTAAGGGGTAAGGGCTAGGGTTAGGACTACTGACAACGCGCTTACTTCGCAAACCTCTGAAGAAAACAAATATATACAATATTTGATTAAATTGCTAATTTTGTGTTGTTCCAATTAGCAAACTACTTTTACATAGACCATTTTATTCTCTTAAAGATTTGTGTTATCAGAAGTACTTAAATGCTGCGTTCAAACAATTTTTATTAACGAGGTCCTCCAAGGGCGAGGGGTCCATGTTTCCTTGTTCCCTGAAAATATGACCCAATGTTCCCGTGTTGCCAAAAAATATATGTTGTTCCCCAAAAATATTTGTCCAATGTTCCCTTGTTCCCCAAAAATATTAACAATAAAGACAATGTCCCTTGTTCCCCAAAAACCCTGGGAGACCCTCATTAACGCAACACGCCATTCATCTATTCTAGCATCAACTACAACGCACAGTCTAGTGCGTGCAAAGTAGAACAAAACACGTGGAACTCAACCTACTAGCATACTGAGACAACTCAATCTTGATTTCTTGTAAAACTCAAGGCGTCCGGTTAGTTTTCCTACATAAATTGCTTTTGTTCAATCATTAATATTGATTATAAGAAAAGCTGAAAACTCAAAATTGTATTTAAATATAAGCCAGCAGGTATACAATCAAAATGTTACTGGATTAATTAATCGAGAGGCTAATTTTACCATTTGATAAAAACTTCAAGATTGCCACGTGACCTGTTAAGGAAATGAGTTCACGGCAGGGGAATTTTTCATTTACAAAGATTGGAACGTATTAAAATACGAATCAGAAGACACTGAGCGAGTTTCGTTTAACACATAAAGGGATTTTCTATAATTACGGAGATTCAGACAGAAGACATAGGACATTATTCAACAGGGGTTTCGTCTGAGAAAGCATACAAGAAAGAAAACGAAGGAATGAATTATGCAGTACTTACATGTTTATATTGTCAAGGTTCAAACTAAAATCCATAGAAGTGTTTGATGTAGAGTAGCCTGCCTTGTCCACGGCAGCACCATTGTGAAGCCAATACATGCTTTCAGGAATCGGAAGTGGCACTGCATCGACGCGGCAGCGTAGCGTCAAATTACTTCCTTCTTTAGCAGTATATTCTGTCTCGTCAATCGTTATGGTTGGTGCGTTTGCAAAGGTAATTATTATTAGTAGTATAACTATTATTACTATTATTTTTGTTGTTGTTATGAAAACACAATATCTCTAACGTTGTATTGCTGATTATTAAATAATCAATTCTAATTGATAGTATGCTGGTGGAGACAAGTGGAGACAAGAGCGTCTGTCCATGTTTCAGTTCATGTTTATAGTGTTTTGTCTATGGTGTTTACGATTTCGCAGAGCATGTGTTTATGATCTGGCAGAGATTAGAGCAAAGTGCATTTACTCATTTCTTACGAGTTTCTCAATATCAGCCTGCGTGGTCGAGGGGTTAACGACGTTGCGTTGCTTAACCTTCTCGCTGCGGGTTCGAATCCTACTGGGAGCTTAACTTGTAAGTGAGAAAGAGTCGATTCTTACGTATGGCGGGATGTATACAGTACTAGTTTTACCCAGGAAAAATGTGATAGCCTGCCTCTACCAAAAAAAACATTTCGACCGTCATATATGGCCTAAAATGTGCTAAAAATGACGTAAAACATCAATCAACACAAACAAATTCTCAATAATAGGATATGGTTTACGGTATTATGTGTAAACGTATTATTAACGTGTGTTTCCTCCATCTCCCTCGAAATATCGATGGTATTCCCTTTCCGAAACAGAATTTGATTTAATCCTATTAATTCTGTAATTTTTGTATCTGCTACATGAGTAATTTATCAATCATACCGTTCTGTTCTTATCGTGCATTTTCTTAAGTTATCCTAATCGTATAATACCTACATGATGCTAATAGTGTTACATTTGCCATTTGTGCAGCCAATCCTCTATCTTGAAGCACCGAGTTCGTTACTGCGCATGTCAAAATGGAACCGTTATATTCACGTGACAATGTTCTCTGAAGGAATGACCGTACTGTAAAGGTTCCATTATGTTCCGGAATGACAACAAACTCAAAATCTCCAATTGCAACGCCGTCAAGCATCCAGAACACGTTTGCAGTTGGACGACTTCCGGTACTCGTACACTCTAGCTTCAAGACGCCATTGTTGTCGAAACTCCCGTCATATCCACTTATTTCCGGCTGCAGCGGCATCTCTATAGAAATATATACATATTTTTATAATTATACTATATAAAACAAAATGGGATAAGTAAACATATTTTAATAGTCATTGAATTTGGCAATGGCGGTCGTAGTTTTCGAAGTGTCGTTGGTGAGATATTTAGGACGGTGTAGTAAACTTGTTTTAATAAATCATATCAAATGGTATTAAGAGTTTAATTTACATCCTAAATTCGATCTTTAACCAAGGAGAAAATACATTTAAAAATGGCGGGGTCTACATCCGCACGGGTACTGTTTATTGATATTGTTATCTATTGTGTTGACACGCAACTTACGGTGTACATCTAGATCACTGTTGAATGCCTCATGATAGAAGACGGAGACAGATATGTTACATGACAATGCCGCTCGGTACATATCTCTGGTTACAATAATGTCAAGCTGCTCGAGCGATGACCCGTGCCGTTAGTGTAGGTTGAATCTAGTAATCCGCTGAGCATTGGTACTATGGTTCCATTGAAATCTGTGGTGAAAATATAATTTTACATTTAAATAACGTAGAATGTATAATGTATAGTTTAAAGGAACACACGACAATCTTGATTTTTTGTAAAACTCACGGCGTCCCGTTGGTTTTTCTAAATAAATGTTATTTGTTCAAGCATTAATAGTATAAGAATGGTAGCAAATTTGTTTTCGCATATTACTAACTGTTGATTATAGTTCACCAATAATATATGCAAACCTATAGTAGATAAGCACAGAAAAGGTGAAAACTCAAAAATACCCCTAAAATGTGAAAATAACGCACACATCTGAAATCTTTCGCATTGCTTTGCTAACTCTCCTAACGTTGCATACGTTACAATGCGAAATGCGCAATGCGCAATGCTTATTCTCCTTACGTTGCAAAAATTACAGTGATATATCGTTCAATATAACGAGATATTTTAAACTAGGCTATATAGTGCGGGTGTATTAGAATGCTTGATAAAAACTTCAAGATTGCCGTGTGTCCCTTTAAGTTACTGTAAATGAATAAAGAATGGCATGTTTTTGTTAGTTAAAACTTATTGTAATCACTCCCGGTGGCTTCATTTGTAAAACCAGTACTAAGCAAATGCAGATAAAAGGTGTCTTCTTGAGGGACACAACACATATGGACACTTCGATCCTGGGCCCGACGCTCTATACCAGTATGTTACAGTTCTCCAATGATTCTGTTGCGTTGTCTGTCGTTGAAAGATGTTCAACTGTCCTACGTTAATACCCACAAGGGCATATAACGTTAAGTATATATGTAGTATGTGTTTTTTATTTGTAAGAAAGATCGAAGTATAATCTGCCTAATTATTTGGTGATAATGAATACTTTTGTATGAATGTAAAATTTGTTTTAATTAAAATTTATATAATAGCATGGTACTACATAATTATAGATCTAACAAAATATTATTTACACATGCATCGGAGTGTTTGTTTTTTAGTAAAATGGTATTTATTCCATTTTGTGTTGAAGGAAGGATAAGTGGTTTTCCGCCATCAGCTTCACACAAAAACGTAACGTCCGTTCCCTTCAAAACCGGATCAGTGGGAACTATCATGTTCATGATTGGCGGTCGTACTGAAAATATGTTAGATAGTTCGTTTAAAATTGCATTTAGCATTTTTATTTCGGTTCAAGGAATATTAATTAATTAATTTAGTCAAAATTGAAAAGCAATGTGTGTAATAAACTATAGTAGTATTATCCGCAAGAATCAGTATGATCATATGTATAGGTACATGTGATTACAAGATAATATACAATATATAATATATAAAACATCAAACGCTACCGTCCTAGAAGGATTTATGTAGACCTTATCATACGATCCGGTCATCGCAGACTGCTTTTTAAGATATAATTATACAAACGGAGCGCGATGTTTTCCCTTACAGCTTGCTCAATTGGTATAAAACGAATTGATAAGTTTACCATTACCGGATTTTTTCTCCAAAAGTGCGTGCGTGCATCCGCTTGTCTGCGTGTAATTGACACTATCTCCTCCTACACCGTTACAAGTACGAACTTAAAAGCTTGGTATATGATTGGAATATATGTGTAGATGTGCAAGAGAGTATTAACATTGTTGTAGCTCCTCCGTGGGCGGGGTTAGCGGGGTGGTTTTACTTAAAAAAACAACAATTACTGCTACATGCTTAAATGTAAGAGGGTATTATCGTTGCCCCAAGGTTCAATACATATATTACGGGTTTTATTTTGCGTGGGCCCACTGGGTCATGCCCTGAGGGCTTGACTTGGTGGGCCAGGCGGGGTCAAAACTTATGTTTCAAATAGGGTCAATTGAATGACATTGAAAGAGGAATACACTGACACACACAAATGTCCATTGGCAGTCTTGGGAGGTGGGGAAGAGTCAAAATGCAGAACATAGTCTATATCTGATCTTTGAGTTGGTTTTACATAACAAGTGCAATTACTCCTAAATGCTTAACCGTAAGAGCTTGAAATGTTGTGTGTATTGCCTTTGTCTCGAAGGTCAATATATATTTAACGGGCGTTTGGGTGAGCTCCCTGGGAGCTGGACTTGGTGGGGGTAGACGAGATCAAACATGTTTTTTTTCCAAAATAGGATCATGTTGCATATTATAGTGAATGCCATTGCAACATGCGGGCAATACCGTTTGTTTTATCTTGATTTTCTGTTTTCAATACAGACTTTAAACTGGCAGTGTGTTATCACTTGCTCAATGTTTGAATACATGCTAAAAATTAAAAAGTGCGGGATATGCGATAACGCGCCATCGACCTTCTCTGGTTTTTTTATATAGATAGTTTCTTTATATGAATTATATGTCTGATTTTTGATGTTTCCTATTCCAACTCATGCGTTGAATATTTGTGTAATCCTTACCACATTGAAGTTGTGAATTATATGTCTGATTTTGATGTTTCCTCGATGTATTTGTGAAATCCTTAATACATTAAAGTTGTGTTTATAACAGACACGCCGAACCCCACTTTATGACATTTTGATGCTTCAAAAGTGTTGTTGACAATAATCCCTATTACTGGTTAATCCCTATTACTGGTGGCCATTGTAAACTTTCATAATATATATGTCACCGATCATACGATATTCTGCACGCGAAAAGTCAAAGTTGAATTTTAAAGCACTTAATTTTATCCTATAGAGAATATGTATGCGGAATATCCCTGGTAATTAGACAGTTAAATGAAATCAGATAATATCTTCACTAAAGTTTTTTAAATCGTCGATGCCTATCTACATTTCATTCGGTTAAACGTGTGGAAAGTGTAGTTGATATCCTGCTTTATGGTAAACAATCTAAACACCGCCACCTTCACCTCCACCTTCACCACCTCGCCTCCGCCGCCGCCAGCAGCAGCAGCAACACCACCACCACCACACCACCACCACCAATACCAAAAACAACAACATCACTACCACTATCACTATCACCACCACTACCACTAGCAGCTGCAGCAGCAACAGCAGCGCCACCACCACCACCACCACTACCACCACAACACCACCACCACACCACCACCAATAACAACAACAATAACAACAACAACACCAACAACAACACAACCAATACAAACACAAATAACAACATGTAGAGAAAGGTCGATTGTGCGCATCGCAAATATCCGCGGGATAAACCAGTTTACTTCGTAATTCTATCATGCCAACAACAAATGTCTCAAAGAAGGTACATTGTTGAGACCGACATGTATAGCTTGGCGCCGGACTGGTTTGAGGCCGAAACATTCGACTCGCTAATATCTATGTTGTTAAATTAATGGTCACGTCTTGAGGTTTGAGGTTGATTTTTATTTAGATCTTAACGCTCGATAATCAGTGAAAAATAAAATTCACCCAGCAAAGATAAGCAACGATAACATCGTCTGTATCAATACAATTTAGGTTAGTAGGCGCTTACATGCTATGTAATGGTCTTGATACGCATGCGTGCTAGTGCAGGAAGTGCGTGAGTGAGCCAGTACTATCTTGCAACCTTGAAAGGATACAGGTAATTAAGCCATATATGTTGTCTTTTTATTGTATTTCGTAAATTGTTCACTTCGTTAATAAATATAGAATACATATACTACAGTTTGTTAAATATAACATAAACATACTACAGCCTTTAGATAAACACTCATTTGTAAGATCTGGTATATTTTGAAACCGAAAGTAGATTTATCAACCTTTGGCTGAACCTATACTGTACATTAGTCATATATTTTGAAACTAAAAGGAGATTCGTATGACAGTAAACTGTTATCGCAATATAATGACGTTTGTAATAAATCATTGCTAATTGTCATATTTCACATTGATAATATATCTTTAACACATAACAAATGGTACTGGGGAACATAGCGAATTTGAAAGCGAAAGTGCACTTGTATTTCTCTGAATAAATAATCAATTTCCGGATTTTTGTATTTCATAAATAATCTCATCACTGTACATAATGCGATAGTAACCACTGCCTATCCGGGGATCAAGTGTATACCAATTACTTCTGTTTATAAACGAAAGTACACTCCCATTAATTTTAAAATAAATCAATCAATTGCTGGTTTATAAAGTAAATGGAAATGACAACACTGACTGAATTGAAAAGGAAATGATGATAAGCATACTATGCTACTGAGTGTATAGACTTTACTGTGTAGGGGAGACTAGGGAACAGTCATTATTTAATGTATATTATGGGGTTTGCAATATTTTAGAATGAGGGGCGATCTTTTGAAGCAAGAAAACAACCAAGAGAATAAAGCAGCCGATTCCGTTTTATTGAGTCGTTAAATTTCATGTATTCATGACACAAATGTATAGAAGATATCAATCTACATCATCTTTCTTGTTTCGTTTTCTTCAGATCAAAATGGCAGAGAGCTGGCAGAAAAATAAAAGACTAGCAGAAACAAATCTGCACATGCTGGAGAACAACATTCTATGCGACGTAACATTTCTTGCAGGGAAAGACAGACACGAAGTGAGGGCCCATAAATACATGTTGGTCAGCAGAAGTCCCGTTTTTTATGCAATGTTTTGCGGTCCCATAGCAGAGTTACGTGACACGATTGAAATCCCAGATCTCGATGTGGAATGCTTCAAACATCTACTTAGGTACTTTTGATACATACTTATCATCGTAAGTCCTGGTCAAAGCCACATTTAAAAGTTTATGTGGTTACTCGAGCAAGCTGCTTGTTATTCTGTATCGTATCAAAGTTGAAACTAGTGTTGTTTTCATTTATAATACTATTGTATACTCCAAATATATTTGGACAAAACTACCTCAGACTACCTCAGGTTAAGAGACATGCATCTTGATATATATAATACATAAAATGTAAAAGGAAATCGGAGCGCTAACACTACGGAACGTTAATACATACTTATATATCCGATAGTATTAATGCCATATCATTTTGGTAAAACTGTATAATAATTAGTTGATATACGTCAATACATTGCCTTATGAAAGTATTTATTTTTTTCCTGTTGAAATTCTGAAAAATTATTTCTGTTTTCACTTTACCGAATGAATTTATTTTAAATTGTGTGCGTGTTTACACAGCAATGAATGAACATGACTGTAATCCTACCCTACCCAAGGTGGTTACCTTTTAGATGTGTACAACTGGTTGTTCTTAAACGTGAATAAACTAAAACGGTTAACATATTGGATTTTTGTATAGAACAAAACGCACGTTCTTTGAATTTATACATAGAAAGTATTTAAAGTTCTCAGGCCATGTTTTGTTTCATGAACATGTTTATGTTTATTTAAATCGAAATCAATACACAACAATAGTTATTTACACTTCGAACATTGAAATATCTGTGAAAAGCGAGAATAAGATTTTATTTGATGTCGCAGAAAACTTCGATCAGGTAAATTAATCCACAGGTAAATGTATTATCAATTATCTGGCAATAGTTGTGCAGCTATACAAATCAAATTTACCTCATTTCCCCTTGCAGTCACGCAGTGGTAAAAGTAGTATCTACGTCATGCAAATAATACTTATTTTTACATATAACGTAGGAGCGTTTTTCAATATATGTTTCTCTCCGAGACTATCAAGAAATGTTCATATAATGTTTAAGAGTTACATTTTTTAATTGATACTACTAAAAAAAGGGTGGCCATTCATCTTGAAGATCATTAAAAGAACCCACGTATGCGTGCATGTACGTTGGGGTAAAGTATTTACATTCGAAAACGTAGCGTATAACTAGTTTTTGTACGGTACTTTCTCTGTGATTCAAAATAAACATATTTTATTTATATTTCTGATAGGTTCCTTTACACCGAAGCCTGTGATATCACGCCAGACACGGTGATGTCTTTACTCTATGCAGGGAAGAAGTATGACGTCGGAGCTCTGGTGGCGAAGTGTAAGGAATACCTGGAATCGGAAATATCTACGGAGAATGTGTGTGTGATTCTACAACAAGCGCACATGTTTGATGAGCAGGATCTTGTGCAGCAGTGCCTGTCATTCGTGTTTAGAAATGGCGATACGGTACTGAAATCTAGCGGTTGTGTAGCTCTCGGAAAAGAGGTACTGCGATTGGTTATTGCATCCGACTTGCTTAAGGCTAAGGAAGAAAATGTATACGAAGCATGTATAAAATGGGCTGAAGAAGACTGTAGAAAACAAAGAAGGGATACGAACGATGCGAATTCCAGAGAAAGCCTTGGGGACCTTGTTAATTTGATCCGATTTCCACTCATGACCTTAGAAACATTTAAATCACTTGTCTCCGACGGTGAACTTCTGACCGATGGTGAAAAGGTCGATGTTTACATGTGTTTGACAACAAAAACAGAAAGGACAAGCATGTTTTTGACCAAGCTCCGAAAACCGGATACTATATATATTCAAATTAAGCGATTTGACGATGATGGACCAACCGAAACATGTTCGCTCGATTATGGTTCACTCGATTATGGTTCAACAGAAGCTATAGATTTTCAGTGTTCAGAGACGGTAACTTTAATTGGTGTTAGTTTGTACACATGTGAACAGCTCAATCATGGTACTCTTGAAGTTTTGGCAAACGATGATCAATTGCTTTCTATGGAGATTGAACTGTCGAGAAATGAGGGGAGTATTTTGAGGAATATAGTGTTTGACACTCCTGTTTGTATCGAGAAGGATACACAATATACGTTGGTATTACAAGTTCGAGCACATTATAGAAGAGGCAATGCTTATGGTTATGGTGCTCCAAACAGTTATGGTTATGGTCCTCAAAATAGTTCTGGTTATGGTGCTCAAACTAGTTATGGTGCTCAAAACAGTTATTGTTTTGGTGCTCAAAAAAGTTCTGCTTATGGTGCTCAAAATAGCTCTGCTTATGGTGCTCAAAATAGTTCTTTAACTGGTTATATGGGTTGTAATGGCCATGCCAGTGTTTCTGAACAAGGCCTTGAAGTACAATTCTTTGGCAGCTGCAAGACCAGCGATCACACGCATGCAAACGGTGGGCAGTTTCAATGTTTAAGCATTAAATGGTAAACAACATTCACGAACAATCTGCAACACATGCGGCATACACTCGTTTTTATGCGTCCGAATATGGTTGCAATATTGTACAAAAACTGCTGCACGTAATAGTATCTAGCATCCGCCACAATTGCGGGAGTTCGTAGGTTCAATCCCCGGCCAGGGTCATACTACAGTCTTTTTAAAAGTTGTACTAGTAGCTCTCTCGCTGGATGTTAAGCATATACAGTTTAGTTTTAGGATTAGTCGATCCGGTGTCATTATGTTGTGACTAGGTGGGGTTTCATGGCATGTGTCTACGGCGTGGTATTCGAGTGTGACAGCACTATAAAGTTGAGCATTGAGCTAACTGTTGAAAATAGACGCCGTCGTGATATGAATTCAAACGATTGTTAAACGCGACGTTAAACTCCATATATACATATGCATACATTACTATACATAACTACCGAAGCATTGTGGTGTAGTGGTTATAGCGTCTGCCTTGCATTCGGCAGGTCGTGGGTTCGAGTCCCCTGAGCGCTTTATACCAAAGACTTTAAAAATGGAATAGTCACTTGTAACCCTTGCCTGACGAGCAAATAATGGGTAGTGCTACGACTGACTGACCAGTGTCAGAATAATGTGACTGGGTGGGTGGGGGTATCATGTCTACTACGGCGTGGTATTCCAGTGTGGCAGCACTATAAAGAAACCATTGAGTTCGCTTCTTCAAGTAGACATATCATCACATCACACAACATCACTAAGAGAAAAATCCAGACATTGTGCCTATAATCGTCGGGTAGGACGCCTGTCGTAGGTGGAGGGACTATAATCCTTAGAAATACACACATACACTATACATAACTTATAATCGTTTGTATACTGAGCAAAAATAGAAACGTCCCCAACTTTATCCATAGATTTAGACACAATGAAATTATATTTTATTTAAGCTTATATGCCAATACCTTTGGAGATTGAACTGTCGAGAAATGACGGAAGTATTTTGAGGTATGTATTGTTTGACACTCCTGATTGTATCGAGAAGGATACACACTATACATTGGTATTAAAAAATGAACAAACTCCAGTATATTATGATATAGAGGTATATCATGATATAGACGTATGTCATGATATAGATGATATACACTATGATTATGGTTATAAAGTTGAAGATACCTGTTTAACTGGTTATATGGGTTGTAATGGCCATGCATTGTTTCTGAACAAGGCCTTGAAGTACAATTCTTTGGCAGCCACAAGACCAGCGATCACACGAATGAAAATACTGGGCAGTTTGAATGTTTAAACGTTAAATGGTAAACATCACTCATCGATAAATCTGCAACACATGCGGCATGCGTCAGAATATTTTTGCAATATTGTACAAAAACTGCGGCGCGGTGAAGTTGTAGAGCGCCCGCCTCGCATGCGGGAAATCGTGGGTTCAACCACGGCCGGGTCATACCCAAGACTTTATAAAAATGGTACTAGTAGCTCCCTTCCTGGATGCTAAGGATGTAAAGTGTAGTTATAGGACTAGTCGGCCCGGTGTCATTATGTTGTGACTGGGTGGGGTATCATGGCATGTATATATGGCGTGGTATTCAAGTGTGACAGCACTATACAGCTGAACGTAGAACTCAATGCTAACAGTAGACACCGTCGTGATATGACTGAACGCTTGGTAAACCTTATACATGTATATACATATGCATACATTACTGTACATAACTAGACATTGTTTGTATTACCCATCTGTAGTTTTTTTTTGTATCATAAATGACCCTAATTATAATATAAGACCCACTTACGCAAGCCTCATACAACGATTGCATTGAATGTTATGTGTCGCTTACCTCTCAAATTGTTATCTACCTTCGCTTAGAAGTCATCCACTTCACAGCCAAAGTAAACTCTGTATTCTGTCTATCTATCGTCATATGTATATCGTATGTTTGCAATATCAGTTATGAAATAGACAATATAATACCATTTACTAAATTTAAATCTGATTATATTTTGAATAAAGTTGTAACTCGCCACCTTTATTTTATTTCAATATTTTATTTTTACACATATCGTGGCTACATCAGACGCTGATCGTATAACATCCATATATATCATACAAAATATAAAATATAAAAACATAAATTATACGTCATGTTATTGTTTATTTTGTTAATAATAATCTATTAACTTTGAGCACTCAACTAAAACAGAACCTATTTACATGTTGACGTTCAGGTTTGGCTGTGACACTTTCAATGCTATTTGAAAAATGAAGGCAATAGCTGGCATCAGCTAAGCTCTTTTAAGTATACAATGTTTTGTCAGACTCATTAAGTAAGCGTCATTGGTTTTAGGAAACAATAATGGCAGCTTAAAGTTTATTATTCCCTACTAGAGTTTTATGATATTTGTTTTTCTCAATTCCGGCTATTATTGACACACGGCAATATTGATTTGTTTAAAACTCGCGGCTGGTTATAAGGCAGCATTAGGTTTACATATATCTAATACCAAATTTCTTATACTGATTTTAAAAGTTGTATCAACACATATATTCGTAACTCTTGGCAAGCCGCTTGGGATTTGTCAGTTAACAATAAACTACATTCAATTAAACCGTTACTCGGAGAATGGCGTTCTTCTAATAGACCCATTAGTCGGGAAGAAGTTGTCCCAGCCCGGTGCAGGATAGGGCATACACGTTATACTCATTCATATTTATTACAAGCTGAGCAATTACCAGAATGTATACCCTGCTTTGCACCGTTAACGGTCAAACACATCTTGTTGGAATGTGTAGACTTTGATCCTATGCGTCAAAGGTACTACAATGTAAATACTATGAAAGAGTTATTTGATACTATAGATTTTAGTCTTGTTTTAGATTTCCTAAAAGAAATCAGACTATATAAATCCTTATAATGTGTTGTTATATATATTTACTTATTTATATACCCGTTGACGGGCATTTGTTAATTTACATATATAGTTTATATTACTACCATATCGTCCCTTATTTTTTAATAGTTTTATTTTTAGCTCTACTGATCAGAGATCAGCAGAGCTTATGCCGTGGTGCGGCGTCCGTCGTCCGTCCGTCTGTCCGTCTGTCCGTCCGTCTGTCTGTAAACTTTTTTTGTAGCGACTACTCCTCTGAAACTACTGAATGGATTTTCATGAAACTTTACAGAAATGTTGCACATGAAGTCTAGTTGATCCTAGCAAAAATTCATGTTGATGTAAAATCCAAGATGGCCGCCAGATCTAAAAATATGTTTTTAAAAAACAAGTTTGTAGCGACTACTTCATGAAAACTATAAGTGATATTGATATGGGACTTTTCTAAAATGATCAGCATGACATGATGTTGGTCCTTGTCGAAAATCGTTTTGATTCGACGTTAAACATGGCTGCCAGCGGCCATCTTTGTTTACATAGAGTTATATAATGAAAATTTGTAGCGACTACTCCTCTGAAACTACTTGACGGATTTTCATGAAACTTCACAGGAATGTTGCTCTTGATGTCTAATTGATCCTAGCAAAATTTCAGGTTGGCCGGAAACACGGCTAAAAATAATTTTTCAAAAAAACAAGTCTGTAGCGACTACTTCCTGAAATCAAAATCAATCAGTAGAGCTTCAAGGTCATTGACCTCTTGTTATATATTTACAATAATTTTTAATTAATACTTCTTATTTTCATCTTTAATTAGTTTTTGCGCACAATATGACCTGTTTATGTGTCGACGTGCCGTAAAACACAATGCATTCATTCATTCATTTTTTTTCTGCAAAACTTTTATATTTGCAAATCATGGAATACTTGTTTTGAATAGTTCAAATCAAATTGTTTTTTACATTACAGATTGTTTCTTATATTGCATCAATTAATATTGTCAATGTGTAATGTTAATTTTATTGAATTACTCCTGCAACGCTTTTCTTATCATGTATCTCTCTTACAGTTAAACGAATGCACCAAACGTTGTGACGTATTTACAATCGAGAAGAATACGAATGAGTAATTTAACAACCAGATTATTTGCTTATGTTAGCCAGAATAGGAAACTATTTTATATGTGAATTTTCATCCCAGTGTTAACCCATAACGAGAGCATCAAAGGACATCAAATTTATTTTGTTATCGCGTTTTAGTTTAATATTACCACCAAATTTGTGTTAGTTCACCCATTTTCCAATGTGTAACCATCCTGCATATTTTTGTCTAGATGTAAATTTAGAGTGAGTCTGCAATGTTCATTCCTGTTGCCGCCATGTAACCTTTTTGTATTGGTGTGTTAAAACCCCAATCAATTCAATTGAACTCATAATAAGTGGGCTAATTAGAAAGAATACGGTAAATAAATTTACACATTACAGCACCGTAAACATAGCCAGTTATATTATGTGGACCAAAGGACATTATTATCAGCAATACGTACTACTATGAACTATACTAGTTTTCTACCTTGAACTACTCGGCTCAGGGAAATGGTTCCTGACATCAAACGGATGCCAGCGATGTAAACAAGACATTTAATTAAACTTTATAAAATTAAAGAACACAAATAAGCAAAAGTATTTTACATACATCAAATTAACCAGGTACATTCATTATCTTTTAATGTTCATTTAGCAAAAATGGACAAACTCTATATAATCTGAAATAAAACAGATTAGCACCCACATATTATGCTGAAATGAATTTTAAAACTCTTATACAATATCATGTGAAATGTATCTTTCTCCATATACGTATTGCAAAATGGAAAATAGAACAATTAATGGGATTTTTTATGTTGATTGAGAGTTTATTGAGAAAGCAACCTCAAAAGGAAATGAGATTGACCTCACTAAAATAATTTTACCAAGATAACCATATTTGCACGAAATAACTTGTTGCGGCAAATAACTACTGTAAAAACAATTCACTGACAATGGTGAAAGGTTATAAGAATCTGTCATGGATATCCGGTGAAGATAGCGAATTCCAACCCGAGGTATACGTGTTTTTATCGGAGCCTCTGCCGCGGTTCCGATTAAAACACTTATACCGAGGGATGTTGGTGCGCGCGTGACTTTTATCTTTACCCATACAGATAAGATTTTCCATCCCCCATGCAAAACGTGGATAGCCTTATCCGGTATGCAAGAAAACATTATACATAGTAAATATTGGTGAAGTTTGCTGCACAACCCACTCTCCAAATCGTCGGGTGGTCCCGTCTCATGGACTGTTGATCCTGATATAAGGTTCGATTTATTATTTGATTGGATATAAAACATGAACTAAACGTCATACAACGTCTTTTATTTGGCAGAACACATATTCTCCCTATGCAGAACACATATATAGTCAAAGTCTAGAAAATATATATTCTGGAAACAAATTCTAGAGGCAAGCCTTTAATAAAACAAAGATTCTTGCATGACTGTGAATCAGTTTTTCACCAGTTCTTTAAACCCCTTAAAAGAGGTAACACTCTTGTGAATGGTTCTTTTTGACTTATTTCTTCTATTTGTTCGCTTTGACGGTATTATATGGGAAACTCCATTTTGTCTCCCTCCAAGATCGCTGTTCGAATATGACTACATTACTGGAATATGACTACATTACTGGAATATGACTACATTACTGGACGTAAGACCACATAATTTCGTTTGTGTAAAAACACATGTTTAGGTTATTTAGGAAAGAGAGGGGCGAAGGCTAAACTGGATTCCGGGACCCGTGCCCTACTTTTAATATCAACTATATTCCTATGGATCCATTACGTGCACAGATGATAGTATCAGTAACACTGATTTCCAGCAGGGTATATGGGAATATACAAATCTGTTTGATTGCATTTCACCCTTCGGCCTAGGGTGAAGTGCAATCGAACAGGTTGGAATATTCCCATACACCTTGCTGGAAATCTTTCTAACGAATTTATCTCCATTTACGAGCGATATTGATTGATATAATTGAAATTATAGTAAACAACAAGTTATTTCCCTTAGATTGTAACGAATGTTTCACTCGGTGTCAGGCGTTCTTCTAGTTGCGGAAAGATTGAAGAATCATTAGCTTACATCGAATCAAAGAAGCATGCTATACTATCAATGGTATGACTGATAAATATTGCATACTTAATTTGAATTTAAAAACAAATATTGTTGAATGGGCGGATTTGCTTCGCCTCGGTCGACATTATTTTCCTCAGGTTGACGATATCTCATGTCACCCTCACAGGGATGCAATATTTATATACTGGTACACCTTGGCTTTCACACAATCAAAAAGGGGAATTTTTAAGAAATGGTGATAAACTCGGATATGAGGACAGCCCGAAAACGTCTTCATTCCACGAAAGAGGCTTAGAAAAGTGACCTGCACATTAACACACTGACGAAACCCACTAGACCGGTTAGTCTCGAACCCGTAATCTCCGTGGTGCAATCCACTGAGCCACGTGGATTATGATACGAGGTTTATGACCACAAACCCCCTTTTTGCATTTCTGTTTAAAATGATAAATCATGCTCCTAAAGATATCAGATTGCATAAAAACGATGCAAGTGCGTGCGTTTTACATGTTATTATAAACAGAGTATAGAGTTATTTCATGTTTTAAAAATAGCAAAGACAATTAGCAGAGTTATAATGCATTTATTAATATATACTCAATAGTTACATACGTCTTGATGTAACAATATAAAGATAGCTCAAATATACGAAGCACTAATTATATATAGATGAATAATGTCACATTGTGTGCAAATCCTATTTACATGGTTGTATATAGCTACATTTCCACCAGATACATATACCCTTATAAGACACCTTTATCATGCACAGGTTATGTATTATTTTCTTCTCTTAAGCTAAATATATAAACATGTATAGAATGTATATACCTGTTTTATTTTATAAAAAGAAATCCCAATTTTATTATTCCGTATGATTATCATAATAATAATTATAGTAACTGATTCTCAAAAATATCCAATAATGTCTATTTCGGTTTTATCGTCGTTTATATTGCCAGTCGTTTCCTCTTCTACTTCAGTTGAATCTTTTGAAGAAAGGTCGCCGGTGGATGCACTTTTTTCAAACCCATAATTGAAGAAACACCCTACGGCTTCTGAGTCGATTGACAGCAGTGGAGATTTACTGTCCTCGGTTTCCTTTAAGCTAGTTTTATTTGGGTTACTGATAGCTTCTATAAAGCTGTCCCTTCGGAGAGGCGAGTGCTCCCTATCTCTTTTATGTTCAGATATCCTCGCTTCTGAATCTACAATCACATTTGCAAAATCAGCAGGCTCATTGGTATGCTCACTATGTGTTATCATTTCAGTATTAATATTTTTAAGAAATGCATATGCATAGTCTCCAATTCCGAATTCCGTAGGTGTTTCACTGATTGTAAGCGTAATTTCTACATCGTTTAATTGAGACTGCAACGAATCTTCACCTTCACAAAATATTGAAACGTCACACACTAATGTTGATTCTATTTCTTTATCGTTATTGTCCACCATAGCATAAGTATCTTCTGTTTTCTTCATTCTACTTTTATGGTCTCCATTTCCTTCCTCCACAATCACAGATATGTATTCACAGCTTATTTCTGTGTCAACTTCACTGGTGATAGTAAGTGTGAATTCGTCAATATCAAGCATTGTGTCATCCGCGGTATCTGTGAAGTTAGAATACGAGCTACATCGTGTGAAACTATCCATAGTGTTGTCGTTTTCCCGAGCACTTGTAAAACGTGTTGCATCCGAACCATCGTCATTGTGGTTACATTGCTGAGATGTCAATGCATTGACCCTGTTTGCAGCATCTATAACATGAGAAACTAAATACGTTTGTCCTGTAGTATCGTCTTCGTTCAAGTTAGACGAGCTCTGCGATTTTAGGGTACAGTCATCTTTCTGTCGGCGAGATCGATAGGGAAAACTGTAAGCTTTACTCAGATGACCTGATGCTTGTTTTTCTTCAAATTTATTGATTTGTTTATTTATTGTTGCAACCATTGAAGTATATATAACAGAACTAACCAAAGTGCCTTCTGTCAGCTGTGATTGTGAGAAAGTGGGCGATGAAATGCATTCAGATTTGTCTTCTATAGCAGAAGGTGCTCTGTTCAACTTGTATGTTTGACTTGAATAATTTGTGAGTCTACTTTCGCTAAAGTCTATATCAAAAGAGAGAGGAGTTCCGTCAATAACATTACTTCGATCCTCGTATGCGTTATTTGCTATTACAGCAGTTACATCGGAATCATTAGTTTTATCTAGGACTTCAGCAATATCTCCCGCACTGTAATCCACATTAAGAGTAATTCCTTCTTCAGGGGATGTTTTCCAGTTTCCATTGCCTTTGTCTGATTTAGTGTAGGCTGATTCCGGATTTAGTACGCGTGAAATGTCACCAATTTGACTAAGTTCGTCAAAAACAGTAGCCTGTACATGTGCAGGAGAGTCGTGAGTTTCTATAACATCATCCAAATAACCGAGAGCTGTATGATGATCATGTGTGTATAGTTGGCGTGTTTTAATAGGGGATAGTACAAAACCTGTGGTTTCACTAAGAATATCTGGACTGTCATTTATTTTAAGTTCATCTTCAAAACTAAATGCAACTGGATGGTTGGTTGATGTATTACATTCAATACGGTAATTTTTAAAAGAATAGCATGGTGTACTAGCTACTATGTTTATATTCCTGTAAGATGTATCCTCGTCATCGATATCTGTTGCAATTTCACTTCGGCGTACACCCGGAGTAGCTTGTTGTTTCTGCTCTCGTTCTGCTCTATCTTCCGTACTTGTTTTAAACCGTCTCCACCAGCTTCCTTTTCGACCTGAAAAATTGTGTACGATAATTATGTAATATTTTCAATGAAACTTTCATAGCTATTGGTTCAGTTTAACAAGTATTGAACGTTTGAGAATTGCAGAAGAAATGTACAGTGTTCAAATCGCTTTTGTACATGAAGATAATTAAAAATGTCACACTAACCAAATTCATAAGGCACGTATATAACGATATGGAATAGACATTCCTTTATAAACAAAATGCGATACAAAATATGCAAATTACGTTTCACGGAAACATGAACAGGAGCTTGATTTTTTTGGCTACATATGATGCTTGCAGGGTACAAGCTATCTAGACAATAAATTCGAAATTGATAAATTTTGCTGCATTTTATTGGTTAAATCGCATCACGCGATCATTTTTCATACTGCAATAAACGTTTATAACCCAAATCGCATCGCTCAATATTTTTATTTAACGTCGTTGTACAGTACCGAGAAAGCAAAGGTCACCAGATACGATGTCAGTAGGGAGAATTTGACACATTTATGCTTTGTATACACGCGTTCTACTAAAAAAAAAGATGGACTATTGGAATTAAAAGAATTAAATGGATTATATAAATTCATGTTTTCCGTAGTTTACTTGAAGTGTAAAAGCACAGATGCGGCATAATTGGTTTGTATTATGGTTTGTGCTTGATTCGGCTCAATTACATTCCCACAAACTACAGAAAACTTAATTTGCTTTCTGAGGGGTGAATTTGCTTAGATTCAAAATTATAAAGTAATACGTTCTGCACTAGTTTTGTGTTCCCATATACTAGTACATACAGCAATACACTGTAAACGTTTACACAATTACCATGTCCTCATAGATTGAGTATAATGTATGTATTTTATTTTATTTGCATGTGTACACCCACTTCAACAAAAAACATGTTAAACCATTTTAATTACATTTATTTCCAGTTTTAAAAGGAATTACACTAAACATGTGAATGCCTGCCGCATGTGAAGGACGTGAATGTACTTACTTGATTTATCTTTCTTAATTTTTGATAATATTTCTTCAATAGACGCGTTTTTTCGTTTGCTCGCAGTACGATCCTGGAATCAAAATAACGTAATTTATAATATCTAAATATCTGAAATGTAGCTGTTTATTAAATAGTTAAATTTAGTCACAGCATGTTCAGGTTAAATTAATTATTTACAATAAGGTAGTTTCAGAATAAAGTATATGAACAGCATCTGCCAAATTTAGCTTAACATCCTTCAGTCAAGGCTGCCGAATTTTCCAAATAACAACTAAAATCATGAATTGGTTAAATTAAATAAATAAGACGCTCCATATACTTGATTATAAAATGTATATTTAATTTAATCTAATTCTTCAGCTTGCTTAGATACATATTCATATTAATAAGTGTTTAAACATTACATATCAATAAGTGTTTAATGCATAGCGTGCATGTTACATACGCATATGCATTCAAAACTCTGTAACAGATAGTGTAGATATGTTACATGATGTGCATGAGTACAGCCATGCAAAAAATAAAATGAAAAAAGAAATTAATGTAATAAGTGTACACGAACTAAACTATATCAACTCTGTTATTGTTATATTGCTCAAGCACACAGGCGATATATCAATAAATTCCTCATGCACTTATGTGTATGGAAAGCGCACATATTTATAGAAGTACTGAAACATGCAGTTAATTAAGGGATTATAGGATTACATTACTTAAAGAGATACACGGTTAGTGCAAAAGTGGGAATACATCATGCAAGTAAAACACAAACAAATCGGACTGGTTGAACTCGACATGAAAAATGAATTATTCAGAAGAAAAAGTGTTTGTCATAAGATCTGTCATGATTATTTTATCTTTGTAAATCAAGTGTCCGTGGTCAGACTAACGCCATCCATATAGTGTTATATTTTGAGATTGTCGTCTGCTTCCAACACGAACAATTCATGGCTGAGATTGTCGTCTGTTTCCAATACAAACAATTCATGGCTGAGATTGTCGTCTGCTTCCAACACAAACAGTTCATAGCTGAGATTGTCGTCTGCTTACAACACAAACAATTCATGGCTGAGATTGTCGTCTGCTTCCAACACAAACAATTCATTGCTATCAAGGGGTGGTAATCCAAATCAGCAGTAAATATAGGTAAACGGCTGCATTAATCGCTTTATATTTGGCAATGTGAGGACCTGGGCAATTGTCGTATTCTTTTACACACACGGGTTGACGGCCATTTATCATTCTTTTCCGTTAGCAGTAACATGTGTAACTCTTAAGTGTCTGTATCAACAACGTCTTATATGAGCGTATAGCGATATGTGAGCAGTTACTATAAATGCAAGGTAGTGCATTCGTTTGTTTTTAATGAAAATGCTTTACATAATGATCATATCATAAACAATTCATCCATTTTGTTTTTATCGTTCTGCTTTTCTCTCATACTCTGCATAGGATCGTATCCGTATAATGTCACTTTATAGTTGAAATGAACTGAACTCTCATTGCCGTCTGTCAAGAACTGCTTTGATACTATTTGCCCACCACTCTTTTCAGGATTAAAATACTCCCTGTTGCCATGCGAAGTATTTTCTGCATTGCTACTTGTGTTACATTCTGGTTGGTTGTTATTTATAGTCGGGTTGTTATTGTAAACATGCTGTGCAAGTGCTGTTCGTGAAGTCAAGCGTTGGTTGGTGTGAAAAGGAAAACGTGCATGCTGAACTTTAAAACAAACCTTCTGTTTCTTCCGGATAATAAAAATAACTATAATTGCTGATAGTATCACAACTGCGAGAAACGCAATAATTCCCCCTGCTATGAAAGCATCATAATTTGCCTCTCTTGCTGCTACTGGGTCGCTTACTGGGAAATCTGCAAAACGAATATTTCAAATGTTGAAAACAAACAGTATCATATTAGAGGCTGAGGCACACCAAGGCAGTTACCTCTGTTACATTATACTTTACATAAAACAACTTCAGTATCGATACATTATCGATCGTTGACTATGTCATGCTTGAAACTGAAACCATTGTCCGGGAAATGCAACAAAATGCAGGAAATCGAAACAAAATACGATTGGAGAGGGAGGTGAATGCCACCGGGTCCCACAAAAAGGAATTTGTCTCGGTTAAACTTCAGGACTGGCTACGGGCCTGCATAATAATATACATATGGTCGCCTCTTTCGACGTTTATTCTCAAGACGCAGAGATATCCGATTTCGGACTAAAGCCTGCTCTTAGAAACGAATTATAAAGACTGGCTTAATGATGATAAAAGCAGAAGCTGATAGTCTTAGTATAACATGCAACCTTTGTAAAACAAAAAAATCTTCAGTACCTGTAGATTTAAAGTAGCTATCCCGCCAACAAAAGCCGTTTCTTTACCTACTGACGACGAAGTATATATATATATATATATATATATATATATATATATATATATAATTCAATATATATATATATAATTCACCGATTTTGAGAGTCCAAACTCTATAGACACAATATAAACCACTTTAAGCAGACAGGCCAAGCCTCAAAACTGGAGAGTCGAATTAAGAGTGACCAACTTATAATTCCTTTTACGCATATTCAATCACGGGTTTTTAAAAACACTGAATAAACTTATACTTTTAATCGGCACATATTCATTATTATATGACCCTACACTTGGCTAGAGTTTTGATAAACGGGTTTGTAGTGCAAGTTTGCCGTTATATGGACGGTTAGTTTCTTTAAGTATTTCTATTGACAACAAGTAATGAAACTATATCACACCGACTCATAATATATAATCTATCTGACTGCCAACATGTTTTAAGTAAGCATACATACATTTAGATACTTTCAAATACTAGTTAGGTCATACTGAGTGAAATCGGTAGAATTGAATATTACCTGAGAAATGGACATAAGCATGCAGTGGCATTCCGCACATGGCAATATCAGGAAATTCTTTGTTGGCTGAGCACATTCGTATCGTGACATTTTCATGACTTTCAAAAGTAAAGTCAGGCATGGAATTATTGTACACCGTTTCGAATTCCCTTTCGACCAATCGCTGAAGCATAAACATCTGTTCGGATCCTCCGTTGAATCCAGAGGTACAAAACATGTTGATTTTACTGTTTTTCGTTTCCACAGAACAGTTGGTTGGTGCATCTGGACTTCCTGGAATAGTTAATTTTCGATCATGTACTAGTTTATACTAGGCCACATAATATATCAGTTTACTAACAATGGTTTTAACTTTCAAATACATTATAAACATGACACAGAATAATGATAATGACTCTTAACTGGAAATTAAAACTCCGGTAATACAAAGTCGATTTTGACGTGGAATCAAACTGGCATTCACATCTTTGCATCAAAAGTAAGCATCCTGTGCAGTTTCAAAACAAACGATTGCAAACTGTGGGAGGAGATATATAGACATAAACTAGTTTAACGTAAACTTTGACGAAAACAGGGCCATAACTCTGTTAATACACGGTCGATTTTGACGCCGAATCGACATGCACATCTTGACATCATAGGTAAGCATCCTGTAAAGTTTCAAAACAAGCGGTTAAAAACTGTGGGAGGAGATAGACACACAAACGTTTCCGGACGGACGGACACTCGGCCGAACAGACGGACATGGACACGGACACGGCCATTTGGTGGTGGGGGCATAGAAAAAAGCTTAAAATGTGCTACCTTGAAATACATTGCGATTTTACAAAAAAATGCTTAACAGATTTACCGTTTGTATCATTAAGATATAGTTATCTTGTATACATTAACTTGATAATGTAATCACAACGTCGTATATAAGACCTTGAATGTCATTATGTGGTTCTATAACTACAAATTATAAAATTCGTCTGGTAAAATTAAACTAACCTGGATGTACAATTTGGAAAACGCATGGATTTTTTGACATTCCTTCTGTGTTGTTTCCATAACATTCAACAAGAGCATATTGTAATTCTGAACTGAAATACAGAAATATTATTAAATACACTGAATGCTATTACTTGTATTTGTACAAAACACGACCTGGTAGACTCTCCGGGATTTTTGTTTTCAAAATCATTCGAAAATGTTAACTAGGTTGATAAGTGTCATCCAGTGGGAGGCATGGCTTGCGTAACAGAGATTTCTATTATGTCAAAAAAAATAATAGAATAAAACATTACATATGATTTTAATTATGGCATTCTAAAAGAATTATAAGAGACTACATGAAAATAATTGTCACTTACATCAGTAACATAATATGCCAAATTGAACTTGATTGATTTCAATGTATTTAAAGGGTTAAAAAAAAGTTTAGCCATTTGGGTTTAATTGTAAGAACAATATCTAGAATATAATTCTAAATAAATGAACTTTAGTTTATTTTAATTACAGTGATTCGCCCACGGAGTTGAAATACTTTACTTTCATGTGTATTATTGCAATTTCGTTTTAGTTTAATTGACAGAAGCAGTTACTAGAAAAAAACTTAAATATAAATAATTGAATATTCAGTTTCATTTTAATTACATTTGATTTTCCATGGGTTTTAAAGAGGTTGTTTTCATGTTAAAAAACACACGAAATAAATGCAGCCATTTCTGTCAAATTGTAAAAACTGTCAAGAAAAAATAATTTGAATGATGGAGAAAAAGTAATATATTTACAGAAACATTTACTAAAATTTACCCAATTTCTATTTCAATCGATCCATTAGCGTGGTCTCTGCTGTTAACTTCTGCTATTGACTGAACTGTCTGTATTAGAGTATGCGACTTCCGGTAACGCCACGTCATCATGACGTCATTCGGAGATCCCGACATGTGACAGTTCAGACTTACAGTTTCGCCGAGTCTCGCTGCATGTTTCTGTATCCTTGGAGAAGCGCAAATAGGCGGATCTAAAACATAAAGTAAAACAATGTCACTTATTTCGACTTGTATTAAATAATTGCATGCGATTTATGTTAAACAATTACTCGTTTCACTCACCAATACTGACGTCAAAGTTACCCTTTAATTGTGGATCCTATTGTGACGTCATATTTGTGGTTTTAATTGCTATTAATAAAAGCGATATATGAAATGTAGGTGACATGTGTTATATTTACAGAATCATAATGAATAAAGAACACATGCACAGCTTTCTGCACAACACTTTCTACACAACACTTGACCTTTACGACAAAATAACATATACTGAACAAAAAATAAAACGTCCGACTTTTTTTGCTGGTATTTCCATAGGCCAGATGTTGAGGGCGTATAAAAGCTTACACAGCGTTTTAATAAAACAAGGTTTGATGTTTGTAAGCACACTTAAGTGAGTAGTAAATATCCCATTAAACAGTTTAAAATTTGCCTAACAATAATCTTTTTATTGCTGATATGGAAATGTTAAAGGGAGGTAATTTGATGAACGTTGATAATCAAAAGCTGCCATCTATACTATTTGTGTTATGTTTTTTTTGTTATATTTTTGGTGAGGAACATATAGAGAATATTTTCTTGGACAAATTTCGGTAATTTTCATAGATTTAATTTGTTTTCTGGCCAAAATGCATGTTTTAAGAAAAAGGGGGCTAACTCCCTTGTGTACTTAACTTTACAAAAACATCTTTCTTTGGACTATTGTTGGCGGTCTGTCTAATTATTTTTAAAATATCATTATCTGTTTCACTTTTGCTGCCTATATAATCAGCATCAACATCGGCGGTAGGTTCCTTTTTTGTTCAGTATATGAGTCACCATACCGTTATACTAAATACAATGTATCACAGGTAGGGGCGTGGCTAGACCGTGTTCAATGCGTACACAATAACTACATGCTGGGGAGGGAGGAGCATATCCGGATTGTTTTTATTCTTAGTTACTATGTGATGCATTTTGGGAATATTTCCAAACAGTTTTTAATATTATGAATTTGATGATTTAGCATGAAATTTCCAAAAACCTTTTTAGTTGAGAATCGAATAAAAAAATGTCGTTCCAGTATCCCCATCGCTACTCGTTGCATATATGAACCTTTTTTTGCAATGTTTACGCAACTGCGTACTTTGCATACAGGTAGGTACGTTCCTGAGATAAGTGCACTGGAAGGAGAAGTAATTATTGACAATTTTATTTTGTTCAGTACTATTAAAATACTAATTCCTGATATAGTTTCGACATTATATTAAAATAAAAAATAAAATGTGTGCAGCGAGTATGTTGCGTGTGTGTAAATAGTGATTACTTGTCCTTGGGATCATAAAGCCCACTCTTAGTGACTTTAAAATAGAATACCGCTTAAGCTGGTGCTACAGGGGCTCGATAGGTGTAGCACCTTATATAACCTCTCTGGAATAGAATCAATGAAAAAGTGCTTTTTTCTTTGCTATTTTGTTTTTGTTTGTTGCTTCCAAGGGATATATATATTACTTTAAAAGTATATATACATATTTTATATATTGTTCAATGGTTCTGCAATCATTTCAATATACGAGTGTTTTTTTTCTCACATAAACAACATTCTACATATGTCTCATCAGACTACTTCTCAAAAGAATCACAAAATAAAAAATGTCATTCAGTCGCAACAACCCACGAGACATTTGATTCACAGTTCTGTTCATGTTATACTTTCATTAAATATATTTCAGTTCTGTTTTGTTTACGCTATACCAGTAACTGTTAAATAGGCTTCTGTTCTCATACATTAACGTCATGTAACTAAAATGAATCACTAAGAAGCTTTTATGTAGATATCTCCACCTCTCAATCTTCTCTAACTAATAAGTATGTTGTTTTTCTTACGCGAGTCACGCATTAACATCGTATCCACCTCGGAATCTAACTTCCAGTTGCAGGCAATGGAGGGAGCGGCAAACGAATTATGGCAATGAACTAAGCATATCAAGGAAAATTTTCATTAATCTTGAGAGTTTTATATCGTGTTTATTTAATGAATTTCTCATCACTGGAAAATCTAAGGGCAAGAAAAAAGTGTTTACCAAGTCTTTAGCCTCGTAGATCAATTGTGAAAGTATGTAATTGACAGGTTAACCTGCAATCACAAACACAAACAAGGTCATAAATCAACGTGTTGGTGTACTTAATACGACTAAGGTCGTCGCATGCTCAATAAAAATTGCCCGATATCAAACCTTTGCTATATAAGCGAGCATGATTCTTATGTTATATATACAGACTGACTAGGTGGCTAAGGCGTCTGCTATTTGGCGAAGCACAGTGTCGAGGCTGGTGTCCTAGGGCTGCAGGTTCGAATCCTTTGGTAAGTTGTTGGTACAGTTTTCTACACATGTATATTCACATATATGGAAAGATGGCAAAAACACAACATATGTCCATGTTTTTAGACAGTTTTAGTGTCTATATCATCGTATACTTACATAGAACTGTTATAGTCGATGACTCGCTTTTGGAAGAACCAAGTCTGTTGGATACATAACAAGTATAGTTTCCAGCATCCGATCTGAAATGTAGATACCAGCATTTGAATAATTATCATTCTATGAAATAAAAACGAAATACAACGCTGTGTAATAAGTCTATTTTTCACCAAAATACGAAAAATCTTTTTTGACCCAATTTGATAACTACCTTAATAAACTGTCAATGAAACGTGTATTTTTTAATGATAAATACAAACGCATTGAGACAACTCGTTTGAGATATAAAACAATTCACTTAGGACCGTTGTACTTGAGGGCAAAATCAATGTAAAATTGCTTCATCAAAAATTAAAAAACGTTTCGAATCCGGTACTGTATACTATAGGCCTCCGCAAGACTGACACTTGCGAATTACGGGATGTATACAGTACTGGTTCTACCCAGGAAAAATGGGGTTGTCTGTCACAACCAGAAAAAATTGACGGCAATATGTCCTAACATGTGCTAAAATGGCGTAAACACCATTCAAACAATACAAAAAAATCTTCTATATGTATAAGTATATAGGTAAGCGCGTATTTCGTTGTTCCTTGTTCCCTGAATATATGACCCAATGTTCCCGTGTTCCCAAAAAATATGTTGTTCCCCAAAAAATGTTGTCCAATGTTCCATTGTTCCCCAAAAATTACCAATTAAAACAATGTCCTTTGTTCCCAATAAACCCTGGGAGACCCTCATTAACGCAACACGCCATTCATCTATTCAAGCATCAACTACAACGCACAGTCTAGTGCGTGCAAAGTAGAACAAAACACGTGGAACTCAACCTATCCTTGATGGACTAGCGTACTGAGATTTAAAAGGGACACAACTCAATCTTGACACAACTCAATCTTGATTTTTTGTAAAACTCAAGGCGTCCGGTTAGTTTTTCTACATAAATTGCTTTTGTTCAACCATTAATATTAATTATAAGAGTAGCTGAAAACTCAAAATTGTATTTAAATATAAGCAAGCAGGTATACAATCAAAATGTTACTGGATTAATAAATCGAGAGGCTAATTTTACCATTCGATAAAAACTTCAAGATTACCATGTGACCTGTTAAGGAAATGAGTTCACGGCAGGGGAATTTTTCATTTACAAAGATTGGAACGTATTAAAATACAGGATGCCGTATCTGAGGACACTGAGCGAGTTTCGTTTACACATAAAGGGATATTCCTTAATTACGGAGATTCAGACAGAAGACATTGGACATTATTTAACAGGGGTTTCGTCTGAGAAAGCATACAAGGAAGAAAACCAAGGAATGAATTATGCAGTTACTTACATGTTTATATTGTCAAGGTTCAAACTAAAATCCATAGAAGTGTTTGATGTAGAGTAACCTTTCGTGTCCACGGCAGCACCATTGTGAAGCCAATACATGCTTTCAGGAATCGGAAGTGGCACTGCATGGACGCGGCAGCGTAGCGTCAACTTACTTCCTTCTTTAGCAGTATATGCTGTCTGGTCAATCGTTATGTTTGGTGCGTCTGCAAAGGTAATTATTATTATTATTATTATTTATTATTATTATTATTATTATTATTATTATTATTATTATTATATGTTTTTATGAAAACACAATATCTCTAACGTTGTATTGCTGATTATTAAATAATAAATTCTAATTGAAAGTATGCTGGTGGAGAGACAAGAGCGTCCGTCCATGTTTCAGTTCATGTTTATAGTGTTTTGTCTAGATTTCGTAGAACATGTGTTTATGATCTGGCAGAGATTAGAGCAAAGTGGATTTACTCATATCTTACGAGTTTCTCAATATCAGCCTGCGTGGTCGAGGGGTTAACGACGTTGCATTGTTTAACCTTCTCGCTGTGGGTTCGAATCCCACTGGGAGCTTAACTTGTAAGTGAGAAAGAGTCGATTCTTACGTATGGCGGGATGAATACAGTACTGGTTTTACCCAGGAAAAATGTGGTAGCCTGCCCCTAACATAAAAAATAAAGTCGACCGTCATATATGACCTAAAATGTGCTAAAATGACGTAAAACACCAATCAAAACAAACAAATTCTGAATAATAGGATATGATTGACGGTATTATGTGTAAACATATTATTAACCTGTGTTTCCTCCATCTCCCTAGACATATCGATGTTATTCCCTTTCCGAAACAGAATTTGATTTAATCCTACTAATTCTGTAATTTCTGTATCTACTACATGAGTAATTTATCAATCATACCGTTCTGTTCTTAAGTTTTCTTATATACCGGACAAGGATATCCGTCATTTAACCGGGGCTAGATATTTCCATCTCACCCTAGGGTGAAGATAAAATTCACGCGCGCCAACATCCGGTATGCAGGAAAACATGCAAAACGTCAATAGCTGGCGGCGTCAATGCACAACATTTCTCTGATATGCAAGAAAAAGAATCTATCATGTGTATTCGGTTCAGATAGGGAATTTTTGCATACCGGACAAGGATATCCGTAATTTAACCGGGGCTAGATAAATCCATCTCACCCTAGGGTCGAGATAAAATTCACGCGCGCCAACATCCGGTATGCAGGAAAACATGCAAAACGTTAGTAGCTGGTGGCGTCAACGCACAACATGTCTATGATATGCAAGAAAAAGAATCTATAATGGGTATTCGGTTCAGACAGGGAATTCCAACCCTCGGTATAAGTGTTTTAAACGGAACCTCGGCAGAGCCTCGGTTCCGATAAAAACACGTATACCTCGGGTTGGAATTCTTTGTCTTCACCGGATACCCATGAAAGATTCTTGTATTCCAACCCTCGGTATAAGTGTTTTAATCGGTATAAACACGTATACCTCGGGTTGGAATTCCCTATCTTCACCGGATACCCATGAAAGATTCTTATAATCCTTATGGTGCATTTTCTTAAGTTATCCTAATCGTATAATACTTACATGATGCTAACAGTGTTACATTTTCCGTTTGTGCAGCCAATCCTCTATCTTGAAGCACCGAGTTCGTTACTGCGCATGTCAAAACGGAACCGTTATATTCACGTGACAATGTTCTCTGAAGGAATGACCGTACTATAAAGGTCCCATTATGTTCCGGAATGACAACAAACTCAAAATCTCCAATTGCAACGCCGTCAAGCATCCAGAACACGTTTGCAGTTGGACGACTTCCGGTACTCGTACACTCCAGCTTCAAGACGCCATTGTTGTCGAAACTCCCGTCATATCCACTTATTTCCGGTTGCAGCGGCATCACTATAGAAATATATACATATTTTTATAATTATACTATATAAAACAAAATGGGATAAGTAAATATAGTTTAATAGTCACTGAATTTGGCAATGGCGGTCGTAGTTCTCGACGTGTCGTTGGTGAGATATTTAGGACGGTGTAGTAAGCTTGTTTTAATAAATCATATCAAATGGTATAAATAGTTTAATTTACATCCTAAATTCGATCTTTAACCAAGGAGAAAATACATTTAAAAATGGCGGGGTCTGCATCCGCACGGGTACTGTTTATTAATATTCTTATCTATTGTGTTGAAACGCAACTTACGGTGTACATCTAGATCGCTGTTGAATGCCTCATGATAGAAGACGGAGACAGATATATTACATGACAATGCCACTCGGTACATATCTCTGGTTACAATGAATGTCAAGCTGCTCGAGCGATGACCCGTGCCGTTAGTGTAGGTTGAATCTTGTAATCTGCCGAGCATTGGTACTATGGTTCCATTGAAATCTGTGGTGAAAATATAATATTCCATTTAAATAACGTAGAATGTATAATGTATAGTCACACGACAATCTTGATTTTTGTAAAACTCACGGCGTCCCCTTAGTTTTTCTAAATAAATGTTATTTGTTCAAGCATTAATATTAATTATAAGAATGGTATAAAACAAACTTGTATTCGCATATTACTAACTGTTGATTATAGGTCACAAATAATATATGCAAAACCTATAGTAGAGAAACAAAGAAAAATTGAAAACTCAAAATGCCATTTAAATATATGCAAGCAGGTTAACAGTCAAAATGATTCAGGATTAATAAATCGAGAGGCTAAGTTTAATGCTTAATAAAAACTTCAAGATTGCCGTGTATCCCTTTAAGTTACTGTAAATGAATAAAGAATGGCCTGTTTCTGTTAGTTTAAACTTATTTATTTTACAGCGATTCTTTGAACTTATTGTAGCTTCATTTGTAAAACCAGTACTAAGCCAATGCAGATAAAAAAGTGTCTTCTTGAGGGACACAACACATATGGTCATGGCGGGGATCAAACTTACGACACTTCGATCCTGGGTCCGACGCTCTACCAGTATACCACAGCTCTCCAATGCTTCTGTTGCGTTGTCTGTCATTGAAAGATGTTCAACTGTCCTAAGTTAATACCCACAAGGGCATATAACGTTAAGTATATATGTAGTATGTGTTTTTTATTTGTAAAAAAGATCGAAGTATAATATGCCTAATTATTTGGTGATAATGAATACTTTTGCATGAATGTAAATTTTGTTTTAATTAAAACTTATATAATAGGATGGTACTACATAATTATAGATCTAACTAAATGCATCAGAGTGTTTGTTATTTAGTAAAATGGTATTGATTCCATTTTGTGTTGAAGGAAGGATAACACTGCTAATACAACTTAATTGGATTGAAGAATAGAAGCATATTTACCTTTTCTGAACCATGTTATCTCCGGAAGTGGTTTTCCGCCATCAGCTTCACACAAAAACGTAACTTCCGTTCCCTCCAAAACCGGATCAGTGGGAACTATCATGTTCATGATTGGCGGTCGTACTGAAAATATATTAGATAGTTCGTTTAAAATTGCATTTATCATTTTTATTTCGTCTCAAAAAATATTAATTATTTAATTTGATTAAAGTTAAAAAGCAATGTGTAGAATAAACTATAGACGTGTTATCCCCAAGAATCAGTATGATTAAACAAACAGTACACATGTAATTCAAATGACATAATCTTAAAATAAATGACAATATATCTTACCAACAATATTCAGCTTCGTTACTTCTACTAAAGTTCTGTTTTTTAAATTATAACATCGAAATATCTTGTCGTCTGCTAGAGTAAGATTATGAATAACCAATGATTCGCGTACGCCATTTTGTTTTTCAATCACATATTTAGACGTGTTTGTATCTACGACGTGTCCATTTATTGCTATAACGTTTCCATCCGAGCTTTCCCACATAAGAGTGTCCGAAATAGGTAATTTGCATTCGACAGAAACAGAATTTCCCAGAATTCCTATGACAACATCATTTCCGCTGCTCCTGTTTGATATTGCCAAAATGCCTAAGATCAGCCTTAGAAGATGCATCATGGCATCAGTAGCACGTGAGGTGAATCTGAAATGAGAAAAGTAACAGATATCGAATGAATCGGGGTTGCTTGATTGTAGAAAAAAATTACACATGATAACGTTTGTATTGTTACATAATATTGAAGAACAGAATTTGAGAGGTATCCGATTAGGACATTTTTAAAATACATAAACAAGTAGATGTAGTATCATCAAAGAAATTAACTACGCATAATCTTACCTTAGATACATAATATACCCCTAAACAAATGAAAGAACAGCTGCTGTCATAGATTAATGCCACTACAAGAATGCACAAGATTAACAATATCAATTATTTAGTCTGCTTTAATGAGCTTGAGAAAAATATAACCGTATGTTCTGTTTAGAAATGCAATGACCTATTATACAGAATTAAATTGAGCAAACTTTGTCAAGTACTAATTACTACTGAATAAACCATCTTCTCGTGGTGTAATATAAGTGTTTGCAACTAGAGTCGATAATTAATCACTCAGCATTTAATTGAACGCTGTTCATTATAAATCAATCAATAAATTATTGAACATCATTTAAAAATAATTGTGTTATACTTTTATTTCCGTTTTGTGCGGCTTATATACTTGTTTAAGATTTTAAAATGTAATACATATGTTATTTAACTGCTGGGTTTGATTACATGAAAATCCTTCACTCGATGGTATGCGTCATTGGTTTTCTACTCTCTCAAAGCCACTGGTTCGTGAAAAGAGTCATACGCCTCACATCTCGTGAAGGATTTCCCTATAATCGATCTCAGCAGTTGAAAAATATCTATGTAGAATACAATAGTGTAATAAATTTGCAAATTTAGACCGAAACATCGCTCGATCTTTTCCTTTCAGCTCGGTGTTCGATTCCTGGTGTAAAATCAGAATTGCCTCGTCGATTTTCGTAAACGTTAAAAATAGCAAATTACGGAAATCGACGAGGCAGTTCCGGAGAAGACTCCATTGACCAGCATGAGACATCATATGGAATATACGACACGCAACGATATATAGGCAACTACAATAGATCTGGCATTTCATTTTTTTTTTGAGTTAATGTGAGAAGTAGAATCTCCACTTCGTGTCTATTCATATTACATTTATTAAAACCTTGATACAATTGATATGATGCTCGGCACAGCCTCGTATCATATATATGTATATGTGTATCGTATAATGTTATCCAACTCCGATGGTTAAATAAAATTAATATTAAATAGGCATTCTTGTAATATCCTAGATATAAATTATATAACCTTATCAAATTTAGTGAGATATAAATTATATTTATTTACCTCATAAAATGTTTTTTACTATAAATCCGTATAAAACGCAGAGACGAAGGCACGCTTTTCAACATAAGCACATACTGTATAACTTATGTATATGGGAGTTCAAGTAAGCATACTATGACATATGCAAAAGGTCATTATGCATTTTAATTATCTTAAACAAAATATTTACTGTAGCTAACATTTTATAACTTATATATTTATATTACAAAATCAAATTGAGCAAACACTGTCATGTACTACTGTCATTCAATATTTTACTCACTCTGATTGTGACTTGGGTCGATAATTAGTCAATCACTCGTTAATAGATCCGTTGTTCACCGATTAATCCCAAAACAAATCCGGTGAAAAACAATGGCAAACTGTGAAAATAAGTCAATAATGTTCCTCACGTGGTGTATGGCTTCCTTTATTTTCAAAAGTAGTACCTCAGTGTTGATGCTGAATTAATTGCGAAAATTAAAATTAGTAGACCAAAGATTGTTTTCAGATGTGTTAATGATTTAATTATTGTCTAAACGACAAACTATTTTGACCATTATTTGTCCGCAATCAGTCGTTTTAACCATATATATATAAAGATACACAATAAGAAAATCCGTAATGGGAATATTGTATTATTTCATATTAAATTTTACTATCAAAAATCAGGGACTCATATACATATGTAATATAGACGGATCCTGCAAAAATATATTTGAATGATATCAAGGCAGAACATCTACATTAAACACATTCAGCTAAATTTCGGACAAAATGAGAGATTCATCATTGAAAGTGTCATTTATAACGTTTATTTGTTGTTTCCCACAAAACAAACGGATTTGCGGTAATACAGTGATAAATAAGCCAATCCCGCCATCAATTCGAAACGCGTATTATTTGCATTTATTGATATTATGATAAGTTAGGTATACATTTCAGCAATAAGCACTTGGGTTATGACATTTTATCAGGTAAGTGGCCATTAGAATATTTCTATGAGATGAATTTTACTAGTGACAGATAGACAAAAGTTGGAGTCATAGCAATCGGAGATTGAAATGATTTGCTTTTGAGAATGACATTCAAGGACTCACTACACAGTTAGCTCCCTTGAAACCTACGGTATGATAATTCTTGCGCCATAAAAAGTAATAGTGTGTTCTTCGGTTTTAAATATTTGTAATATTTGCTGACAGATATGTTTGTTGTTGTTGCAGGTGAGATGAACACAGTCTGAACTTGGATATACAGCTATTAGACGGCACTGCCATCAAGGTATACAGTTTTATGGGTGTTGAAGAAGAGTAGGAATTCTGGTCCAATCTCTAGAATTTAAGTCCAAAATAGTGCAATGGATGTCACCATTATATTTTCAAATTAAAAAAACAACGTCAACGTACCAGATTTTGTACAGTTTTGTGTGGGAAATGACTGTGTTTCATACAAAAGTATTTCTTAGCTTGGAAACGTCCTGTTCGGAATGGCCCAGTCATAAAGGCCAACATAGTACAAATGGAAGTTGTGTTGTGAGCTCCTCATGCGTGTTGATGTAGAGTTAACGCGTAGTTTGTAGCTCGGCATTCGACATATCGGTTAGAGATAGTTTAAGAGAATCCCTAACCGGGAATTTATTTAACCGTGAGTTGTACTACTGTTTCATAAATGACATATGCAGTAAGTAGTACATTTCCCTAATTAAAATTGGTGCAGCGCTGTGGTCTAGTGGTAGAGCGTTGGACCCATGATCCAAAAGTCGTGTGTTCGATTATCATTATCTGCATTGCTTATTACTGGTTCTACCCAGGAAGACATCGAGAGAGATTCAAATAAGTTCATAGAGCTTTCGTTACAATCGATGTAATATAAATAAGTTTAAACTTGATTGAAAGCATATAGTTTTTTGATGGAACTGTTTCTAAATATTGTGATACACCTCCTTATACTCATTATGAAACTTACATTAATGGCTATATAAATATAACTTCTGTTTAATTAAAACTACACCTTATTAACCGCATGCCGCTTTGTAGGTGTGTCTTTATTTTAATGCCATGTTCACCCACTCATAGCCAATACAGGTATTTAACACTGGACTCACCATGCCAGTTAAGACAACCGAGCAACCAGGACGTGTCCGACATCTACAGTCTACCAAGGTATGTCGACGCAGACAACCTAACAAGCAGGACGTGTTCGGCATCTACAGTCTGCCATGTGATGTCGACACAGACAAGCAAACATACAGGAAGTGTCTGCCATCTATAGTCTACCAAGTGATGTCGACGCGGACAACCAAACAAGCAGGACGTGTTCGGCATCATACAGTCTACCAGGCGATGTCGACGCAGACAACCAAACAAGCAGGAAGTGTCTGCCATGCGATGTCGACACAGACAACTTAACAAATAGGACGTGCCCGGCATCTACAGTCTACCAGGCGATGTCGACGCGGACAACTAAACAGACAGGAAGTGTTTGCCATATACAGCCCAGGCGATGTCGACGCAGACAACTTAACAAGCAGGACGCATCCGGTTGGTGTACTTAATACGATAAGGTCGCCGCATGCTCAATAAAAATTGCCCGATATCAAACCTTTGCTATATAAGCGAGCATGATTCTTATGTTATATATATAGGTTGACTTAGGTGGCCGAGTGGGCTAAGGCGTCTTCTATTTGGCGAAGCACTGTGTCGAGGCTGGTGTCCTAGGGCTGCAGGTTCGAATCCTTTGGTAAGTTGTTGGTACACAGTTTTCTCCACATTTATATACAAATATATGGAATAAGTGGCAAAAACACAACTTTTGTCCATGTTTTTAGACAGATTTAGTGTCTATATCATCGTATACTTACATAGAACTGTTATAGTCGATGACTCGCTTTTGGAAGAACCAAGTCTGTTGGACGCATGACAAGTATAGTTTCCAGCATCCGATCTGAAATGTAGATACAGCATTTGAATAATTATCATTCTATGAAATAAAAACGAAATACAACGCTGTGTAATAAGTCTATTTTTCACCAAAACACGAAAAATCTTGTTTGACCCAATTTGATAACTACCTTAATAAACTGTACATGAAACGTGTATTTTTTAATGATAAATACAAACGCATTGAGAAAACTCGTTTGAGATATAAAACAATTCATTTAGGAACGTTGTACTTGAGGGCAAAATCAATGTAAAATTGCTTCATCAAAAAACTTTTCGTAGCCGGTACTGTATACTTCAGGCCTCCGCAAGATCGACACTTGCGAATGGCGGGATGTATACAGTACTGGTTCTACCCAGGAAAAATGGGATTGTTTGTCACTACCATAAAAAATTGACGGCAATATGTACTAACAGTGCTAAAATGGCATTAACACCATTCAAACAAAACAAAAACAAAACAATCTTCTATATGTATAAGTATATAGGTAAGCGCGTATTTCGTTGTTCACGCGACGCCCGTTAGGAGTAAGGGCTAGGGATAGGACTACTAACAACGCGCTTACTTCGCAAACCTATGAAGAAAACAAATATATACATTATTTGATTAAATTGCTAATTGTGTGTTGTTCCAATTAGCAAACTACTTTTACAAGGTGTTACGAAACACATAAACCATTTTATTCTCTTAAACATTTGTGTTATCAGAAGTACTTAAATGCTGCGTTCAAACAATTTTTATTAACGAGGTCCTCCAAGGGGTGAGGGCGAGGGATCCATGTTTCCTTGTTCCCTGAAAATATGACCCAATGTTCCCGTGTTCCCAAAAAATATGTTGTTCCCCAAAAATATTTGTCCAATGTTCCCTTGTTCCCCAAAAATATTACCAATAAAGACAATGTCCCTTGTTCCCCAAAAACCCTGGGAGACCCTCATTAACGCAACACGCCATTCATCTATTCTAGCATCAACTACAACGCACAGTCTAGTGCGTGCAAAGTAGAACAAAACACGTGGAACTTAACCTATCCTTGATGGACTAGCGTACTGAGACTACTCAATCTTGATTTTTTGTAAAACTCAAGGCGTCCGGTTAGTTTTTCTACAAAAATTGCTTTTGTTCAATCATTAATATTGATTATAAGAAAAGCTGAAAACTCAAAATTGTATTTAAATATAAGCAAGCAGGTATACAGTCAAAATGTTACTGGATTAATAAATGGAGAGGCTAATTTTATCATTTGATAAAAACTTCAAGATTGCCATGTGACCTGTTAAAGAAATGAGTTCACGGCAGGGAAATTTTCATTTACAAAGATTGGAACGTATTAAAATACGAATCAGAAGACACTGAGCGAGTTTCGTTTAACACATAAAGGGATTTTCTATAATTACGGAGATTCAGACAGATATGTCGGACATTATTCAACAGGGGTTTCGTCTGATAAAGCATACAAGAAAGAAAACCAAGGAATGAATTATGCAGTACTTACATGTTTATATTGTCAAGGTTCAAACTAAAATCCATAGAAGTGTTTGATGTAGAGTAGCCGGCCTTGTCCACGGCAGCACCATTGTGAAGCCAATACATGCTTTCAGGAATCGGAAGTGGCACTGCATCGACGCGGCAGCGTAGCGTCAAATTACTTCCTTCTTTAGCAGTATATTCTGTCTCGTCAATCGTTATGGTTGGTGCGTTTGCAAAGGTAATTATTATTAGTAGTATTACTATTATTACTATTATTATTGTTGTTGTTATGAAAACACAATATCTCTAACGTTGTATTGCTGATTATTAAATAATCAATTCTAATTGATAGTATGCTGGTGGAGACAAGTGGAGACAAGAGCGTCTGTCCATGTTTCAGTTCATGTTTATAGTGTTTTGTCTATGGTGTTTACGATTTCGCAGAGCATGTGTTTATGATCTGGCAGAGATTAGAGCAAAGTGCATTTACTCATTTCTTACGAGTTCTCAATATCAGCCTGCGTGGTCGAGGGGTTAACGACGTTGCGTTGCTTAACCTTCTCGCTGCGGGTTCGAATCCTACTGGGAGCTTAACTTGTAAGTGAGAAAGAGTCGATTCTTACGTATGGCGGGATGTATACAGTTCTAGTTTTACCCAGGAAAAATGTGATAGCCTGCCTCTACCAAAAAAAAAATTTCGACCGTCATATATGGCCTAAAATGTGCTAAAAATGACGTAAAACACCAATCAACACAAACAAATTCTCGATAATAGGATATGATTTACGGTATTATGTGTAAACGTATTATTAACGTGTGTTTCCTCCATCTCCCTCGAAATATCGATGGTATTCCCTTTCCGAAACAGAATTTGACTTAATCCTATTAATTCTGTAATTTTTGTATCTGCTACATGAGTAATTTATCAATCATACCGTTCTGTTCTTATCGTGCATTTTCTTAAGTTATCCTAATCGTATAATACCTACATGATGCTAATAGTGTTACATTTGCCATTTGTGCAGGCAATCCTCTATCTTGAAGCACCGAGTTCGTTACTGCGCATGTCAAAATGGAACCGTTATATTCACGTGACAATGTTCTCTGAAGGAATGACCGTACTGTAAAGGTTCCATTATGTTCCGGAATGACAACAAACTCAAAATCTCCAATTGCAACGCCGTCAAGCATCCAGAACACGTTTGCAGTTGGACGACTTCCGGTACTCGTACACTCTAGCTTCAAGACGCCATTGTTGTCGAAACTCCCGTCATATCCACTTATTTCCGGCTGCAGCGGCATCACTATAGAAATATATACATATTTTTATAATTATAGTATATAAAACAAAATGGGATAAGTAAATATATTTTAATAGTCATTGAATTTGGCAATGGCGGTCGTAGTTTTCGAAGTGTCGTTGGTGAGATATTTAGGACGGTGTAGTAAGCTTGTTTTAATAAATCATATCAAATGGTATTAAGAGTTTAATTTACATCCTAAATTCGATCTTTAACCAAGGAGAAAATACATTTAAAAATGGCGGGGTCTGCATCCGCACGGGTACTGTTTATTGATATTGTTATCTATTGTGTTGAAACGCAACTTACGGTGTACATCTAGATCGCTGTTGAATGCCTCATGATAGAAGACGGAGACAGATATGTTACATGACAATGCCGCTCGGTACATATCTCTGGTTACAATGAATGTCAAGCTGCTCGAACGGTGACCCGTGCCGTTAGTGTAGGTTGAATCTAGAAATCTGCCGAGCATTGGTACTATGGTTCCATTGAAATCTGTGGTGAAAATATAATATTACATTTAAATAACGTAGAATGTATAATGTATATTTTAAAGGAACACACGACAATCTTGATTTTTGTAAAACTCACGGCGTCCCGTTAGTTTTTCTAAATAAATGTTATTTGTTCAAGCATTAATATTAATTATAAGAATGGTATTACTAACTGATGATTATAGTTCACCAATAATATATGCAAACCTATAGTAGATAAACAAAGAAAAGTTGAAAACTCAAAATGCCATTTAAATATATACAGCATACAAGGGCATATAACGTTAAGTACATATGTAGTATGTGTTTTTTATTTGTAAAAAATATCGAAGTATAATATGCCTAATTATTTGGTGATAATGAATACCTTTGTATGAATGTAAAATTTGTTTTGATTAAAACATATATAATAGGATGGTACTAGATAATTATAGATCTAACTAAATATTATTTACATATGCATCAGAGTGTTTGTTTTTTAGTAAAATGGTATTGATTCCATTTTGTGTTGAAGGATAACGCTGCTAATATAACAATTGGTTTGAACAATAGAAGCATATTTACCTTTTCTGAACCATGTTATCTCCGGAAGTGGTTTTCCGCCATCAGCTTCACACAAAAACGTAACTTCCGTTCCCTCCAAAACTGGATCAGTGGGAACTTTCATGTTCATGATTGGAGGTCGTACTGAAAATATGTTAGCTAGTTTGTTTAAAATTGCATTTTAGCATTTTTATTTCGTTTTAAGAAATATTAATTATTTAATTTAGTCAAAATTGAAAAGCAATGTGTGTAATAAACTATAGTAGTAGTATATCCTCTGTTTTCCCTTACAGCTTGCTCATTTGGTATAAAATGAATTGATACGTTTTCCATCACCGGACTTTTTTTCGAAAAGTGCGTGCGTGCATTCGCTAGTCTGCGTGTAATTGACACTATTTCCTCCTACACCGTTACAAGTACGAACCTAAAAGTTTGGTATATGATTGGAATATATGTGTAGATGTGCAAGAGAGTATTAACATTGTTGTAGCTCCTCCGTGGGCGGGGTTAGCGGGGTGGTGTGGTTTTACTTAAAAAATACAATTACTCCTACATGCTTAAATGTAAGAGGGTATTATCGTTGCCTCAAGGTTCAATACATATATTACGGGTTTTTTTGCGTGGGTCCACTGGGTCATGCCCTGGGGGCTTGAGTTGGTGGGCCAGGCGGCGTCAAAACTTATTTTCCAAATAGGGTCATGTTGCATATCAAATTGAATGACATAAAGGGGAGTGCACTGACACACACAAATGTCAAAGGGCCGTCTTGGGAGGTGGGGAAGAGTCAAAATGAAGAATTTAGTCTATATCTGATCTTTGAGTTGGTTTTACATAACAAGTGCAATTACTTCTAAATGCTTAACCGTAAGAGCGTGAAATGTTGTGTGTATTGCCTTTGTCTCGAAGGTCAATATATATTTAACGGGCGTTTGGGTGAGCTCCCTCGGAGCTGGACTTGGTGGGGGTAGACGAGATCAAACATGTTTTTTCCCCAAATAGGATCATGTTGCATATTATAGTGAATGCCATTGCAACATGCGGGCAATACCGTTTGTTTTATCTTACTTTTCTGTTTTCAATACAGACTTTAAACTGGCAGTGTGTTATGACTTGCTCAATGTTTGAATACATGCTAATAATTAAAAAGTGCGGGATGTGCGATAACGCGCCATCGACCTTCTCTGGTTTCTATTATATAGATAGTTTCTTTATATGAATTTTTGATGTTTCCTCGACGTCCATCATATGCGTTTAAGTATTTGTGAAATCCTTAATACATTGAAGTTGTGTTTATAACAGACACGCCGAACTCCACTTTATGACATTTTGATGGTTCAAAAGTGTTGTTGACAGTAATCCCTATTACTGGTTAATCCCTATTACTGGTGGCCATTGTAAACTCTCATAATATATATGTCACCGATCATACGATATTCCTGCACGCGAATAGTCAAAGTTGAATTTTAGAGCACTTAATTTTATCCTATAGAGAATATGTATGCGGAATATCCCTGGTAATTAGACAGTTAAATGAAATCAGATAATATCTTCACTAAAGTTTTTTAAATCGTCGATGCCTATCGACATTTCATTCGGTTAAACGTGTGGAAAGTGTAGTTGAAATCCTGATTGATGTTAAACAATCTAAACACCGCCACCTTCAACTCCACCTTCAACACCTCGCCTCCGCCGCCGCCAGCAACAGCAGCAGCAGCAACACCACCACCACCACACCACCACCACCAATAACAAAAACAACAACATCACTACCACTATCACTATCACCACCACTACCACTAGCAGCAGCAGCAGCAGCAGCAGCAGCAGCAGCAATACCACCACCACCACCACCACTACCACCACAACACCACCACCACAACACCACCAACAACAACAACAATAACAACAACAACACCAACAGCAACACAACCAATACAAACACAAATAACAACATGTAGAGGAAAGTCGATTGTGCGCATCGCGGGATAAACCAGTTTACTTCGTAATTCTATCATGCCAACAACAAATGTCTCAAAGAAGGTACATTTTTGAGACCGACATGTATAGCTTGGCGCCGGACTGGTTTGAAGCCGAAACATTCGACTCGCTAATATCTATGTTGTTAAATTAATGGTCACGTTTTGAGGTTGATTTTTATTTAGATCTTAACGCTCGATAATCAGTGAAAAATAAAATTCATCCAGCAAAGATTAGCAACGATAACATATCGTCTGTATCAATACAATTTAGGTTAGTAGGCGCTTACATGCTATGTAATGGTCTTGATACGCATGCGTGCTAGTGCAGGAAGTGCGTGAGTGAGCCAGTACTATCTTGCAACCTTGAAAGGATACAGGTAATTAAGCCATATATGTTGTCTTTTTATTGTATTTCGTAAATTGTTCACTTCGTTAATAAATATAGAATACAGATACTACAGTTTGTTAAATATAACATAAACATACTACAGCCTTTAGATAAACAGTCATTTGTAAGATCTGGTATATTTTGAAACCGAAAGTAGATTTATCAACCTTTGGATGACCCTATATATTGTACATATATATTGAAACTAAAAGGAGATTCGTATAACAGTAAACAGTTATCGCAATATAATGATGTTTGTAATAAATCATTGCTAATTGTCATATTTCACATTGATAATATATCTTTAATACATAACAAATAGTGTTGGAGAATATCTAAGATAAACATAGTGAATTTGAAAGCTAAAGTGCACTTGTATTTCTCTGAATAAATAATCAATTTCTGGATTTTTGTATTTCATAAATACTCTCATCACTGTTCATAATGCGGTAGTAACCATTGCATATCCGGGGATCAAGTGCATAACAATAGCTTCTGTTTATAAACGAAAGTACACTCCCATTAATTTTGAAATATAACAATCAATTGCTAGTCTAAATGGAAATGACAACACTGACTGAATTGAAAACGAAATATTATGCTACTGCGCGTATAGACTATATTGTGTAGGGGAGACTAGGAAACAGTCATTATTTACTGTATATTATGGGGTTTGCAATATTTTAGAATGATAATAAAGGGCGGTCCTTTTGAAGCAAGAAAAATAACCTTGGGAATAAAGCAGCCGTCTCCGTTTTATTGAGTCGGTAAGTTTCATGTATCCATGACACAAAATGTATAGAAGATATCAATCTACATCCTCTTTCTTGTTTCGTTTTCTTCAGATCAAAATGGCTGAAGGCTGGCAGAAAAATAAAAGACTGGCAGAAACAAATCTGCACATGCTGGAGAACAACATTCTATGCGACGTAACATTTCTTGCAGGAAAAGACAGACACGAAGTGAGGGCCCATAAATACATGTTGGTCAGCAGAAGTCCCGTATTTCATGCAATGTTTTGCGGTTCCATACCAGAGTCACGTGACACGATTGAAATCCCAGATCTCGATGTGGAATGCTTCAAACATCTTCTTAGGTACTTTTGATACATACTTATCATCGTAAGTCCTGGTCAAAACCACATTTAAAAGTGTATGTGGTTAATCGAGCAAGCTGCATGCTATTCTGTATCGTATCGAAGTTGAAACTGGTGTTGTTTCCCTTTATAATACTATAGTAGACTCTAAAAAAGATATTTGGGCAAAGCTACTTCAGGCTACCTCAGGTTAAGAAACATGAATCTTGATATATATAATACATAAAATGCAAAAGGAGTTCGAAGCGCTAACACTACGGAACTTTAATACATAATTTTATATCCGATATTATGCATGGCCTATCATTTTGGTAAAACTGTATAATAATTAGTTTGTATACATCAATACATTTTACTATCCTAGTTTAATTGCAACTGATGAATTGATGACAATTTTGTGACTTATGAAAAGAAAAAAAAATCCTGTTGAAATTCTGTAATTTATTGCTGTTTTCACTTTACCGAATGACTTTATTTTAAATGTGTGCGTGTTTACACAGCAATAAATGAACATGAATTTAATCCTACCCTACACATGGTGGTTCCCTTTTAGATATGTACAACTGGTTGTCCTTTAACATGAAGAAACTAAAATGGTTAACATATTGGATTTTTGTATAGAACAAAACGCACGTTCTTTGCATTTATACGTAGAAAGTATTTAAAGTTCTCCGGCCATGTTTTGTTTCATGAACATGTTTATGTTATTTAAATCGAAATCAATACACAACAATAGATATTTACACTTCGCACATTGCAATATCTGTGAAAAGCGAGAATAAGAATTTATTTGATGTCGTAGAAAACTTTGATCAGGTAAATTAATCAACAGGTAAATGTATTTATCAATTATCTGGCAAAAGTTGTGCAGCCAGAGCCTTTTTACCCTTCTTTTTAGCGGCCTGTATAAGGCCCATTCCCCAACCAAACTTCTTTAAAAATCATGCAGTTTTCCACATTTTTTAAACTTACCTCTGGAAATTTCACTCCCCATTCATGTATTTTCCCCCCAATTTAGATCAAAATGCCCATTCCTCAAAACTGGTAAAAAGGCCCTGGCAGCTATACAATTCAGATTTACCTCATTTCACCTTGCAGTCACGCAGTGGTAAAAGTAGTATCTACGTCATGCAAATAATACTTAATTTTATATACAACGTAGTAGCCGTTTTCAATATATGTTTCTCTCCGAGACTATCAAGAAATGTTCATATGATGTTTAAGAGTTAAATTTGTTAATTGATACTACTAAAAACAGGGTGGCCATTCCTCTTTAAGATGATTAAAAGAAACCATATATGCGTACATGTACGTTGGAGTATAAGTATTTACATTCGAAAAAGTAGCGTATGCCTATGTTTTGTACGGTACTTTCTCCGTGATTCAAAATAAACATATTTTATTTATATTTCTGAAAGGTTCCTTTACACCGAAGCCTGTGATATCACGCCAGACTCGGTATTGTCTTTACTCTATGCAGGGAAGAAGTATGACGTCTGCGCTCTGGTGGCGAAGTGTAAGGAATACCTGGAATCGGAAATATCTACGGAGAATGTGTGTGTGATTCTACAACAAGCGCACGTGTTTGATGAGCAGGATCTTGTGCAGCAGTGCCTGTCATTCGTGTTCAGAAATGGCGATACGGTACTGAAATCTAGCGGTTGTGTAGCTCTCAGTAAAGAGGTACTGCGATTGGTTATTGCATCCGACTTGCTTAAGGCTAAGGAAGAATCTGTATACGAAGCATGTATAAAATGGGCTGAAGAAGACTGTAGAAAACAAAGAAGGGATAAGAACGATGCGAATTTAAGAGAAAGCCTTGGGGACCTTATAAAGTTGATCCGATTTCCACTCATGACCGTAAAAACATTTACTTCACTCGTCTCGGACGGTGAACTGCTCACTGATAGTGAAAAGGTCGATGTTTACAAGTGTTTGACAACAAAAACAGAAAGGAAAAACATGTTTTTGACCAAGCCCCGAAAATCGGATAATGTACACATTCAAATAAAGCGATTTGACGATGATGGACCAACCGAAACCTGTTCGCTCAATTGTGGTTCAACAGAAGCTATAGATTTCCAGTGTTCACAGACTGTAACTTTAATTGGTGTTAGTTTGTACACATGTAAACAGCCCTATCGTGGTACTATTGAAGTTTTGGGAAACTATGATCAATTGCTTTCTATGGAGATTGAACTGCCGAAAAATGAGAAGAGTATTTTGGAGAATATATTGTTTGACACTCCTGTTTGTATCGAGAAGGATACACTATATACGTTGCTATTAAAAACTACTACAGTCACTTCAGTAAAAGTATATAATCATAGGATCGATCGTGATGTAATTCAAACAAAAAGTTTAACTGGTTATGTGGGTTGTAATGGCCATGCCAGTGTTTCTGAACAAGGCCTTGAAGTACAATTCTTTGGCAGCCGCAAGACCAGCGACCACACGAATGACAATAGTGGGCAGTTTCAATGTTTAAACGTTAAATGGTAAACATCACTCATCGATAAATCTGCAACTCAATCGGCATACACTCGTTTTATGCGTCAGAAAATGTTTGCAATATTGTACAAAAACTGCGGCGCGGTGTAGTTTTAGAGCGTCCGTCTTGCATGCGGGAAATCGTGGGTTCAGTCCCCGGCCGGGTCATACCAAAGACTTTATAAAAGTGGTACTAGTAGCTCCCTTCCTGAATGCTAAGGATGTAGGACTTGTCGGCCCGGTGTCATTATGTTGTGACTGGGTGGGGTATCATGGCATGTATCTATGGCGTGGTATTCCAGTGTGACAGCATTATACAGCTGAGCGTAGAGCTCAATGCTAACAGTAGGCACCGTCGTGATATGACTGAACGATTGTTAAACCCTATATATACATATGCATACATTACTGCACATAACTAAAAATCGTTTGTAGATATATCTGTAATTATTTTTATATCATAAATGACCCTAACTATACTAACTATATATGGACAAAAATCATCAAAATTATTACCGAATTCATTGTGCCTTATACATAAAGTAGATACAATAACCACCGAACACAATTTATTTATTAGGTATTAGCTGTCTGTAAGGTCTAGAGCTGCAGATGTCTGCCCCACCCCACCACAACTCTCCGCGTGGGTTCGATCCCCAGTGGTGGCATATCTGATGGACTCTTCATCTTTCATCTCACATCCTGATCCGTCTGCGATAACTGTCTCATATTCAAATTTGATTAATTTCATTTGGTAATTCAACAAATAACTCGAAATCAGTAATCTAAAATATTGTTTGTTATCGTCAGTCTCGTGTGCAGCGAGAGCCATACCCTGCAGTACGTTACTTCTGTTAACGGTGCAGCTGGAGTACACGTGTAGCAGTATATAAAGATGGATGGATGGAGGGAGGTTGGGAGGGATTGAGGTAGAAAGGGAAGAGGGAGTTGATTTGTGGGTGGGTATATATAGATGGATGGATGGATGGATGGTTGGTGGAAATTAATCGGACAAGCACGGTACGCCACGTTTGATGAATTTGTGGCAAATAGTTATTATTCGATTAATTTGAAATTGAGCGCGTAATACATGAAGCCCTAGTTGTAATATGTCCTTACTAGAGTTTTATGATATTTGTTTTTTCTCAATTCCGGCTATTATTGACACACGGCAATCTTGATCTGTTTAAAATCTTGCGGCTTATTTTTTTCTGCAAAACTTTTATATTTGCAAATCATGGAATATTGTTTGAATAGTTCAAATCAAATTGTTTTTGACATTGCAGAGTGTTTATTATATTGCTTTAATAAATATTGTCAATGTGTAATTTTATTTGTTTTTTTAAATTACTCCTGCAACGCTTTTTCTTATCATTTATCTCTCTTACAGTTTAACGAATGCACCAAACGTTGTGACGTATTTGCAATCGACACGAATACGAATGAGTAATTTAACAGCCAGATTATTTGCTTATGTTAACCAAAATAGGAACCTATATGTGGATTTTCATCCCAGTGTTAACCCATAACGAGAACATCAAAGAACATTAAATTTATTTTGTTATCGCGTGTTAGTTTAATATTACCACCAAATTTGTGTTAGTTCAAAGTTTTTACAATGTGTAACCATTCTGCATATTTGTGTCTAGATGTAAATTTAGAGTGAGACTGCAATGTTCATTCCTGCTGCCGCCATGTAAGCTTTTTGTATTGGTGTGCCGTTAAAACCCCAATCAATTTAATTGAACTCATAAGAAGTGGGCTCATTAGAAATAATACGGTAAATAAATTACAAATTACAGCACCGTAAACATAGCCAGTTATATTATGTGGACTAAGGGACATTATTGTCAGCAGTACGTACTACAGTGAACTATACTAGTTTTCTCCCTTGAACTACTCGGCTCAGGGAAATGGTTCCTGACATCAAACGGATGATAAGACATTTAATTAAACTTTATAAAATTAAGGAACACAAATAAGCAAAAGTATTTTACATACATCAAATTAACCAGGTACATTCATTATCTTGTAATGTTCATTCAGCAAAAATGGACAAACTCTATATAATCTGAAATAAAACAGATTAGCACCCACATATTATGCTGAAATGAATTTTAAAACTGTTATACAATATCATTTGAAATGTATCTTTCTCCATATACGTATTGCGAAATGAAAAATAGAACAATGAATGGGATTTTACGTTGATTGAGAGTTTATTGAAAAAGCAACCTTAAAAGGAAATGAGATTGATCTCGCTAAAATGAATTTGCCAAGACACCATATTTGTACGAAATAACTTATTGCGGCAAATAACTACTGTAAAACTTGAACAATTCACTGACAATAGTAAAAGATTATAAGAGTCTGTTATGGATATCCGGTGAAGATAGGGAATTCCAACCAGATGTATACGTGTTTTTATCGGAACCGAGGCTCTGCCGTGGTTCCGATTAAAACACTTATACCGAGGGTTGGAATACCCATGATAGGTTCTTTTTCTTGCATATCAGAGACATGTTGTGCGTTGACGCCGCCAGCTACTAACGTTTGCGTGTTTTCCTGCATACCGGATGTTGGTGCACACGTGACTTTTATCTTTACCCATAATGATAAGACTTTCCACCCCCATGCAAAACGTGGATAGCCTTATCCGGTATGCAAAAAAACATTATACATAGTAAATCTTGCGGCAGTTTGCTGCACAACCCACTCTCCCAATCGTCGGGTAGTCCCGTCTCAGGGACGGTAGTCCCGTCTCAGGGACTGTAGATCCCAATACATGGAATTTCGATTTATTATTTGATTGGATATAAAACATGAACTAAACGTCATACAACGTCTTTTATTTGGCAGAACCAATTTTCTCCCTATGCGGAACACATTTATAGTCAAAGTCTAGGAAATATGTATTATGGAAACAAATTCTAGAGGCAAGCCTTTAATAAAACAAAGATTCTCGCATGACTGTGAATCAATTCTGCAATATATTGCATTGATTGATTGATCAGTTTTTCACCAGTTCTTTAAAACCTTTAAAAGAGGTAACACTCTTGTGAAATGTTCATTTTGACTTACTTGTTCTATTTGTTCGCTTTGACGGTATTATATGGGAAACTCCATTTTGTCTCCCTCCAAGATCGCTGCTCGAATGTGACAACATTACTGGGCGTAAGACCACATAATTTCGTTTGTGTAAAAACACATGTTTAGGTTATTTAGGAAAGAGAGAGGCGAAGGCTAATTGGATTGAGGGACCCGTGCCCTACTTTTACACTTTTTACTATCAACTATATTCCTATGGATCCATTACGTGCACAGATGATAGTTTTAGTAACACTGATTTCCAGCAGTGTATATGGGAATATGCAAATATTTTCGATTTTATTTCACCCTACGGCTCAGGCTGAATTGCAAACAAACAAATTGGAATATTCCCATCCACCCTGCTGGAAATCTTTCTAACGAATTTATCTCCATTTTCGAGCGATATTGATTGATATATTAAAATTATAGTAAACAATACGTTATTTACCGTAGATTGTAAAGCAGGTTTCACTCGGTGTCGGGCGTCATTTTGTTTGCGGAAAGATTGACAAAACATGAGATGTATATCGAATCAAAGAAGTATGTTAACATACTCTTTAAACGGTAGGACTGGTAACTATTTCAAATGTTTTAAATTCAAATTAAATATAATTAGTTTTAATTTAAAACAAAATTTAATATTGTTGAATGGGCGGATTTGTAAAGGTGTCATCTGACTTCGCGGCTGGACAAACTATTGGATAAAAAATCAACCCAGGTTATACACTCTTATAAAACAGCATACAGTAGAATTCATAGGGAAACAAAGTTGGATCTCTAGTTTCTTTAGCTGTTGATCATTTTCATTTCATTTTCTGTAGGCTTTCGTATTAACGGTCGCCGGTGGGTAATATGGTACCGTAACGTGTTATTTAAATCAAAATTGTTTAAAAAATAAATAAAAAACATCCTCTTTTTTGTAAGAACGAAATGGACATTTTTTAAAGGTTTCATTTTCGAAAAAAACTGATTGTTTTCCGCCTCGGTCGACCTTATTTTCCTCAGGTTGACAATATTTACTGTCACCCTCACATGGATGCAATATTTATATATACTGGCACATCTTGGCTCTCTCTCACTAGATCAAAACCGGAGATTTTTTTTAAAAAAATGGTGATAAACTCGGATACACGGGACAGCCCGAATACGTACCCATTCCACGAAAGAGGCTTAGAAAAGTGTCCTCATAAAAAACCTCTTTTTTTTTGCATTTCTCTTTAAAATAATAAATCATGCTCATAAAGATATCAGTTTGCATGAGAACGATGCAAGTGCGTCCGTTTAACATGTTATTATAAACAGAGTATAGAGTTAATTCATGTTTTAAAAATACCAAAGACAATAAGCAGGAGTTATAATGCATTTATTAATATATACTTAATAGTTACACACGTCTTGATGTAACAATATAAAGATAGCTCAAATATACGAAGCACTAATTATATATAGATGAATAATGTCACATTTTGTGCAAATCCTATTTACATGGTTGTATATAGCTACATTTCCATCAGATACCTATACCCTTATAAGACACATTTATCATGCATAGGTTATGTATTATTTTCTTCGATTAAGCTAAATATATCTACATGTATAGAATTTATATAACTTTTTTATTTTATCAAAAGAAATGCCAATTTTATTATTCCGTATGATTATCATAATATTAATTATAGTAACCAATTCTCAAAAATATGCAATAATGCCTATTTCGGTTTTATCGTCGTTTATATTGCCATTCGTTTCCTTTTCTACTTCAGTTGAATCTTTTGAAGAAAGGTCGCCCGTGGATGCACTTTTTCAAACCCATAATTGAAGAAACACCCTTCGGCTTCTGAGTAAATTGACAGCAGTGGAGATTTGCTGACCTCGGTTTCCTTTAAGCTAGTTTTATTTGGGTTACTGATAGCTTCCATAAAGCTGTCCCTTTGGAGAGGCGAGTGCTCCCTATCTCTTTTATGTTCAGATGTCCTCGCTTCTGAATCTTCAATCACATTTGCAACATTAGCAGGCTCATTGGTATGCTCACTATGCGTTATCATTTCAGTATTACTATCTTCAAGGAAAGCATATGCATAGTCTCCACTTCCGAATTACGTAGGTGTTTCACTGATTGTAAGCGTAATTTCATCTACATCGTTTAATTGAGACTGCAACGAATCTTCACCTTCACAAAATATTGAATCGTCACACACCAATGTTGATTCCATTTCTTTATCGTTATTGTCCACCATAGCAGAAGTATCTTTTGTTTTCTTCATTCTACTTTCATGGTCTCCATTTCCTTCCTCCACAATCACAGATATGTATTCACAGCTTATTACTGTGTCAACTTCACTGGTGACAGTAAGTGTTAATTCGTCAATATCAAGCATTGTGTCATCCGCGTTATCTGTGAAGTTAGAATACGAGCTACATCGTGTGAAACTATCCATAGCGTTGTCGTTTTCCCGAGCACTTGTAAAGCTTGTTGCATCGGAACCATCGTCATTGTGGTTACATTGCTGAGATGTCAATGCATTGACCCACGTTTGTCCCGTAGTATCGTCTTCGTTCAAGTTAGACGAGCTCTGCGATTTTAGGATAGGGTCCTCCTTTTGTCGGCGAGATCGACATGGAAAACTGTAAGTTTTACTCAAATGACCTGCTGCTTGTTTTTTTTCCAAATTTATTGGTTTGATTATTTATTGTTGCATCCATTGATGTATATATAACAGAACTAACTTAAGTGCCTTCTGTCAGCTGTGATTGTGAGAAAGTGGGCGATGGAATGCATTCATATGTGTCTTCTATAGCAGAAGGTGCTCTGTTCAACTCGTAAGTTTGACTTGAATAGTTTGTGAGTATACTTTCGCTAAAGTCTATATCAAAAGAGAGAGGAGTTCCGTCAATAACATTACTTTGATCCTCATATGCGTTATTCACTATTACAGCAGTTACATCGGAATCATTAGTTTTATCTAGGACTTCAGCAATATCTCCCGCACTGTAATCCACATTACGAGTAATTCCTTCTTCAGGGGATGTTTTCCAGTTTCCGTTGACTTTATCTGATTTAGTGTAGGCTGATTCCTGACTTAGTACGCGTGAAATGTCACCAGTTAGAGTAAGTTCGTCAAAAACAGTAGCCTGTACATTTGCAGGAGAGTCGTGAGTTTCTATAACATCATCCAAATAACCGAGGGCTGTATGGTGATCATGTGTGTATAGTTGACGTGTTTTAATAGGCGATAGTACAAAACCTGTGGTTTCACTGAGAACATCTGGACTGTCATTTATTTTAAGTTCATCTTCAAAACTAAATGCAACTGGATGGTTGTTTGATGTATTACATTCAATACGGTAATTTTTAAAAGAATAGCATGGTGTACTAGCTACTACGTTTATATTCCTGTAAGATGCATCGTCGGCATCGATATCTGTTACAATTTCACTTCGTCGTACACCCTGAGTAGCTTGATGTTTCTGCTCTCGTTCTGCTCTATCTTCCGTAGTTGTTTTAAAACTTCTCCATCAGCTTCCTTTTCGACCTGAAAAATTGTGTACGATAATTATGTAATATTTTCAATGAAACTTTCATAGCTATTGGTTCAGTTTAATAAGTATTGAACGTTTGAGAATTGCAGAAGAAACGTACAGTGTTCAAATCGCATTTGTACATAAAGATAATTAAAAACGTCACACTTACCAAATGCATAAGGCACGTATGTAACGATATGGAATATGACACTACTTTATAAAAAAAAATGCGATACATAATATGCAAATTACGTTTCACGGAAACAGGAACAGGAGCTTGATTTTTTTGACTACATATGGTGCTTGCAGTATACAAGCTATCCAGACAATAAATTCGAAATCGATAAATTTCGCTGCATTTTATTGATAAAATCGCATCACGTGATCATTATTCATACTGCAATAAACGTTTATAACCCAAATCGCATCGCTCAATATTTTTATTTAACGTCGTTGTACAGTACCGAGAAAACAAACGTCATCCGATACGACGTCAGTAGGGAGAATTTGAACATTTGGACACATGTATGCGTTGTATACACGCGTTTTACTAAAAAAAGATGGACTATCGGAATAATAAGAATTAGATGGATTATATAAATTCATGTTTTTCGTAGTTTACTTGAAGTGTAAAAGCACACATGCTGCATACTGGTGTGTGCTTGATTCGGCTCAATTACATTCCCATAAACTACAGAAAATTTAGTTTGCTTTCTGAGGGGTGATTTTGCTTAGATTCAAAATTATAAAGTAATACGTTCTGCACTTTCTGTTCCCATCTACTAGTACATACAGCAATAAACTGTAAACGTTTACACAATTACCATGTCCTCATAGATTGAGTATAATGTATGTATTTTATTTTATTTGCATGTGTACACCCACTTCAACAAAAAAACATGTTAAACCATTTTAATTACATTTATTTTCCAGTTTTAAAAGGGATTACACTAAACATGTGAATGCCTGCCGCATGTGAAGGACATGAATGTACTTACTTGATTTATCTTTTTTATTTTTTGATAATATTTCTTCAATAGACGCGTTTTTTCGTTTGCTCGCAGTACGATCCTGGAATCAAAATAACGTAATTTATAATAACTAAATATTTAAAATGTAGCTGTTTATTAAAAAGTTAAATTTAGTCACAGCATGTTCAGGTTATATTAATTATTTACAATAAGGCAGTTTCATAATAAGGTATATGAACAGCATCTGCCACATTTAGCTTAATATCCTTAAGTCAAGGCTGTCGAATTTTCCAAATAACAACTAAAATCATGAATTGTTTCTTTTAAATAAATAAAACGCTCCATATACTTGATTATAAAATGTAAATTTAATTTAATCTAATTCTTCTGCTTGCTTAGATATATATTCATATTAATAACTGTTTAAACATTACATATTAATAAGTGTTTAATGCATTGAGTGCATGTTTTATATGCATATGCATTCAAAACTCTGTAACAGATAGTGTAGATATGTTATATGATGTGCATGAGTACAGCCATGCAAAGAATAAAATGAAAAAAGACATTAATGAAAGTGTACACGAACTCATCTATACCAACTCTGTTATTGTTATATTGCTCAAGCACATACGCGATATGTCAATAAATTTCTCATGCACTTATGTGTTTGGAAAGCGCACATATATATAGAACAACTGAAACATGCAGTTAATTAGCGGATTATATAACTTAAAGAGATACATTGTTAGTGCAACAGTGGGCATACATCATGCAAGTAAAACACGAACAAATCGGACTGGTTGAACTCGAAATGCAAAATGACTTATGCAGAAGAACGGGTTTGTCATAAGATCTGTCATGATTATTTTATCTAATATTTTGTAAATCAAGTGTCCGTGGCCATCCAAATAGTGTGATATTCTGAGATTGTCGTCTGCATCCAACACAAACAATGCATGGCTATCAAGGGGTGGTAATCCAAATCAGAAGTAAATATAGCTAAACGGTTGCATTAATCGCTTTATATTTGGCAAAGTGAGGACCTGGGTTTATTTTTTCATGAAAATGCTTTACATAATGATCATAATATCATAAACAATTCATCCATTTCGGTTTTATCGTTCTGCTTTTCTCTCATACTCTGCATAGGATCGTATCCGTATAATGTCACTTTATAGTTGAAATGAACTGCTCTCTCATTGCCGTCTGTCAAGAACTGCTTTGATAGGTAGATATAAAAGTCGGAACAGGAAATGTAGCATTCAAGGACCACAGTCAACCACAAACACGAACAAGAACAAGAAATGTAGCATTGAAGGACCACAGTCAACCACAAACACGCACAGAAACAAACAACAACTACAAAGGTGAATTAAAGGCAAGATATGACATCACAAACATAAAATATTTGGAAATAGGGCTACCACTTTGGAAATGTCTGTGGCAAAAAAGGCGGCTGGTTGTTTCAACCAGGTTCTAAGGTGCACCAATCCGCATTCTTACCCTATTCCCAATAAAATGGGACAGATATCTCCGCCAGGTTTTATTCTCTAACAAACAAGACAGCATTACTAGCCAATATAAGTATAACCCATAAATGATCATGTTTATATAATATATATATATAAAAAAAAAAAAAAGAACAAAAAACAAAAACAAAAAAAACACAAAAAAAAACACACCAGCATAGAAAACTACAAAGCGAGTACTCAATGACTTGACCTCATCATAGGGTCTACAATCTGTCCGGTCATCGCAGACTGCTTTTTAAGATATAATTATACAAACAGAGCGCGATGTTTTCCCTTACAAATTGCTCATTAGGTATAAAGCGTCATCCGCTAGTCTGTGTGTTATTGACACTATCTCCTCCTACACCGTTACAAGTACGAACTTAAAAGGTTGATATATGGTTGGAATATATGTGTAGATGTGCAAGAGAGTATTAAAATTTTTGTAGCTCCTCCTTGGGCGGGGTAAGCGGGTTGTGTGGTTTTACTTAAAACACACAATTACTCCTACATGCTTAAATGTAAGAGTTTGTTATCGTTGTCTCAAGGTTCAATACATACAGTGTTTTTTTTCTTTTTTTTGGGAACATAACCCATACCTTCTCCGTTGGGAATTTTAGCGCGATTTTCCATAAAATTGGGAATTTTAGCGCGATTTTTTTTTTTTATAAAATTCGGAAAAATATAAAGTAAAGCATTCCTTTGATAATTATATCTTTAATACTGTTTGCTGTACACCAAGATAAACAGAAGCATTTAGTTAAGCTTTTGAACACAACACTTAAAAAAAAATGTTTTTTTTTCTTTTTTTAAAAATAAGATATGTTTTGTCATTGGGAATATGACCGAATTTCGTCTATAAAAACAGCCAAAAAAACCTCTGACATATATTACATTTTTTTTTGAGTGGGCCCCCTGGTGATGCCCTGGGAGCTTGACTTGATGGGGTAGGCGGGGTCAAAACTTATTTTCAAAATAGAGTCATGTTGCATATCAAATTAAATGACATTGAATAGGAGTGCACTGACGCACACAAATGGCCAAGGGCCATCTTTGGTGGTGGGAAAAAGTCAACATGCAGAACTAAGTCTATATCTTATCATTGAGCTCGTTTTACATAACAAGTGAAATTTCTCCTAAATGTTTGACCGTAAGAGCGTGAAATGTTGTGTTTATCTTTGCCTCGAAGGTTAATATATATTTAACGAGCGTTTGGGTGAGCTCCCTGGGAGCTGGACTTGGTGGGGGTAGACGAGGTCAAACATTGTTTTACCCCAATAGGATCATGTTGCATATTATATTGATGCCATTGCAACATGAGGGCAATGCCGTTTATGTTTTATCCCGCTTTTCTGTTTTCAATACAGACTTCAAACTGGCAGTGTGTTATCACTTGCTCAATATTTGAATATATGGATACTAATTACAACTTGCGGGGTTATGCGATGACGCGCCATAGACCTTTTCTGGTTTCTATTATAAAGATAGTTTCTTTACATGTCTGATTTTTTATGTTTCATCTTCCAACTCGTGCGTTTGAATATTTGTGAAATCCTTACAACATTGAAATTGTGAATTATATGTCTGATTTCCTCGAAGTCCAACATATGCGATTGAGTATTAATACATTAAAGTTGTGTTCATAACAGACACGCCGAACCCAACTTTCGGACGGTTTCTAGTACGGAAAGACAGTAGTGGATAAAGATTCATGAACGGGACGTTGAATTTGGTATTACATAAGTTGCTATCTCTTGGATGAACACTAATATGTATATATAAATCTGGTGTTAACGCGTACGTCATATTTACCGCGCATGCGCAGACAATTTTAGAGACATTTTGAGGACGCCATTTTTATTGCAGCACAGTTGAATATCGTAAGCATTTCGATTGAGAATATTAAACGAATTGCATTAGAGCTCGTGAGTAACGGTTGTCCAAAAGTTCGCGATGAAAGGTAGGTACGTGTATATGTTGTGAGTTTTGAGATGATGTATTGGTTAAATGTATTTTTGTCTCAAGCGATCTCGACTGCTCTCGACTGCCTGAGGTCAGTCGACTGACTGTCAGTCGTGATGAAAATGCAGAATGTGTGTGTACAGTTTTGAAAATCTGGTTATACTTGGACGGTTTAGCGGAATGTTTGATGTGGTTGGTTTGTGTATGAAGAATTATTTTACCAATGTGATGTATAAACGTGTGATCTAGGCCAACTGATGTTGTTGTTTTTTGTGTGAGTACGCATGCGCGTCAGGCGATTTTGTCAGTTTAGGAAGCCGGCATTGTTTTTGTCGTGTTTGAGGAAGTATTCAAGGCTGTTTCAGTTGAGGTGAAAGGTAATTAGATGTGATATTCAGGTATTTTGACGGTTGTAAATTTAGTAATGCGAAGAGAAGTTCGGGTACCTGTGAAGATTGTTTGTTGTGTTAGTTGTGTGCGAGTGCGCATGCGTCGAGTAAGTAGGGATCTGTCACTCATGTTTGTTGTGGAAGATCTGTCACTCACGTTTGTTGTGGAAGCCATCTTGGAAGCTGCAGTGCTTTTGTATCATATAGCTGTATTCGAGGAAGAGTTAAAGAAGATTTCACTTGATTGCCATTGTTAGTAGATGTGGAATTGGTAAGGAAAATATATATGCATTTGAGAAATGGCTGTGAAATATTTAAGCTTGCTAGGCTAGTGCATAACATTTTCGACGTGAGGGATGTCCTAATACTCCTATGGCTATGTATTGAGATTTAACTGGCATTGACAGTGAGATTGTCCATTGGCGAATAGGAATGACTGGGTAACACATATCGAATTCAAGTAATGTGTTTTGCTCATCCAGTGTACAAATAGATTTACAGTTTCTGCCTTGGGATAATCGTATCTGCAGACCGGTGCCTTTTTTAGTAGGTTTGGCGGACGTCATTGGGGAAATTTGGCGCAGGTCATACATCGTCAAAGATAATACGATGTGCATGTCGCACATAAGGTGCAATGCGCATGTTGAGAACACATTTCATGACTTTTTTTCAAGGAAATATACGTCGGGCTTTCCCCAGGCATTTAATGTTATCAACATTATTTAATGTTATCAACATTTGGCGTTTTCCGTTAGTAAACAGGTGATTACCTGGCTTTGTGTAATTGCCTGAAGGTATGAGGTGTGTTGATGCAGTAAAGGGGGTCACGTGCTCCTGAATACACACAGCTTTTGTTATGTCTGGCAGAGTATATGCTAACTGTCAAGTAAACAAAAGATGATTGGGGAGTTAGTAATTAAAGTTTGGTTTATTGCCCAATTTGGTCATGAGTAAAGGAGAGCCGTATCATTGATTGATGTTTGTCATGGGGAGAATGACGGGTTTTAATTGATAATTCATTTCAATGTTTATCATGTATTAGTAGAATGAGTTTATGCGCACCTGTGTTATTCTAAGTATTCGGATATGCACAGGTACGTATTTTGTATTGTGCACTGCAATAGCAGCAATTGGACAGGGAACAAGAATTTTCCTTTATCCACTTATTGTGTGTCAGACTGGAAAAATAACCCAAAGCTGAGAATGTTGGGCTGCTGTTAATGTCTATAAAGGGGGTTTAATTATATCAAATATTCTCTCCTTTCAGCAGGCCTCGTACTAGTCCTAGCAGTGTTGGTGAAGCCTGTTGATTTTGTTGAAAAAAGCGGTTCCCTCCAGCGAGAACTTGTTGAAACCGTGCCACCTGACTTCGGTATGTTGCAAGTGATTCAATTGTGTTGCTTATATATATATATGTCATGTGTTCATGTTGTTTTGCCTCTTTGTGTGCCAGGGGCAAAAATTAGCAGTCGGCCGTGGCGAGTAAAAAATGGTCTGGGCGGCCAAAATTTGAATTCCATGCGGCCATGTGGCAATCAAAAATATTCAATAAAAGAAAATGAAAATGGGTAATCATTGGACACAAGCATTAAATTTCGAGGACTTTACCGGATAGATTTTGCTTTTGTGCTGTGAACTACATACTTTTGGCCGGAAAAAAACCCGGAAACCCTTAACAAAATAGCAACGAAGCAAGTGTTTTCTTGTATTTTTCCAATTTCGCTAAATAAACAGAGTTGTGACTATTTACTGCATTTAATCGTTTAATAAACTATGTAAGAACAATTGCCTTGTTGTTCTGTTTCCTAGTAAAACGTTCCTCGGACGATTGGTTAATGGAGTTCCCTCGTCTGGATTGCAATTTCTCCTGTTGAAACGAGCGGCAAATCAACAAGCCCAATTTGGATATTGGGCAAGCCTGGCAGGCATTTTAGCATTGTCGGGATTGTGCTAATTATGTCCACTGCTTTGCGTTTCGACTATTAATTTAAACTTAGATATCCATGAGTACAAGTAACATTTGATGGGTGTTCTTGGATATTGGGCAAGCCTGGTAGGCATTTTACCAGTCTCGGGATTGTGCTAATTTCGACGGCTGCTTTGCGCTTCGAATGTTAATTTAAACTTAGATGTCCATGAGTACAAGTAACATTTGCTGATATGTAATCAACTTTTCAACAGACAAGGCAGTGTTTATTTTACACATGATCATAAATCCGTGTTATAAATTAAAGGGGATATCATTCGGTTTCACTTCTGGGTCTTTGGTATTCTAAAATGCGGCGCCTTTTGATTGCTAAAATGCGGTGCTTTTAGAAATCATCAATAATAAGGCTGTGAATGATGTTGATAGAAAAGGTGTCATATATTAATTATAAAAGTGTATGTCAACATGAAATATTTCTTACACAATAAGACAATGATTTACAAATATCTTATATGTTTTACAGCTTTAATACAATAATTTACGCAGTTGTGATCAAAACAAGTCCGTAATACTACTATTTATAAGTAAATACATAACTTGCACTTAGAAGCCTTAATTTTTTGTGTGGCTGTACATGTTACACAAACGGATAATGAGTCAGACTCGTGCAAGTGTAAACAAACTTTGAGTTGTCGCAGGGCTCAGTCTACAGAGCGATTCGGGCGAAGAACGCGCCCGCGATCTCTTGACTTCGCCTTGCCAGCACATCAAAGCGAAGTTCAAAGTCGCCGAAATTTAAAAAAAAAAAATTAAAAAAAAAAGAAGTTTAAAAAGTTACAGTATATTAATAAATCCATTACCATAGAAATTTGCAGCAATATTTCAAGCTCATATTATAGAGTAAAAAGAATTAGTGTGCATTACACTGTATTCACTGCATTGCAATATACATGGTGATGACTATTCAATCGTTGTCTACGTATACACGTCTCGTGAAGTCTCCCTAAATTCTCTCCACTTCTCCCTGAAATCACTTGAGGGAGAAGTGACTTATCCCTAAATTCCTGGCCTAGATTGAGCCCTGTGTCGAATGCAAGATTTGTTTGTTTGATTTTGTCTTGGTTTTAAAATAAACACTTCCATAGATTAAAAATACCTTCATCAGCTCTAAAGGTTTTACAAAGTTTTCTTTCACACGCTGGTAACATTTAGTTAGTATACGTATATGTAAATATGCTTTACGGTAACCCTCTCAATAAAGTGCCACACGCTTGCTGTTTCTACGGTAGCTAACTCAACATGCAGAAAGAAATGCATTATGTAATGACATTTCTGACAGTAGTCAGTGTAGTCAACTTTGAAAAGTGTGGGATATGCAGGTGTCAATGTCATGGAATAGATAGTTGGTGTCATACGTGTAAACATGCATTGTTTTGGCTCGCCCAAGCCTGAGGTATTTTAGGGAAGTTTGCAAACTGCGTCTTCAACTGCAGGAGTAGCATGTATATCTCGAAATATCGGGAGGCGTTTGCTGAAAGTAATGTGTTACTGGAACAGCCTGACGTCATAGCAATCCATTTCCGTTTTGATCCGGCCATTCCTCCATTTTTTTTTCTTTTGTGCAGCAAGAGTGCTCCAGTTAGAACGAAACAATTTATCGTAAGTAGAATATGTGCAAGTTTACACTCTCCACTGTCATACGTGTCAATAAAGTTAGCACACATTTTCAGTTTATGAATGTTTTGTGTTGTCACGGATTGATCTACATGAAATTAGTCTTGATCATGTTCGACGCCTGATAATTTTGTAAACAAGCAAGCGTCGCAGATGATCTAGAATACGTATTTGTTATTCATTCTGCATGTTTAAAAATTCGAGTGAACAATTGGAAGGTTGTGTGTGTATAAACATTCCCTGACGTTTCTAGTCGTCGTTTGCATATTTGGTAATTTGTAGTATCTACACTAAAAGAAGAACAAAATACCTAGACGGAGACGTGAGAATCATGGCTGTTGTGGTAGTCCGTGTCATTCAGACCCTGTGTATACCGAATGTGTCTAGGATATTATGACTCATGTTTCAGGAGACTTCCAGACATATTTTCTTGAATGTTTATCTTTCGAAATATCTTGTGCTCTTTTGTTTCGACGGTCGCCAAGTGTTAAGCATACTTGACTCGAGTCCCAGAAATCACGTGTATGATTTCCAGTGGGGTCACATCCCGGATTTTTCAAACAAACTCCCGCAGTATCTTACTTGGGCATGGTACTGTGAATATAGGTCATCCTTCGGAGGGATGTAAAGTAGTCTGTCCAGTGTGCAGGGAGAACTATACCCTGTGCAATATCTCTCTGAACTTCTATGTTAAGCAGTGATACAAAACCAGGGTCCTATATGAATTATATAGAGATTATTTAACTGCTGGGATCGATTATAGGGAAATCTTTCACAAGAGGTAGGCGCGTAGTTTTTTTCACGAACGGGCGCATGCGTGTGAGTAAAAAAACACAAAGCACGTCTACCATCAAGTAAAGGATTACCCATAGTCGATCCCAGCAGTTAAATAATCTATTTATTACATTTTAAATTACGTTTTTGCAAACAAGTATTCGCTTTATTGAACGTTATCGCGGATGATGTTGACGTCGGCAACACTTTATTGACTGAACGTCGCAACGTTAGTTATTATTGTGTTCTGAGTTAGTTATTAATATTTAGCGATAATGAATATTCTTGCACTGAGTTCAAACACCTGCGCCTCTTATAGCCATGTTGACATACAGAGAAAGTTGAGTGCTTCGGTGATGCCGAATAATTAAAAATAGACTAGACTGAATACAACATTTTTGTTCCTGAAGGAATTACTCTCGAGTGAAAAAAATAAACTTGATAACCAGTCACATTTAGCCAATTTCAATGGCTCGATTATTTGAGAATTGACTGGAAACGGCGATGCACTCCATTTGATATTGGCCGTCTTCACGGTAATGGATAAAATATGATATGCTGACAAAAACGGTTATTTTGCGTAAATAATTTGTTAAACATAATTGGTACGCACCAATAATTTAATTGTGTATTTAGCCAAATTTAGGGAGTTTTAACTGGGAATTTACGCAAATACGTTGCTTATCTGTAGCTCTGTCCTGTGACGTTTTATGTCATAGAACTATACCAAGCCTAGTTACATTGCCATTGTTGTGTACTGGTTAATGATATTGAGATCTTTAAAGTTTTAATACACAAACTTTGTCACATTTCTGTGATGATTAGTGCCATGTGTAGTTGTGCATGTCATTGTTGTGTTCCAGTTGACTTTTTGCGGTGTTATGCCCCATTAAAGGACATAATATCATGCTTCCCATACCCAGAAAAAGTTCAGAACTTTTAAAAATTGTATTTAATTTAATGTAATTTCAATTTTTAAAAATTGTAAAGACTGAAATTTAAAAAAAGGACGGAATGAATGCATGCATGCATATATAATGAGAAAATACAAAAATGCAGACTCTTGTCACCATATAGTATTTTCATTAAATGCATTTCAATATGCTAACATGGAGAGAAATAAAATAAATAGCAATATATTTAAAAAATGTAACGCTAAACTGAGGCATATACAAGTTCAACTAACACGAGTTCCAAAGAATCTAGAAAGACCGCGCTGCAAATTCAGAAATGCTACATACATTATAAATTTGAGTAATCGCACCTTGTGTATTGTTTCATGTTGATTGAACAATCAACCATAAAATGAACCCAATTTAGAAACAGCCGATTAAACACCGGTTCACACTTGTCATTGTTCAAGTTTACGCTACAATTAGTAGGCACTTAAAGGGAAACATGGCAATCTTGCAGTATTTGAAATTGGTGTCACTATTTATATATCCAGTATCATTTTTGTCCGTCTGTCCGTCTGTCTGTCCGTAAACTTTTATTTGTAGCGACAACTCCTCTGAAACTACTGGATGGATATTCATGAAACTTTACAGAAATGTTACCCATAAAGTCTAGTTGATCCTAGCAAAAATTCATGTTGATGTGAAATCCAGGATGGCCGCCAAAGCTAAAAATAGAGTTTTAAAATACAAGTTTGTAGCGACTACTTCTTGAAAACTATAAGTGATATTGATATGGGACTTTTTCTAAAATGATCAGCATGACATGATGTTGATCCTCGTCAAAAATCGTTTTGATTCAACGTTAAACATGGCTGCCAGCGGCCATCTTTGTTTACATAGAGTTATATAGTAAAAACTTGTAGCGACTACTCCTCTGAAACTACTTCACGGATTGTCATGAAACTTTACAGGAATGTTGCTCTTGATGTCTAATTGACCCTAGCAAAATTTCAGATCTGCCAGAAATTCAAGATGGCCGTCACAGCTAAAAATAGATTTTTAAAAAATAAGTTTGTAGCGACTACTTCTTGAAAACTATAAGTGATATTGATATGGGACTTTTTCTAAAATGATCAGCATGACATGATGTTGATCCTCGACAAACATCGTTTTGATTCAACGTTAAACATGGCTGCCAGCGGCCATCTTTGTTTACATAGAGTTATATAGTAAAAACTTGTAGCGACTACTCCTCTGAAACTACTTCACGGATTGTCATGAAACTTTACAGGAATGTTGCTCTTGATGTCTAATTGACCCTAGCAAAATTTCAGATCTGCCAGAAATTCAAGATGGCCGTCACAGCTAAAAATAGATTTTTAAAAAATAAGTTTGTAGCGACTACTTCTTGAAAACTATAAGTGATATTGATATGGGACTTTTTCTAAAATGATCAGCATGACATGATGTTGATCCTTGTGGAAAATTATTTTAATTTGACGTTAAACATGGCTGCCAGTGGCCATCTTTGGTTACATAGAGTTATATAGTAAAAAGTTGTAGCGACTACTCCTCTCAAACTACTTGACGGATGTTCATGAAACTTCACAGGAATGTTGCTCTTGATGTCTAGTTGATCCTAGAAAAATTTCAGGTCGGCCGAAAACTCAGGATGGCCGCCACAGCTAAAAATAGATTTAAAATAAATAAGATTGTAGCGACTACTTCTTCAAAACTATAAGAGATATTGATATGGGATATTTTCTAAAATGATCAGTATGACATGATGTTGGTCCTTGTTGAAAATCGTTTTGATTTGACGTTAAACATGGCTACCAGCGGCCATCTTTGTTTACATAGAGTTATATAATGAAAACTTGTAGCGACTACTCCTCTGAAACTACTTTACAGGAATGTTGCTCTTAATGTCTAATTGATCCTAGCAAAATTTCAGGTCGGCCGGAAATTCAAGATGGCCGCCACTGTTAAAAATAGATTTTCATAAAACAAGTCTGTAGCGACTACTTCCTTAAATCAAAATCAATCAGTAGATCTTTAAGGTCATTGACCTCTTGTTACTTTTACCCTGGTTACATTTAAATAAATCAAATTTTAAGTATTCACTATTTCGTCTTATTATACTATAAGTTTTAATATATTACTGGTGCAATAATATAAAAAATAATAATATGCAAAAACAAATGGCTTAATACAATTCGTATAATTAACATTAATGATAAAAACTAACGGGGCGCTGCTAGTTTTTGAAAACTCAAGATTGCCATGTGTTCCTTTAACACTTATCAGTGATTATAAAGTTAAAAAACACAGACAGGCTGAGTATCTCTGGCTAATTCGTAAGCAAACATTTGCAAATTTTCTGTTTTGATCAGCCATTTTGGCCGCTGGAGGGCGCCACATTATTTGATGTTTTACCCGGCTCGATCACGCAGTCAAATCTGTGAATAATGTCACAACTTTATATGACAGATAATGTTGAGCGCGGGGACACAAACCAGTTGATTGACAGCAAGAGGCGTAACAGTGGGCGGAGTCTTATCGCATCACAATTGGGTTTTCAATAAACGCTGGTTTTCAATAAACGCTGACATAATTAGTTTATCGATCTGAATTGATTGTCACTAATTACCTAAAACACTCAGCGGGATAGTGGCTTATAAACAGTGAAAGACTTTGTGAATTAGAATTCGGGATTTTCCGAGATCTTTTAGACAAAATCGGTCAGAAATTTGGATTCGGCAGACCGCCGATGTCTGGCGAATTTGGTGTGTATTTCTTACGGTTTTCATTCGACAGTTCAGGTTACTTTTCGCCTATGGCGATTTGGCGAATGACCTAGTAAGCCCATGATAATTAACCATTGGTGTCACAAAATGTCACGGGTAGAGCGTACTGGTCGTATATAGCTCTTGTTATCGGTTACACCCAAAATCTATTGTTCGAGGTGAAATAATTTCACAATATTCATGATCTATTCATGTAACACGTAAAAGCGTGCACATTTTAAGTGGCCGCCAGAGAGGCCGTGTCATAAGTTTAGTTTTGTGCTAATGCATGAAAACGTATAGGTATATTTTCCTTAAACGGCAAAATTGTATAAGGGGCCTCTCGTGTAGATTCAATACTGTAGATTTAGCCACGTTTGTCACGGACTGAACGGGGGAAATAATGATTTGGGCGTAATGTTTGCTATAAAACCCATTGTCTTCTAGCTATCGCCGGGATCATCGATAGTGATTTGTTGGGACAGAGATTGGACGGCAAATTTCACAGGCAACATGTGGTTAGTAGTTTTATTAAACTTTTATCGTATATTTGTATTCAGTGGGCGGCGCCATCTTGTTTGGCGGTTACGACATCCGGTTAGCATTGATGTTTCTCAAACATAACTTTAGACTAGCATATGATTTTGAAGTTACTTTATTAGATGTAATTATTGTAATTGATCATTAATTGTAAAACAATATTAATTTGATAACAGTGGATAATAGGTGCATTAGTTAACGTTGGCGTATAACTCAGTGATTGTAATACACGATTGTTAACATTGCGTGCATGCATAACTCAGTGAGTGTAATATATGAGTAATTTGATCATGTTTATATTACATGTATTAGGGGCATTGATTAACAGCGACGTACATAGCGTATACATGGCGTTGTAGAATATGTATACATTGCTACTCATCATTAGTACAGCTTACATATATTGATTGAATAATGATTTGTTTGGGTAATGATATTTATGCAAGATTGTTATGTTTGTCAACCGACATCTAAAACGTATGTATAATTACAGCCTAAGCCATCCAGGATATAAGCCATCCAGGATATAAGCCATCCAGGGTTGGAGTAAGCCATCTAGGTTTGGATATCCAGGAGTGGAGCTAAGCTTCCACGATTAACGTTACAAGCGGTGGAGACGGTCCCCGTACCTCCGCAGCCAGGTTTTACTAACGACAACCCCCGGGACACAAGGTGGGCCCGTTACCAGTCCTCACTGGGGGAATATCATTCACAATCTCAGTGGAGATTAACTATCATTGCATCGCGTCATCAACCCTTGCAGAAGGCATTTGATGACAATCATCCATTGAATTCGCGCATCATCATCTTCATGAGCTCTCGCGCATCACAGTTATCGCGCTAGATCAACATTGTTATAGATTTAACAACACTTTAGTGTCTTAGACATTCAGTATTTATAACAATACTAAGAACGTCTTAAACGTTCAGGAGAACATTCTTTTCATAGTTCATTTGTGTATTCGCTTGTTTTTTTAGATAATTGTATATATATATTAAACATATTTTAAAAGTTGCATTAAACTTATGTAAATGCATTCACCGTCATTGATTCTTTCCTGAGTTAGCCCAACCACTAAGGTCATCCTGTGACAACTGGTGTCAGAAGTGGGATTTTGGGCGACTACGGAGGGAAAGAATCAATAAGTGATCTTTATTATGATATACTAAATCTCTACTTATTATTTTAGAATTGTGTACCACCCTCTGGTCCATCAAGGCGACTGTCGACGATCACGGCCACAGCTTGGACGTCAATACACGACAAGGGTAGGGTGAGTCCAAACTGTTGTTTTGTCCGTTCTTTCCTTGGCGCGAGGTCGCAGTGGTCTACACGAGTGGGTCTGAGGCACTTTTGCTCAATAATTTGGGTGTTTGTTTTTACCTCCCTTGATATACACATAGTATCCAATTAGGTTGGCGAACAAGACGTTCTACTCGTGCTGTGACACTCGAGTATACTTATATTGATGGGAGAAGTAAATATACATGTACATGTTATACACATTTCTATGATTGTTTAAGGTTTATGTCCAATATCAAATTAAGATATTTTATGTAGGGTATATGTTTTGTGGAAGCTAGATACTGTCTATACATAGTTAGTAGTTAGCGCTAGTACAAATGTGTATGTAACTTGTCCTATGATGATGCCCAGGTATTTACTGAGGACACAGTGACTTACCATTAGTAGTTAGTTGAGTAGAATTATTAGTGACGTGTGTATTGTAATTATTGTAGTGTGTAGTTCACAATGTCTATAGACATGACGTCCATAAAGGATCTTACGGAAATGGGTAAGGAGTTAGGGTATGCTAGAGAGGAGCTTAGAACCTTTGTTAAAGACTAACAGGCTAGGGAAAGGGAATTTAGACTTAGGGAAAGAGAATTAGCAAAGCAGGAAAGAGATGAAGAAAGTATACTAGTTAAAGATAAGCTAGAATTAGAAGGTAGATTAGCTAAAGAGAAGCTAGATGCTGAGAAAGATAGGTTAGCATTCGAAAGTAGACTAGCCACAGAGAAGTTAGAATTAGAAGGCAGGTTAGCTAAAGAGACGCGAGATGATGAAAGTAGAATAGTAAGGGAGAAACAAGAGTTAGAACATGAGAGGTTCGAAACAGATGGTAGACTAGCTAAGGCTAAGATGATAATAGAAAGGGAGCAAAAAGAGTTTGATCATAAGTTAGCTTTAGAGTTGGAAGCAGCTAAGACACATAGTAAGGAAAGTAAAACTGAAGGGAAAGATAGTTATTCTGGGAAGTTAAAAGGTTCGAAGTTAACATACTTTGATGCTGACAAAGATAACATGGACAGTTACTTGTTACGTTTCGAGCGTTATGCTGAGTTACAGGAATGGACCAAAGATAAGTGGGCAGTTCATTTAAGTGCGTTATTGAGAGGCAAGGCCTTAGATGTATTTTCTAGATTACCTAGTTTAGATGCTCTTGACTATGACAAGTTAAAGGATGCTCTTTTAAAGAGATTTGAACTAACTGAAGAAGGTTTTAGAAAGCGGTTTAGAGCTTGCTTGCCTGAGAAAGGCGAGTCATTTATTCAGTTAATTAGTAGATCTAGAAATTACTTAGATAGGTGGTTAGAGTTAGGAAAGGTAGCGCAGACTTATCAGGGCCTCATAGATTTCTTGTTGCGGGACCAGCTATTCAATGTTTGTAGTAGAGATCTGTTCTTATTTCTTAAAGAAAGAAAAACTAACTAGTGTAGATGAAATGGCAACACAAGCAGATCAGTTTGCCGAGGCTAGAGGTGGAGCTCATAATGTAGTGTCGAAAGACAGAACTTTTAGAGATAGGCAAGGGGACGATCATAAACAGAAAGGCCAGAGTGGAAACTATAGAGGTGGAGGTAGTTCGATGGGTGCTCGAGGAGGTAGCAATAGTGGTAACATAGGTAGACCTTTTATTCGTTGTCGTCACTGTAATGGGAATCATGCTTCACATGAGTGTAGGAAAGCGGTGAAAGTGTCCGCTGTCGTAGACAATTTTAGTGAAAATAGTAGAGTGGACAACAATGTAGGGAGTCAGAACCAAGGTTTTAACAACCCATGGAATTTCGGTAGAGGTAGAGGTGGTCAAAACCGAGGTAGAGGTAGAGGCAGAGGTAGTAATAGTCCGGTTATTAAAACCGAGAGAAGTAGCTGTTGTGTTAAAGCGGATGGTGTAATGACGAAGATCGGAACATGTCTCTTTCCGTATGCAAATCTTCCAACGGCAGATGGTAGAGTGAATGGCACGGACGTAATTGTAATGAGGGATACAGGTTGTACAGGTGTGGTAGTTAGGCGTAGTTTAGTTACGGATGACCAGTTGGTAGGTAAACAGTCACCGTGTATGTTGTTAAATAAGTCGGTAGAGCACGTGCCAATAGCGAGAATAGATGTAGATACACCTTTCTTTAAAGGGACTACAGAGGCACTATGTATGGATGACCCGATGTATGATTTAACGATAGGGAACATAGATGGTTCAGCACTTCCGGTAATGTCCGATTTTAGAAGTAGCATAAGCAATGCCGTAGAGACTAGAGCGCAGGTTCAGAAGCAAGCTCAGGCTTATAGAAAATTAAAGGTTCCTGCAGCCGTAGGTGACATATCTAGAGCGGAGTTTATAGAAGCACAAACTCAAGACGAGTCATTATGTCCTTGTAAAGTGGAGGCCAAGGATGGTGTAGTGAAGAAGTGTAAAGGGTCCGGTAGTTGTAAGTTTGTACATAAGAATAGGTTATTGTACAGAGAATTTGAAGATAGTGGTAGCAGACAGTTTCACCAATTAGTGGTACCTACCCAGTATAGAACGACAGTGCTTAACGTAGCTCATGAGTCGATTATGGGAGGTCATTTAGGCGTAAAGAAAACGTCAGATAGAGTATTGGCAGAATTTTATTGGCCAGGCGTTAGTGGAGATGTAACTAGGTATTGTAGGTCCTGCGATGTATGCCAAAGGACAGTACCAAAAGGTCGAGTGACCAAAGTACATTTAGGTCAGATGCCCCTGATAGATACACCATTTAAGCGGGTAGCCGTAGACATAGTTGGACCAATTTTCCCAGTGTCGGATAGGAAAAATAGTTACATTTTAACCATGGTAGACTATGCAACTAGGTATCCGGAGGCAGTAGCATTGCCCTCAATTGAAACTGAGTGAGTAGCTGAGGCATTAGTTGATATGTTCAGTAGGCTAGGTGTACCAGAGGAAATGCTGACTGATTGTGGGTCACAGTTTACGTCCGAACTTATGGCTGAAGTAAGCAGGTTATTGTCTTTGCATCAAATCATGACAACACCATATCACCCTATGTGTAACGGGTTAGTCGAACGATTTAACGGGACGTTAAAGCAAATGTTACGGCGTATGTGTACCGAGAGACCCAAAGATTGGGACAAGTATCTCAATGCTTTATTGTTTGCATTTAGAGAGGTTCCACGAGAGAGTTTAGGATTTTCTCCGTTTGAGTTATTGTACGGTAGGTCAGTTAGAGGCCCCATGAGGATTCTTAGAGAGATGTGGGCAGGTGAAGTAGATAGTGATGAGGTTAAGACTACATATCAGTATGTTTTAGATCTTCAGGAGAAACTAGAGGAGACTTGTAAGATAGCTTAAAGTCAGTTAGTTAAGGCAAGTACCAAGTATAAACGGTACTATGACCAGAAAGCTAGAGCTAGGAAGTTTAAGATAGATGACCAGGTGTTACTGTTACTCCCGACCGACAATAACAAGTTGTTATTACGATGGAAAGGTCCGTTTTACGTTAGAGGGATAGTGAACACTATGGATTACCGTATCGAGATAAACGGAAAGTTAAAGACCTTTCATGCGAATATGCTGAAAGAGTATATCAGTAGAACCGATAATGTGCAACAAGGGGTGTTAACCGTAGTTAATGTTGCAGTTATTGAGGATAGTGAGGAAGACAGTAGTGAGGACACTAGTCCCATGTATTTTCCCACTAGTGTAGGTAGGGAGAGAGCAGCCGATGTAGACATATCGGGCATGCTTAGTGTAGAGCAGCAACGAGAGATGGATAGTTTACTCTCGGAGTTCAGTGATGTCTTGTCCGAAAACCCGGGGCAGACATATGGAGTGCAACATGATATTGTACTCACATCAGGGGAACCAATTAGAATTAAGGGGTATCCCATTCCATTTCACTCCCGATCAATTGTTGATGAGGAGGTGAAAGACATGTTGAAATTGGGTGTCATCGAACCTTCAAACGCCCCATTTTCATCCCCAGTCGTACTTATTAAGAAGAAAGATGGGTCAATTCGATTCTGTATCGATTTTAGGCAGCTCAATAAACGTACCATCTTTGATGCAGAGCCAATGCCTAATATTGAGGAGGTATTCTCTAAACTTGCGGGATATTCGTATTTCTCCAAGTTAGACCTCAGTAAAGGTTATTGGCAAGTCCCACTTTCAGACCGAGCTAAAGAGATGACCTCCTTCGAAACTTCGCAAGAACTTTTTAAGTTCAAGGTCATGCCCTTTGGTCTCGTAAACGCCCCAGCAACATTCTGTAGGTTAATGAGGAAAGTCCTGAAGGATTTGTCCAACACAGACAGTTTTGTAGATGACATCCTGGTGTTTACAACAACATTTGAAGACCATCTTAAGGCTCTACGTAATCTGTTGGAACGGCTACGCCGGTTTAAACTGACTGCAAAACCTAGCAAGTGTCACATAGGTTACGCAGATATAGAGTGTCTGGGTCATATTGTCGGGAGGGATCAGAAATTGAAACCCAACCCCGACAAGGTTAAGGCAATTCAGGAAGCACCAAGACCCGAGACAAAGAAACAAGTTAGGTCATTTTTTAGGGTTGGCGGGTTTTTACAGGAAGTTTATTCCAAACTTTTCGGCTATAGCTGCACCTTTGTCGGACTTGACAAAGAAAGGTCAACCCAATAGGATAACTTGGGGGGAAAGCCAGGAGCGAGCTTTTGTCTCTTTAAAGGGGAGTCTGGTAAAAACCCCAATACTAAAATTACCTGAACTTGACCAGGAGTTTATCCTCAGAACGGATGCCTCCGATATCGGGGTGGGTGCAGTCCTACTGCAAGAGCAAGATGGGTGTAGTCTCCCCGTGGCTTACGCAAGTCGGAAACTATTACCCCGGGAATGTAACTACTCTGTTATCGAAAGGGAGTGTCTTGCAGTAGTGTGGGGTGTCAGTAAATTCCACCGATATGTTTTTGGTAAGGAATTTGTCTTGGAGACTGACCACCAACCGTTAGATTATATAAATAAAGCAAAGGTAGCTAACAGTAGGTTAATGAGGTGGGCACTGACTCTGCAGCCTTACCGGATGAAAATTAAAGCGATCCGAGGAAAGGACAATATTGGGGCAGACTATTTAAGTCGCCGCACATAATGACCGGTTTAATACAATAGTGTATTGCAGGGTATTGTACAATAGTAGTATATGTTACGACAGGGTAGTGTACAATTGTAGAATAGTATTGAAATTGTAATTACATATTATAGTTAGGTTATAACTGCAGTGGTAATAGTTAACATACTCAAGCGATTGAGCGATCAGCTTGTACGTTTTGTCGCTCGTTTGCTCAGAAGAATTAATAGTTTCTTAACGTGTAAATATTAATTATCATTTTGTTGAATTTTAAAAGTGTAGCACTTTCTTTAAGTGGGGAGATGTTGTCACAAAATGTCAAGGGTAGAGCGTACTGGTCGTATATAGCTCTTGTTATCTGTTACACCCAAAATCTATTGTTCGAGGTGAAACAATTTCACAATATTCATGATCTATTCATGTAACACGTAAAAGCGTGCACATTTTAAGTGGCCGCCAGAGAGGCCGTGTCATAAGTTTAGTTTTGTGCTAATGCATGAAAACGTATAGGTATATTTTCCTTAAACGGCAAAATTGTATAAGGGGCCTCTCGTGTAGATTCAATACTGTAGATTTAGCCACGTTTGTCACGGACTGAACGGGGGAAATAATGATTTGGGCGTAATGTTTGCTATAAAACCCATTGTCTTCTAGCTATCGCCGGGATCATCGATAGTACTTTGTTGGAACAGAGATTGGACGGCAAATTTCACAGGCAACATGTGGTTAGTAGTTTTATTAAACTTTTATCGTATATTTGTATTCAGTGGGCGGCGCCATCTTGTTTGGCGGTTACGACATCCGGTTAGCATTGATGTTTCTCAAACATAACTTTAGACTAGCATATGATTTTGAAGTTACTTTATTAGATGTAATTATTGTAATTGATCATTAATTGTAAAACAATATTAATTTGATAACAGTGGATAATAGGTGCATTAGTTAACGTTGGCGTATAACTCAGTGATTGTAATACACGATTGTTAACATTGCGTGCATGCATAACTCAGTGAGTGTAATATATGAGTAATTTGATCATGTTTATATTACATGTATTAGGGGCATTGATTAACAGCGACGTACATAGCGTATACATGGCGTTGTAGAATATGTATACATTGCTACTCATCATTAGTACAGCTTACATATATTGATTGAATAATGATTTGTTTGGGTAATGATATTTATGCAAGATTGTTATGTTTGTCAACCGACATCTAAAACGTATGTATAATTACAGCCTAAGTCATCCAGGATATAAGCCATCCAGGATAAAAGCCATCCAGGGTTGGAGTAAGCCATCTAGGTTTGGATATCCAGGAGTGGAGCTAAGCTTCCACGATTAACGTTACAAGCGGTGGAGACGGTCCCCGTACCTCCGCAGCCAGGTTTTACTAACGACAACCCCCGGGACACAAGGTGGGCCCGTTACCAGTCCTCACTGGAGGAATATCATTCACAATCTCAGTGGAGATTAACTATCATTGCATCGCGTCATCAACCCTTACAGAAGGCATTTGATGACAATCATCCATTGAATTCGCGCATCATCATCTTCATGAGCTCTCGCGCATCACAGTTATCGCGCTAGATCAACATTGTTATAGATTTAACAACACTTTAGTGTCTTAGACATTCAGTATTTATAACAATACTAAGAACGTCTTAAACGTTCAGGAGAACATTCTTTTCATAGTTCATTTGTGTATTCGCTTGTTTTTTTAGATAATTGTATATATATATTAAACATATTTTAAAAGTTGCATTAAACTTATGTAAATGCATTCACCGTCATTGATTCTTTCCTGAGTTAGCCCAACCACTAAGGTCATCCTGTGACAACTGGTGTCAGAAGTGGGATTTTGGGCGACTACGGAGGGAAAGAATCAATAAGTGATCTTTATTATGATATACTAAATCTCTACTTATTATTTTAGAATTGTGTACCACCCTCTGGTCCATCAAGGCGACTGTCGACGATCACGGCCACAGCTTGGAAGTCAAGACACTACAAGGGTAGGGTGAGTCCAAACTGTTGTTTTGTCCGTTCTTTCCTTGGCGCGAGGTCGCAGTGGTCTACACGAGTGGGTCTGAGGCACTTTTGCTCAATAATTTGGGTGTTTGTTTTTACCTCCCTTGATATACACATAGCATCCAATTAGGTTGGCGAACAAGACGTTCTACTCATGCTGTGACACTCGAGTATACTTATATTGATGGGAGAAGTAAATATACATGTACATGTTATACACATTTCTATGATTGTTTAAGGTTTATGTCCAATATCAAATTAAGATATTTTATGTAGGGTATATGTTTTGTGGAAGCTAGATACTATCTATACATAACCGTTAGTAGTTAGCGCTAGTACAAATGTGTATGTAACTTGTCCTATGATGATGCCCAGGTATTTACTGAGGACAAAGTGACTTACCATTAGTAGTTAGTTGAGTAGAATTATTCGTGACGTGTGTATTGTAATTATTGTAGTGTGTAGTTCACAATGTCTATAGACATGACGTCCATAAAGGATCTTACGGAAATGGGTAAGGAGTTAGGGTATGCTGGAGAGGAGCTTAGAACCTTTGTTAAAGACGAACAGGCTAGGGAAAGCGAATTTAGACTTAGGGAAAGAGAATTAGCAAAGCAGGAAAGAGATGAAGAAAGTATACTAGTTAAAGATAAGCTAGAATTAGAAGGTAGATTAGCTAAAGAGAAGCTAGATGCTGAGAAAGATAGGTTAGCATTCGAAAGTAGACTAGCCACAGAGAAGTTAGAATTAGAAAGCAGGTTAGCTAAAGAGACGCGAGATGATGAAAGTAGAATAGTAAGGGAGAAGCAAGAGTTAGAACATGAGAGGTTCGAAACAGATGGTAGACTAGCTAAGGCTAAGATGATAATGGAAAGGGAGCAAAAAGAGTTTGATCATAAGTTAGCTTTAGAGTTGGAAGCAGCTAAGACACATAGTAAGTAAAGTAAAACTGAAGGGAAAGATAGTTATTCTGGGAAGTTAAAAGGTTCGAAGTTACCATACTTTGATGCTGACAAAGATAACATGGACAGTTACTTGTTACGTTTCGAGCGTTATGCTGAGTTACAGGAATGGACCAAAGATAAGTGGGCAGTTCATTTAAGTGCGTTATTGAGAGGCAAGGCCTTAGATGTATTTTCTAGATTACCTAGTTTAGATGCTCTTGACTATGACAAGTTAAAGGATGCTCTTTTAAAGAGATTTGAACTAACTGAAGAAGGTTTTAGAAAGCGGTTTAGAGCTTGCTTGCCTGAGAAAGGCGAGTCATTTATTCAGTTCATTAGTAGATCTAGAAATTACTTAGATAGGTGGTTAGAGTTAGGAAAGGTAGCGCAGACTTATCAGGGCCTCATAGATTTCTTGTTGCGGGACCAGCTATTCAATGTTTGTAGTAGAGATCTGTTCTTATTTCTTAAAGAAAGAAAAACTAACTAGTGTAGATGAAATGGCAACACAAGCAGATCAGTTTGCCGAGGCTAGAGGTGGAGCTCATAATGTAGTGTCGAAAGACAGAACTTTTAGAGATAGGCAAGGGGACGATCATAAACAGAAAGGCCAGAGTGGAAACTATAGAGGTGGAGGTAGTTCGATGGGTGCTCGAGGAGGTAGCAATAGTGGTAACATAGGTAGACCTTTTATTCGTTGTCGTCACTGTAATGGGAATCATGCTTCACATGAGTGTAGGAAAGCGGTGAAAGTGTCCGCTGTCGTAGACAATTTTAGTGAAAATAGTAGAGTGGACAACAATGTAGGGAGTCAGAACCAAGGTTTTAACAACCCATGGAATTTCGGTAGAGGTAGAGGTGGTCAAAACCGAGGTAGAGGTAGAGGCAGAGGTAGTAATAGTCCGGTTATTAAAACCGAGAGTAGTAGCTGTTGTGTTAAAGCGGATGGTGTAAAGACGAAGATCGGAACATGTCTCTTTCCGTATGCAAATCTTCCAACGGCAGATGGTAGAGTGAATGGCACGGACGTAATTGTAATGAGGGATACAGGTTGTACAGGTGTGGTAGTTAGGCGTAGTGTAGTTACGGATGACCAGTTGGTAGGTAAACAGTCACCGTGTATGTTGTTAAATAAGTCGGTAGAGCACGTGCCAATAGCGAGAATAGATGTAGATACACCTTTCTTTAAAGGGACTACAGAGGCACTATGTATGGATGACCCGATGTATGATTTAACGATAGGGAACATAGATGGTTCAGCACTTCCGGTAATGTCCGATTTTAGAAGTAGCATAAGCAATGCCGTAGAGACTAGAGCGCAGGTTCAGAAGCAAGCTCAGGCTTATAGAAAATTAAAGGTTCCTGCAGCCGTAGGTGACATATCTAAAGCGGAGTTTATAGAAGCACAAACTCAAGACGAGTCATTATGTCCTTGTAAAGTGAAGGCCAAGGATGGTGTAGTGAAGAAGTGTAAAGGGTCCGGTAGTTGTAAGTTTGTACATAAGAATAGGTTATTGTACAGAGAATTTGAAGATTGTGGTAGTAGACAGTTTCACCAATTAGTGGTACCTACCCAGTATAGAACGACAGTGCTTAACGTAGCTCATGAGTCGATTATGGGAGGTCATTTAGGCGTAAAGAAAACGTCAGATAGAGTATTGGCAGAATTTTATTGGCCAGGCGTTAGTGGAGATGTAACTAGGTATTGTAGGTCCTGCGATGTATGCCAAAGGACAGTACCAAAAGGTCGAGTGACCAAAGTACATTTAGGTCAGATGCCACTGATAGATACACCATTTAAGCGGGTAGCCGTAGACATAGTTGGACCAATTTTCCCAGTGTCGGATAGGAAAAATAGGTACATTTTAACCATGGTAGACTATGCAACTAGGTATCCGGAGGCAGTAGCATTGCCCTCAATTGAAACTGAGTGAGTAGCTGAGGCATTAGTTGATATGTTCAGTAGGCTAGGTGTACCAGAGGAAATGCTGACTGATTGTGGGTCACAGTTTACGTCCGAACTTATGGCTGAAGTAAGCAGGTTATTGTCTTTGCATCAAATCATGACAACACCATATCACCCTATGTGTAACGGGTTAGTCGAACGATTTAACGGGACGTTAAAGCAAATGTTACGGCGTATGTGTACCGAGAGACCCAAAGATTGGGACAAGTATCTCAATGCTTTATTGTTTGCATTTAGAGAGGTTCCACAAGAGAGTTTAGGATTTTCTCCGTTTGAGTTATTGTACGGTAGGTCAGTTAGAGGCCCCATGAGGATTCTTAGAGAGATGTGGGCAGGTGAAGTAGATAGTGATGAGGTTAAGACTACATATCAGTATGTTTTAGATCTGCAGGAGAAACTAGAGGAGACTTGTAAGATAGCTCAAAGTCAGTTAGTTAAGGCAAGTACCAAGTATAAACGGTACTATGACCAGAAAGCTAGAGCTAGGAAGTTTAAGATAGATGACCAGGTGTTACTGTTACTCCCGACCGACAATAACAAGCTGTTATTACAATGGAAAGGTCCGTTTTACGTTAGAGGGATAGTGAACACTATGGATTACCGTATCGAGATAAACGGAAAGTTAAAGACCTTTCATGCGAATATGCTGAAAGAGTATATCAGTAGAACCGATAATGTGCAACAAGGGGTGTTAACCGTAGTTAATGTTGCAGTTATTGAGGATAGTGAGGAAGACAGTAGTGAGGACACTAGTCCCATGTATTTTCCCACTAGTGTAGGTAGGGAGAGAGCAGCCGATGTAGACATATCGGGCATGCTTAGTGTAGAGCAGCAACGAGAGATGGGTAGTTTACTCTCGGAGTTCAGTGATGTCTTGTCCGAAAACCCGGGGCAGACAGATGGAGTGCAACATGATATTGTACTCACATCAGGGGAACCAATTAGAATTAAGGGGTATCCCATTCCATTTCACTCCCGATCAATTGTTGATGAGGAGGTGAAAGACATGTTGAAATTGGGTGTCATCGAACCTTCAAACGCCCCATTTTCATCCCCAGTCGTACTTATTAAGAAGAAAGATGGGTCAATTCGATTCTGTATCGATTTTAGGCAGCTCAATAAACGTACCATCTTTGATGCAGAGCCAATGCCTAATATTGAGGAGATATTCTCTAAACTTGCGGGATATTCGTATTTCTCCAAGTTAGACCTCAGTAAAGGTTATTGGCAAGTCCCACTTTCAGACCGAGCTAAAGAGATGACCTCCTTCGAAACTTCGCAAGGACTTTTTAAGTTCAAGGTCATGCCCTTTGGTCTCGTAAACGCCCCAGCAACATTTTGTAGGTTAATGAGGAAAGTCCTGAAGGATTTGTCCAACACAGACAGTTTTGTAGATGACATCCTGGTGTTTACAACAACATTTGAAGACCATCTTAAGGCTCTACGTAATCTGTTGGAACGGCTACGCCGGTTTAAACTGACTGCAAAACCTAGCAAGTGTCACATAGGTTACGCAGATATAGAGTGTCTGGGTCATATTGTCGGGAGGGATCAGAAATTGAAACCCAACCCCGACAAGGTTAATGCAATTCAGGAAGCACCAAGACCCGAGACAAAGAAACAAGTTGGGTCATTTTTTAGGGTTGGCGGGTTTTTACAGGAAGTTTATTCCAAACTCTTCGGCTATAGCTGTACCTTTGTCAGACTTGACAAAGAAAGGTCAACCCAATAGGATAACTTGGGGGGAAAGCCAGGAGCGAGCTTTTGTCTCTTTAAAGGGGAGTCTGGTCAAAACCCCAATACTAAAATTACCTGAACTTGACCAGGAGTTTATCCTCAGAACGGATGCCTCCGATATCGGGGTGGGTGCAGTCCTACTGCAAGAGCAAGATGGGTGTAGTCTCCCCGTGGCTTACGCAAGTCGGAAACTATTACCCCGGGAATGTAACTACTCTGTTATCGAAAGGGAGTGTCTTGCAGTAGTGTGGGGTGTCAGTAAATTCCACCGATATGTTTTTGGTAAGGAATTTGTCTTGGAGACTGACCACCAACCGTTAGATTATATGAATAAAGCAAAGGTAGCTAATAGTAGGTTAATGAGGTGGGCACTGACTCTGCAGCCTTACCGGATGAAAATTAAAGCGATCCGAGGAAAGGACAATATTGGGGCAGACTATTTAAGTCGCCGCACATAATGACCGGTTTAATACAATAGTGTATTGCAGGGTATTGTACAATAGTAGTATATGTTACGACAGGGTAGTGTACAATTGTAGAATAGTATTGAAATTGTAATTACATATTATAGTTAGGTTATAACTGCAGTGGTAATAGTTAACATACTCAAGCGATTGAGCGATCAGCTTGTACGTTTTGTCGCTCGTTTGCTCAGAAGAATTAATAGTTTCTTAACGTGTAAATATTAATTATCATTTTGTTGAATTTTAAAAGTGTAGCACTTTCTTTAAGTGGGGAGATGTTGTCACAAAATGTCACGGGTAGAGCGTACTGGTCGTATATAGCTCTTGTTATCGGTTACACCCAAAATCTATTGTTCGAGGTGAAACAATTTCACAATATTCATGATCTATTCATGTAACACGTAAAAGCGTGCACATTTTAAGTGGCCGCCAGAGAGGCCGTGTCATAAGTTTAGTTTTGTGCTAATGCATGAAAAAGTATAGGTATATTTTCCTTAAACGGCAAAATTGTATAAGGGGCCTCTCGTGTAGATTCAATACTGTAGATTTAGCCACGTTTGTCACGGACTGAACGGGGGAAATAATGATTTGGGCGTAATGTTTGCTATAAAACCCATTGTCTTCTAGCTATCGCCGGGATCATCGATAGTACTTTGTTGGAACAGAGATTGGACGTCAAATTTCACAGGCAACATGTGGTTAGTAGTTTTATTAAACTTTTATCGTATATTTGTATTCAGTGGGCGGCGCCATCTTGTTTGGCGGTTACGACATCCGGTTAGCATTGATGTTTCTCAAACATAACTTTAGACTAGCATATGATTTTGAAGTTACTTTATTAGATGTAATTATTGTAATTGATCATTAATTGTAAAACAATATTAATTTGATAACAGTGGATAATAGGTGCATTAGTTAACGTTGGCGTATAACTCAGTGATTGTAATACACGATTGTTAACATTGCGTGCATGCATAACTCAGTGAGTGTAATATATGAGTAATTTGATCATGTTTATATTACATGTATTAGGGGCATTGATTAACAGCAACGTACATAGCGTATACATGGCGTTGTAGAATATGTATACATTGCTACTCATCATTAGTACAGCTTACATATATTGATTGAATAATGATTTGTTTGGGTAATGATATTTATGCAAGATTGTTATGTTTGTCAACCGACATCTAAAACGTATGTATAATTACAGCCTAAGCCATCCAGAATATAAGCCATCCAGGGTTGGAGTAAGCCATCTAGGTTTGGATATCCAGGAGTGGAGCTAAGCTTCCATGATTAACGTTACAAGATGTGGAGACGGTCCCCGTACCTGCGCAGCCAGGTTTTACTAACGACAACCCCCGGGACACAAGGTGGGCCCGTTACCAGTCCTCACTGGAGGAATATCATTCACAATCTCAGTGGAGATTAACTATCATTGCATCGCGTCATCAACCCTTACAGAAGGCATTTGATGACAATCATCCATTGAATTCGCGCATCATCATCTTCATGAGCTCTCGCGCATCACAGTTATCGCGCTAGATCAACATTGTTATAGATTTAACAACACTTTAGTGTCTTAGACATTCAGTATTTATAACAATACTAAGAACGTCTTAAACGTTCAGGAGAACATTATTTTCATAGTTCATTTGTGTATTCGCTTGTTTTTTTAGATAATTGTATATATATATTAAACATATTTTAAAAGTTGCATTAAACTTATGTAAATGCATTCACCGTCATTGATTCTTTCCTGAGTTAGCCCAACCACTAAGGTCATCCTGTGACAATTGGTATTCGTGAACAATCGTAAAGATGTGTTAATGCTCTGATAAATGAAATGTGAACCCCAAATTGTACTTTTGTTTTCGATCGCTGTCGTACAAATTCGTTACCTCACCGGTTGACTCATAAAATTAGTTTTCAAATAAAACTGGCAATGTTCCGTCGTATATGCAAGCGTCTAATCATTTGAATCGATAAAGCATGTCGTCTGAGAACAAGTTAAATGTCAACACTAAATTTCCTTCATAGGAGGGAGAACAGCCTAAAAAACACCGGATTAAAGTCAATACTTGTCAAAAACAATAAACTAACATCTTGTGTGGTGTCACATATTAGTACTGCGAACAATTTAACGTTTTTGCAACAACGGTGTCGGACAAACACTGGTATAAATTGTCCTTGAAAACAGTGGGAAAACCTGGAAAAAAACTTGTTTTGTTCTCAAAAAACTGTGGGAACCCTGTAATACACTTACTTTGTACAGACTAGTTCTCCTTCTACCCTGGCTGGCATTTAACAACTAGTGACCTATATCATTGCCATGTGCCGGTTGAATGAATGTTGTAAATGTGTTACGGTCCCCTGCACATTTAGCCAGTAGAACATCCACAGACACTTTCACCTCTTGTCTGCACCGTATTTTCAATACTATAACACTTAGAGATAGCGAACTTGGTATGTGGATACATCTTGGGATAGCTGTGTGTCGCATACCAAAATAAGGCCACTGTGACTTTGACCTTGACCTGTGACCTCTGTCATAGAAAATGCTTGTCCAGACCGTATTTTCATTACGATAACACTAAGACTTAGAGATAGCAAACTTGGTATTTAGATACATCTTGGGATAGCGATGTGTCACGTACCAGAATAAGGTAATTGTGACCTTGACCTGTGACCTCTGTCATAGAAAATGCTTGTCCGGACCATATTTTCAATACAATAACACTTAGAAATACCAAACTTGGTATGTTGATACATCTTGGGATAGCGGTGTGTCGCATACCAAAATAAGGTCACCGTGACCTCTGTCATACCCCAAACATTGTGAGAAGCATCAGTATGAAGTGGAACTGCGCATATTCATGAAGTCATGGGGTATGCGTTTGCAAGGGTATTAATAACCTTCTGTGATAGTTATGGCTCCCCCACACAAAGTGTGGAGGGGAGCCATATTGATTTTGTGCTGTCTGTCTGTGTCGCAAACGATGTCCGATCAATAACTAGAGAATGGTTGGACCTATGGTCCTCAAATTTAGAAGGATGGTTGATCATGGCTATTAGATGAGCCCTATTGATTTTGGGGTCACTAGGTCAAGGTCGCGGTGACATTGACTATCAAAACGATTCCGATCAATAACTAGAGAATGGTTGGACCTATGGTCTTCAAACTTGGAAGGATGGTTGGTCATGACCAGTAGATGACCCCTATTGATTTTGGGGTCACTATGTCAAAGGTCAAGGTCGCGGTGACATTGACTATCAAAACTATATCCGATCAATAACTACACAATGGTTGCACCTAGGGTCCTCTAACTTGGAAGGATGGTTGATCATGACCTGTAGATGACCCCTATTGATTTTGGGGTCACTAGGTCAAAGGTCGCGGTGACGTTGACTATCAAATCGATATCCGATCAATAACTACACAATGGTTAGACCTAGGGTCCTCAAACTTGGAAGGATGGTTGGTCATGACCAGTAGATGACCCCTATTGATTTTGGGGTCACTAGGTAAAGGTCAAGATCGTGGTGACATTGACTATCAAATCGATGTCTACTAGGTCACAGGTCAAGGTCACGGTGACATTGACTATCAAACGATGTCTGATCAATAACTAGAGAATGGTTGGACCTAGGCTTCTCAAACTTGTAAGGATGGTTGGTCATGACCAGCAGATGACCCCTATTGATTTTGGGGTCACTAGGTCAAAGGTCAAGCTAGTGACGACATTGACTATCAAAACGATGTCCGATCAATAACTAGAGAATGGTTGGACCTAGGGTCCTCAAACTTGGAAGGATGGTTTGTCATGACCAGAACATGACCCCTATTGATATCAAAACGATCCCCGATCAATAACAAAATAATGTCCAATCAATAACTAGAGAATGGTTCGACCTAGGGTCCTCAAACTTGGAAGGATGGTTTGTCATGACCAGAACATGACCCCTATTGATATCAAAACGATCCCCGATCAATAACAAAATAATGTCCAATCAATAACTAGAGAATGGTTGGACCTAGGGTCCTCAAACTTGGAAGGATGGTTGACCAGTAAATATTACTGATACAGGTTGTAGATACAGTCACAGGGATATTGAATATCAAAACGATCTCAGATCAGTGAGAACGGTTGGACCTATGTCTGTTCGGGCGAGTGGGGGACCCATACGTTTTCGTCGCATGGACAATAACAATTTCTAGTTTTAGTTTGACATTCTTTTGATCTACATCTTTATTAGTTTTGCTTAGTTTTGTACACTCTTTTTGTTATGTCTGGGCGATCTCTGTAGTGTAAGGAAACACACTTTTCTTTCGAGAAAAGAGATTCAAGTTCAAGTCTTGGCAGGGACCTGACACACTGAGTTGTACATACAATTATTTTTTTCCACATCAGTAATGTTGTTTTTGTATATTAAACATATTTTTCAACAAAACACCTATTCTCATTTGTCACTTTCCGCCAAATCTACAACATCTCATGCACCCCACTTAAAGGGATGCACAGCAATCTTCATTTCAGATTTTGTAGTGTCCCTTCACTTCTTCAGTTCCTTACTAATTATTCAATCATGACCGTTACATCTTGGTAGTAATACTCATCCTTACAGCAGGTTGTCACACGGTTATTCTTCCGTAAATCACCCCAGCAACGACTAAGCCAGTGCCCTTCAATTAATAAATTATTGCTCCCCACAACAAAGTGTGGTCGGGGCGCCATGTTCATTTTGACCCCTATTGATTTTGGTGTCATCAGGTCAAAGGTCAAATCCGAGCTGACATTGACTATCCAAACGGTGTCCGATCAATAACTACAGAATGGTTGGCAGAAGGGAACCCAAACTTAGACGGATGGTTGCTCATGACCAGTCGATGGCCCCTATTGATTTTGGGGTCACTAGGTCAAAGGTCAAGGTCGTGTTGACATTAACCATCGAAACGATGTCCGATCAATAACTACAGAATGGTTGGACCTAAGGCCCCCAAACTTGGAAGAACGCTTCACCATTACAACTAGATGACCCCTATTCATTTTGGGGTCACTACATCAAAGTTCAAGGTCGTGGTCACATTCGCTATCTAAAGATGTCCGATCAATAACTACACAACGGTTGATCCTACGGTCCTCAACCATGAAAGGATGGTTGGTCATGACCAATAGATAACCTGTTCTTAGCTCCACTGATCACAGATCAGCAGACTCTGATCAGCAGAGCTTATGCCGTGATGCGGCGTCCGTCTGTCTGTCTGTAAACTTTTATTTGTAGCGACTAAACCTCTGAAAGTACTGGATGGATATTCATGAAACTGTACAGAAATATTCCCAATGAAGTCTAGTTGATCCTAGCCAAAATTCATGTTGATGTGAAATCCAAGATGGCCGCCAAAGCAAAACATATATTTTTAAAATCAAGTTTGTAGCGACTACTTCTTGAGAACTGTTAAGTGATATTGATATGGGACTTTTTCTAAAATGATCAGCTTGACATGATGTTGGCCCTTGTCAAAAACCGTTTTCATTCGACATTAAACATGGCTGCCAGTGGCCATCTTTGTTTACATAGAGTTATATAGTAAAAACTTGTAGCGACTACCCCTCTAAAACTACTTGGCGAATTTTCGTGAAACTTTTCAGGAATATTGCCCCTGATGTCTTATTGATCCTAGCAAAATCTCAGGTCGGCCGGAAATTCAAGATGGCCACCGCGGCTAAAAATAGATTTTTAAAAAATAAGTTTGTAGGGACTACTTCTTGACAACTTTAAGAGATATTGATATGGGACTTTTTCTATAATGACCAGCATGACATGGTGTTGGTCCTTATCGCAAATCGTTTCGATTTGACATTAAACATGGCTGCCAGCGGCCATCTTTGTTTACATAGAGTTATTTAATGAAAACTTGTTACGACTACTCCTCTGCAACTACTTGAGGGATTTCCATGAAACTTCACAAGAATGTTGCTCTTGATGATGTTCAATTGATCCAAGCAAAATTTCAGGTCGACCGGAAATTTAAGATGGCCGCCACGTCTAAAAATAGATTTTTTAAACATAAGTTTGTAGCGACTACTTCTTGAAAACTATAAGAGATATTGATATGGGACTTTTTCTAAAATTATTAGCATGGCATGATGGTTATCCGAGTCGAACATTTTTTTGATTCGACTTTAAACATGGCTGCCAGTGGCCATCTTTGTTTAAATAGAGTTATATAATGAAAACTTGTAGTGACTACTCCCCTGAAACTACTTGACGGATTGTTATGAAACTTCACACGAATGTTGCCCTTGATGTCTAATTGATCCTAGAAAAATTTCAGGTCGGCCGGAAATTCAGGATGGCCGCCATGGCTAAAAATAGATTTTCAAAATACAAGATTGTAGCGACTACTTCTTGAAAACTATAAGTGATATTGATATCGGACTTTTTCTAAAAATGATACAGCATGACATGATGTTGGTCCTTGTCAAAAATCGTTCTAATTCGATGTTAGACATAGCTGTCTGTGACCATCTTTGTTTACATAGAGTTATATAATGAAAACTTGTAGCCACTACTCCTCTGAAACTACTTGACGGATTTTCATGAAACTTCACAGGAATGTTGCTCTTCATGTCTAATTGATCCTAGAAAATTTCAGATCGGCCAGAAATTCAAGATGGCCGCCACAGCTAAAAATAAATCTAGAAAACATAAGTTTGTTGCGACTACTTCTTGAAAACTATAAGTGATATTGATATGTGACTTTTTCTAAAATGATCAGCATGACATGATGGTTATTCGAGTCGAACATTATTTTGATTCGACGTTAAAGATGGCTGCTAGTGGCCATCTTTGTTTACATAGAGTTATATCATGAAAACTTGTAGCGACTACTCATCTGAAACTACTTGATGGATTTTCATGAAACTTCACATGAATGTTGCTCTTCATGTCTAAATGATCTTAGCAAAATTTCAGGACGGCCGGAAATTCAAGATGGCCGCCATGGCTAAAAATAGATTTTTAAAAAATAAGTTTGTAGCGACTACTTCTTGAAAACTATAAGAGATATTGATATGGGACTTTTTCTAAAATGATCAGCATGGCATGATGGTTATAGCAGTCTAACATCATTTTGATTCAATGTTAAACATGGCTGTCAGCGGCCATCTTTGTTTACATAGAGTTATATAATGAAAACTTGTAGCGACTACTCCTCTGAAACTACTTGACAGATTTTCATGAAACTTCACAGGAAAGCTGCTCTTGATGTCTTATTGATCCAAGCAAAATTTCAGATCGGCCGGAAATTCAAGATTGCCGCTACGGCTAAAAATAGATTTTCAAAAAGCAAGTTTGTATCGACTACTTCCTGAAATCAAAATCAATCAGTAGAGCTTCAAGGTCATTGACCTCTTGTTATTTTCCGGTCACTAGGTCGGAGGTCAAGGTTGCGGTGCCCTTCACTATCAATACGATGTCCTATCAACAACTACAAACTTGATAGATCTAGGTCCTCCAACTTGAAAGGATGAATGGTTGCTCATGACCAGTACATCACCTTTATCCTTATTCATTTAAAGGTCAAGGTGCCGGTGTCACCGTGACCTTCACTATCAAAACGATTCCGGATCCAGAACATCTACATGCAGTCCGTACTTCTCATGGTATAATATATGTGTTATACCTTTTCTTGTTATGGTTCAAGAGTGTTGCATCCCTATAACTGATGGCCATTGCAAACTTTCATTATATATAGGTCACCGACCATGCGATATTCTGCACGCGAATAGTCAAAGTTGAATTTTAAAGCATTTAATTTTATCCTATAGAGAATGTATATGCGGAATATCCCTGGTAATTAGACAGTTTTATGAAATCTGATAATATCTTGATTAAAGTTTATTAGTGTACAACACCACTTAGGGAGGCCCATTTTTCAATCGTCGATGCCGATCGACATTTAATTCGGTTAAGCGTATGGAAAGTGTAGTTCATATCCTGCTTTATGCTAAACAATCTAAACACCGCCACCTTCACCACATTGCCTCCGCCGCCGCCGTCGCCGCCGTCGCTGCCGTCGTCGCTGCTGCCAACGCCACCAGCAGCAGCAACAGCAACAACAGCAGCACCACCACCACCAACAAAAACAAGAACAAAAACATCACCACCACTACCACTAGCAGAATCAGCAACAACAGCAGTAGCAACAGCAGCAGCACCACCACCACCACTAACAACACCACCACCACCACCACCACCACCACCACCACCAACAACAACAACAACACCAACATAAACACAAACAACAACACCCAACAGTAACACAACCAATACAAACACAAATAACAACATGTAGAGAAAAGTCGATTATGCGCATCGCAAATATCCGCGGGATAAACCAGGTAACTTTGTAATTATATCATGCCAACAACAAATGTCTCAAAAGAAGGTACATTTTTGAGACCGAAATGTATAGCTTGGCGCCGAACTGGTTTGAGGCCGAAAGATTCGACTCGCTAATATCTATGTTAATAAATTAATGGTCACTTGTCGAGGTTCGAGGTTGATTTTTTTTCTTCAGATCTTAACGCTCGATAATCAGTGAAAAATAAAATTCATCCAGTAAAAATTAGCAACGATAACATATTGTCTGTACCAATACAATTTAGGTTAGTAGGCGGGGATGAACCTGTCCTTACACGCTATGTAATGGTCTTGATACGCATGCGTGCTAGTGCAGGAAGTGCGTGAGTGAGCCAGTACTATCTTGCAACCTTGAAAGGATACAGGTAATTAAGCCATATATGTTGTGTTTTTATTGTATTTTGTAAATTGTTAACTTCGTTAAATATAGAATACAGATACTACAGATTGTTAAATATAACATACACATCGATGGTCTAGAATTATAAGGTCGTAATTATGCACATACTACATCCTTTAGATAAACAGTCATTTGTAAGATCTGGTGTATTTTGAAACCGAAAGAAGATTTATCAACCTTTGGATGAACCTTTACTGTACATTAGTCATATATTTTGAAACTAAAATATTTAGATAAACAGTCATTAAATTATTTTGTAAGATCTGGTATATTTTGAAACCGAAAGTAGATTTATCAACCTTTGGATGAACCTATACTGTACATTAGTCATATATTTTGAAACTAAAAGGAGATTCTTATAACAGTAAACTGTTATCGCAATATAATGATGTTTGTAATAAATCATTGCTAATTGTCATATTTCACATTGATAATATATCTTTAATACATAACAAATGGTACTGTGGTGGAATATTTAAGGTAAACACAGTGAATTTGAAAGCGAAATTGCACTAGTATTTCTCCGAATAAATAATCAATTTCTGGAGTTTTGTATTTCATAAATACTCTCATCACTGTACATAATGCGATAGTAACCACTGCCTATCCGGGGAGCAAGTGCATAACAATAGCTTCTGTTTATAAACGAAAGTACACTCCCATTAATTTTAAAATATAACAATCAATTGCTAGTTTATAAATTAAATGGAAATGACAACACTGACTGAATCGAAAACGAAATAATGATAAGCATATTTTGCTACTGCGCGTATAGACTATATTGTGTAGGGGAGACTAGGGTACATTCATTATTTACGTCATTATTAAACGTGTCATTATTAAACAGTCATTATTAAACGTGTGGAAAGTGTATATTATGGGGTTTGCAATATTTTAAAATGATAATAAATACTGATAGGGGCGATCCTTTTGAAGCAAGAAAAACAACCGAGGGAATCAAGCAGCCGAGTCCGTTTTATTGAGTCGTTAAAGTTCATGTATTCATGACACAAAATGTATAGAAGATATCAATCTACATGATCTTTCTTTTTTTTTCTTCTTCAGATCAAAATGGCAGAGGGCTGGCAGAGAAATAAAAGACTGGCAGAAACAAATCTGCACATGCTGGAGAACAACATTCTATGCGACGTAACATTTCTCGCAGGAAAAGACAGACACGAAGTGAGGGCCCATAAATACATGTTGGTTAGCAGAAGTCCCGTATTTTATACAATGTTTTGCGGTTCCATAGCAGAGTCACGTGACACAATTGAAATCCCAGATCTCGATGTGGAATGCTTCAAACATCTTCTTAGGTACTTTTGATACATACTTATCATCGTAAGTCCTGGTCAAAGCCACATTTAAAAGTTTATGTGGTTAATCGAGCAATCTGCATGTTATTCTGTATCGTATCAAAGTTGAAACTGGTGTTGTTTTCCTTTATAATACCATAGTATACTCAAAAAAATATTTGGGCAAAACTACTTCAGGTTAAGAAACATAAATCTATTTATAATATATATAAAACATAAAATGCAAAAGGAGTTGCATACTATGAAATATTGTAAACCATTGAAAATAATAAATCTGTTTAAACCAAAAGGAGTTCGGAGAGCTAACACTACGGAACTTTAATACATAATTCTATATCGATATTATTTTGGTAAAACTGTATAATAATTAGTTTGTATACATCAATACATTTTCACTATCCTAGTTTAATTGCAAGTGATGAATGGGTGACAATTTTGTGCCTTATGAAAACAAAAAGTTTTTTCCTGTTGAAATTCTGTAATTTAAATTGATGTTTACCGAATGAATTTATTTTAAATTGTATGCATGTTTATACAGCAATAAATGAACATGACGGTAATCCTACCCTTTTAGATGTGTACAACTGGTTGTTCTTAAACATGAAGAAACTAAAACGGTTAACATATTGGATTTTTGTATAGAACAAAACGCACGATCTTTGAATGTTTACATAGAAAGTATTTAAAGTTCTCCGGCCATGTTTTATTTCATGAACATGTTTATGTTTATTTAAATCGAAATCAATACACAACAATAGATATTTACACTTCGCACATTGAAATATCTGTGAAAAGCGAGAATAAGATTTTATTTGATGTCGTAGAAAACATCCACAGATAAATGTATTTATCAATTATCTGGCAATAGTTGTGAAGCTATACAAAGCAGATTTACCTCATTTCCCCTTGCAGTCACGCAGTGGTAAAAGTAGTATCTACGTCATGCAAATAATACTTATTTTTACATACAACGTAATAGCGGTTTTCAATATATGTTTCTCTCCGAGACTATCAAGTAATGTTCATATGATGTTTAAGAGTTAAATTTGTTAATTGATACTACTAAAAAAGGGTGGCCATTCATCTTTAAGATGATTAAAAGAAACCATGTATGCGTGCATGTACGTTGGAGTATAAGTATTTACATTCGAAAACGTAGCGTATGCCTATTTGTGTACGGTACTTTCTCCGTGATTCAAAATAAACATATTTTATTTATATTTCTGATAGGTTCCTTTACACCGAAGCATGTGATATCACGCCAGACACGGTGATGTCCTTACTCTATGCAGGGAAGAAGTATGACGTCGGAGATCTGGTGGCGAAGTGTAAGGAATACCTGGAATCGGAAATATCTACGGATAATGTGTGTGTGATTCTACAACAAGCGCACGTGTTTGATGAACAGGATCTTGTGCAGCAGTGCCTGTCATTCGTGTTTAGAAATGGCGATACGGTACTGAAATCTAGCGGTTGTTTAGCTCTCGGAAAAGAGGTACTGCGATTGGTTATTGCATCCGACTTGCTTAAGGCTAAGGAAGAAAATGTATACGAAGCATGTATAAAATGGGCTGAAGAAGACTGTAGAAAACAAAGAAGGGATACGAACGATGCGAATTCCAGAGAAAGCCTTGGGGACCTTGTAAATTTGATCCGATTTCCACTCATGACCGCAGAAACATTTAATTCACTTGTCTCGGACGGCGAACTTCTGACTGATAGTGAAAAGGTCGATGTTTACAAATGTTTGACAACAAAAACAGAAAGGAAAAGCATGTTTTTGACCAAGCTCCGAAAACCGGATACTATATACATTCAAATAAAGCGATTTGACGATGATGGACCAACCGAAACATGTTCGCTCGATTATGGTTCAACAGAAGCTATAGATTTTCAGTGTTCAGAGACAGTATCTTTAATTGGTGTTAGTTTATACAAATGTGAACAACCCTATTGTGGTACACTTGCAGTTTTGGAAAACGATGATCAATTGCTTTCTATGGAGATTAAACTGCCGACAAATGAGGAGAGTATTTTGGGGAATATATTGTTTGACACTCCTGTTTGTATTGAGAAGGATACACAATATACGTTGCTATTGAAAAATACTACAGTCACTGAAGTATATAATGTTTCGAACCGTCGTTTTGAAAATAGAACAATAAGTTTAACTGGTCATATTGGTTGTAATGGCAATACCAGTGTTTCTGAACAATGCCTTAAAGTACAATTCTTTGGCAGCTGCAAGACCAGCAATCGCACCAATGAAAATACTGGGCAGTTTCAATGTTTAAACGTTAAATGGTAAACATCACTCATCGATAAATCTGCAACACAATCGGCATACACTCGTTTTATGCGTCCAAATAGGTTTGCAATATTGTACAAAAACTGCCGCGCGGTGTAGTTGTAGAGCGTCCGCCTCGCATGCGAGAAATCGTGGGTTCAGTCTCCAACCGGGTCATACCAAAGACTTTATAAAAGTGGTAATAGTATCTCTCTTCCTGGATGCTAAGCATGTAAAGTGTAGTTATAGGACTAGTCGGCCCGGTGTCATTATGTTGTGACTGGGTGGGTTATCATGGCTTGTGTCCAAGTGTGACAGCACTATACAGCTGAGCGTAGCTCAATGCTAACAGTAGACACCGTCGTGATATGACTGAACGCTTGGTAAACCCTATATATACATATGCATACATTACTGTACATAACTAAACAGTGTTTGTATTACCCATCTGTAATTATTTTTGTATCATAAATGACCCAAACTATATGTGGACAAAATCATCAAAATTATTACCGAATTCATTTGCCTTATACATAAACTAGATACAATAACCACCGAACACAATTTATATATTAGGTATTAGCTGTCTGTAAGGTCTGGAGCTGCAGATGTCTGCCCCACCCCCACCGCAACCCTCCCCGTGAGTTCGATCCCCAGTGGTGGCATATCTGATGAAATCTTCATCTTTCATCTCACATCTCTCTGCGGTAACTGTCTCACATTCAAATTTGATTAATTTCATTTGGTAATTCAACAAATGTTATGTGGGGGGTGCGGGTGTCCGACCAAAGTTGACGTTTCAAAATGTCTCGTAAGGGTCCCATGCCTAGTTAGGGAATTCCTCACGGGTGTATATCTCACACCCAGTGTTTTACGTGTGCCATTGTTTAGTGAATTTATTTGGTTCTGCATTATGCACACTTAGGTTTATGATCAATATTTATTTATTTAGCCAATGTAAGACAATTAACAGACAAAACAAGTATATTTATGTCTGTCTATACGCACTGTATATAGGTTACCGATTTTACCAGGAAAACAATATCATGCCGCAAAAACTTTTTCAGCCCGAGGGCCTTCATCAGTTGCTATAACATCTCAACCTATTCCTTTTATAGCGTTTTTAGTTCCAATATATTATTTATAAAGATTTCAAAATCATTGTCATATGGATTGGATTTTTCGTATATTCGTAACTCACGTGCCAAGGTGGTAGTTACATTTTACTAACTGTGTACTCTAATAATGTCACTTTCTTATGCAGATTATTAGCAAGAGAAATATTTAATGTGTCGTATATACAAAACTAAATCTCGTTTCTATAGATATATTCAAATCAGCCCTTAATCATATTAAAGATTGTTTAATGTTTGGCTTGACGCTGGGTTGGTACCAGACTATAAAGTCAGACGTGTAATCACATTAAATTTAATTTTCTCTTCTTTCTAGTTACTCTTTCTTTTTCTAAAAGTAGCCTATACTAAATAGGCAGACTGACGCTGGGTTGGTACCAGACTATATTAAGTCAGTCATTAATCACATTAAAGTTATACGTTATATTGGCTTGACGCTGCGTTGGTACCAGACTATATTAAGTCAGCATTTTAATCACATTAAAGTAAATTGCCTCTTCTATCTTGTTATTATTTATTTTCTTAAGAATAACCTATATTAACTAGACAGACTGACGCTGGGTTGTTACCAGGCTATCTTAAGTCAGCCGTTTAAATGTCAATCTCCATTATCAACGTCATGTTCGAAATCGTAGCTTTATTTGGAAGTTCATATATCACTGTCAGTCGGGGTTAGTACCCGTTTTTCCGGGGTTAGTATCCGTTTATTATAGCTATCCATGGGGTTAGTACCCGATTTTCATTAAACAGAATAGCTTCTAAAAGTATATATTTGTACTTAAAAAATACGTGCTTAAACTGTTTTTTACCAGACTGTTCCCAATGAATTCTTCAAAAAGAATAAGCATTAGGTCAATGAACATTATTTGATAACTATTGTTTTAGTTGTATTTGCCAAAAAACCCGAAGAGTGCCTAAATACATTAGGAACCAACAGTCAGAATGAAAACATTCAACTGCATTACGTAACTAAGTCCGTCTCGATATAGTCAGTTTTTAAATTGATCTCATCCAATCGATTACCTACTGTTTTTAACACCTGGTGAGAAACACTTTACAAATCTCACGGTAAATATTTAATCAGCTGTTGCATAATGTGCCACAGCAAGTGTCTAATCGGTAGAGCCGACTGCCACATTTCTCTAATTATCATACCTACACGTATGCAGTTAGTAATATTCTTTGATCTCTCCAAATTATACAATTTTAGTCTGCGAGATTTCTTTTCTGTATGGGTATAGAAATATTAAAATTACCATTACATTAAAATGTATGTAATTTCTTGGTGTATGTAGTATGGGAGTAAATATCCCATTCGGGCATACACCGTTTGACGAGTATTCAGAGAGTTGTTTCATATGGTGGCAGGCATTAAATAGTTAATGATCAGGTCTACATAAACTTTAATCTGTTAATTTTCACCGGCTAATATTGACACACGGCAATCTTGATTTGTTTAAAACTCGCGGCTGGTTATTTTTTTCTGTAAAACTTTTATATTTGCAAATCATGGAATATTTGTTTTGAATAGTTCAAATCAAATTGGTTTTGACATTACATAGTGTTTATTATATTGCATTAATACATATTGTTAATGTGTAATGTTCATTTTATTGAATTCCTTCTGCAACGCTTTTCTTATCATGTATCTCTCTTACAGTTAAACGAATGCACCAAACGTTTTGACGTATATGCAATCGAGACGAATACGGATGAGTAATTTAACAGCCAGATTATTTGCTTATGTTAACCAGAATAGGAACCTATATGTGGATTTTCATCCCAGTGTTAACCCATAAGGAGTACATCAAAGAACATCAAAATATATTTTGTTACGCGTGTTTAATATTACCACCAACTTTGTGTTAGTTAGTTCACAATATGTCCAATGTGTAAACATTCTGCATATTTTTGACTAGATGTAAATTTAGAGTCTGCAATGTTCATTCCTGCTGCCGCCATGTAAATAAATTACACATTACAGCACCGCAAACATAGCCAGTTATATTAATGTGGAATAAGGGACATTATTATCATTCCTGTTGCCATCACGTAAGCTTTTTGTATTGGTGTGCCGTTAAAACACCAATCAATTCATTATAAGTGGGCTCATTAGAAATAATACGGTAAATAAATTACACATTACAGCACCGTAAACATAGCCAGTTAATGTGGACTAAGGGAAATTATTATCAGCAATTCGTACTACAGTGAACTATACTAGTTTTCTCCCTTGAACTACTCGGCTTAGGGAAATGGTTCCTGACATCAAACGGATGCCAGCGGTGTGAATAAGTCATTTAATTAAACTTTATAAAATTAAGGAACACGAATAAGCAAAAGTATTTTACATAATCAAATTAACCAGGTAAATTCATTATCTTTTAATGTTCATTCAGCAAAAATGGCCAAACTCTATATAATCTGAAATAAAACAGATTATCACCCACATATCATGCCTAAATGAATTTTAAAACTGTAAAACAATATCATTTGAAATGTATCTTTCCCCATATACGTATTGCGAAATGGAAAATAGAACAATTAATGTGATTTTACGTTGACTGAGAGTTTATTGAGAAAGCAACCTCAAAAGGAAATGAGATTGATCTCGCTAAAATAAATTTGCGAAGATAACCATATTTGTACGAAATAACTTGTTGCGGCAAAACTTGAACAATTCACTGACAATGGTAAAAGATTATAAGAATCTGTCATGGATATCCGGTGAAGATAGGGAATTCCAACCAGATGTATACATTTTTATCGGAACCGAGGCTCTCCGATTAAAACACTTATACCGAGGGTTGGAATACCCATGATACGTTCTTTTTCTTGCATATCAGAGACATGTTGTGCATTAACGCCGCCAGATACTAACGTTTTGCGTGTTTTCCTGCATACCGGATGTTGATGCATGCGTGACTTTTATCTTTACCCATAAAGATAAGACTTGCCATCCCCCATGCAAAACGTGGATAGCCTTATCCGGTATGCAAGAAAACATTATACATAGTAAATCTTACGGCAGTTTGCTGCACAACCCACTCTCCCAAACGTCGGATGGTCCCGTCTCAGGGACTGTAGATCCTGATACAATTATTTGTCAGAACAAATTTTCTCCCTATGCTAAACATATATATAGTCAAAGTCTAGGAAATATATATTCTGGAAACAAATTCTAGAGGCAAGCCTTTAATAAAACAAAGATTCTCGCATGACTGTGAATACAATTCTGCAATATATTGCATTGATTGATTTATCAGTTTTTCACCAACTCTTTAAACCCTTTAAAAGAGGTAACACTCTTGTGAATTGTTCACTTTGACTTATTTGTTCTATTTGTTCGCTTTGACGGTATTATATGGCAAACTCCATTTTGTCTTCCTCCAAGATCGCTGTTCGAATATGACAACATTACTGGGCGTAAGATCACATAATTTCGTTTGTGTAAAAACACATGTTTAGGTTATTTAGGAAAGAGAGAGGCGAAAGCTAACTTGGATTGAGCGACCCGTGCCCTACTTTTACTATCAACTATATTCCTATGGATCCAATAAGTGCACAGATGATAGTATTAGTAATACTGATTTCCAGCAGGGTATATGGGAATATACAAATCTGTTTGATTGCATTTCACCCTTCGGCTCAGGGTGACGTGCAATCGAACAGGTTGGAATATTCCCATACACCTTGCTGGAAATCTTTCTAACGAATTTATCTCCATTTACGAGCGATATTGATTGATATAATTGAAATTATAGTAAACAACAAGTTATTTCACTTATATTGTAATGCATATTTTACTCGGTGTCAGGCGTTCTTCTGGTTGCGGAAAGATTGAAGGAAACATGAGCTTACATCGAATCAAAGAAGCATGCTTACATACTCTTTAAATGGTATGACTGATAAATATTGTATATTTGATTTTAATTTAAAAACAAATATTGTTGAATGGGCGGATTTGCTTCGCCACGGTCGACATTATTTTCCTCAGGTTGACGATATCTCCTGTCACCCTCACAGGGATGCGATATTTATAAACTGGTACACCTTGGCTCTCACACAATCAAAAAGGGGAGTTTTTAAGAAGTGGTGATCAACTCGGATATAGGGATAGCCCGAATACGTCTTCATTCCACGAAAGAGGCTTAGAAAAGTGTCCTTCACATTAACACACTGATGAAACCCACTGGACCGGTTAGTCTCGAACCCGTAATCTCCGTGGTGCAATCCACTGAGCCACTTGGCTTATGCTACGGTGTTATGACCACAAAAACTTTTTTTGCATTTCTCTTTAAAATGATAAATTATGCTCATAAAGATATCAGTTTTCATAAGAACAATGCAAGTGCGTCCGTTTAACATGTTATTATAAACAGAGTATAGAGTTAATTCATGTTTTAAAAATACCAAAGACAATTAGCAGAGTTGTAATGCATTTATTAATATATACTCAATAGTTACACACGTCTTGATGTAACAATATAAAGATAGCACTAATTATAAATAGATGAATAATGTCACATTTTTGCAAATCCTATTTACATGGTTGTATATAGCTACATTTCCACCAGATACCTATACCCTCATAAGACAACTTTATCATGAACAGGTTATGTATTATTTTCTTCTCTTAAGCTAAATATATATACATGTATAAAATTTATATAACTTTTTTATTTTATAAAAAGAAATCCCAATTTTATTATTCCGTATGATTATCATAATAATAATTGTAGTAACCAATTCTCAAAAATATGCAATAATGTCTATTTCGGTCGTTTCTTTTCCTACTTCAGTTGAATCTTTTGAAGAAAGGTCGCCGGTGGATGCACTTTTTTCAAACCCATAATTGAAGAAACACCCTTCGGCTTCTGAGTCGATTGACAGCAGTGGAGATTTGCTGTCCTCGGTTTCCTTTAAGCTAGTTTTATTTGGGTTACTGATAGCTTCCATAAAGCTGTCTCTTCGGAGAGGCGAGTGCTCCCTATCTCCTTTATGTTCAGATGTCCTCGCTTCTGAATCTTCAATCACATTTGCAACATTAGCAGGTTCATTGGTATCCTCACTATGCGTTATCATTTTACTATTACTATCTTCAAGGACAGCATATGCATGGTCTCCACTTCCGAATTCCGTAGGTGTTTCACTGATTGTAAGCGTAATTTCATCTACATCGTTTAATTGAGACTGCAACGAATCTTCACCTTCACAAAATATTAAATCGTCACACACCAATTTTGATTCCATTTCTTTATCGTTATTGTCCACCATAGCATAAGTATCTTCTGTTATCTTCATTCTACTATCATGGTCTACATTTCCTTCCTCCACAATCACAGATATGTATTCACATCTTATTTCTGTGTTAACTTCACTTGTGATAGTAAGTGTGAATTCGTCAATATCAAGCATTGTGTCATCCGCGATATTTGTGAAGTTGGAATACGAGCTACATCGTGTGAAACTATCCATAGTGTTGTCGTTTTCCTGAGCACTTGTAAAACTTGTAGCATCCGAACCATCGTCATTGTGGTTACATTGCTGAGATATCGATGCATTGACCTTGTTTGCAGCATCTATAACATGAGAAACTAAATACGTTTGTCCCGTAGTATCGTCTTCGTTCAAGTTAGAAGAGCTCTGCGATTTTAGGGTAGAGTCCTCTTTTTGTCGGCGAGTTCGATAGGGAAAACTGTAAGCTTTACTCAGATGACCTGATGCTTGTTTTTCTTCAAATTTATTGATTTGGTTATTTATTTTTGCATCCATTGATGTATATATAACAGAACTAACTAAAGTGCCTTCTGTCAACTGTGATTGTGAGAAAGAGGGCGATGAAATGCATTCAGATTTGTCTTCTATAGCAGAAGGTTCTCTTTTCAACTCGTATGTTTGACTTGAATAGTTTGTGAGTATACTTTCGCTAAAGTCTATATCAAAAGAGAGAGGAGTTCCGTCAATAACATTACTTTGATCCTCGTATGCGTTAATCACTAATACAGCAGTAACATCGGAATCATTAGTTTTATCTAGGACTTCAGCAATATCTCCCGCACTGTAATCCACATTAAGAGTAATTCCTTCTTCAGGGGCGTTTCCATTGCCTTTGTCTGATTTAGTGTAGGCTGATTCCTGATTTAGTACGCGTGAAATGTCACCAATTAGAGTAAGTTCGTCAAAAACAGTAGCCTGTACATGTGCAGGAGAGTCGTGAGTTTCTATAACATCATCCAAATAACCGAGGGCTGTATGGTGATCATTTGTGTATTGTTGACGTGTTGTAATAGGCGATAGTACAAAACCTGTGCTTTCACTAAGAACATCTGGACTGTCATTTATTTTAAGTTCATCTTCAAAACTAAATGCTACTGGATGGTTGGTTGATGTATTACATTCAATACGGTAATTTTTAAAAGAATAACATGGTGTACTAGCTACTACGTTTATATTCCTGTAAGATGCATCGTCGGTATCGATATCAGTTACAATTTCACTTCGTCGTACACCCGGAGTAGCTTGTTGTTTCTGCTCTCGTTCTGCTCTGTCTTCCGTACTTGTTTTAAAACTTCTCCACCAGCTTCCTTTTCGATCTGAATCCGATAATGATGTAATATTTTCAATGAAACGTTCATAGCTATTGGTACAGTTTAACAAGTATTGAACGTTTGAGAATGGTAGAAGAAACATACAGAGTTCAAATCGCTCTTGTACATGAAGATAATTAAAAACGTCACACAAGCCAAATTCATAAGGGTATTATATAAAGATGTGGAATACGACATTACTTTATAAAAAAAAAAGCGATACATAATATGCAAATTACGTTTCACGGCAACAGGAACGATTGACTACATATGTTGCTTGCAGTGTACAAGCTATCTAGACAATAAATTCGAAAATGATAAATTTCGCTGCATTTTATTGGTTAAATCGCATCACGTGATCATTGTTCATACTGCAATAAACGTTTATAACCCAAATCGCATTGCTCAATATTTTTATTTAACGTCGTTGTACAGTACCGAGAAAACAAAGGTCATCCGATACGACGTCAGTAGGTAGAATTTGAACATTTGGACACATGTATGCGTTGTATACACGCGTTTTACTAAAAAAAGATGGACTATCGGAATAATAAGAATTAAATGGATTATATAAATTCATCTTTTCCGTAGTTTACTTGAAGTGTAAAAGCACATGCGGCATAATCTGGTTTGAATTATGGTTTGTGCTTGATTCGGCTCAATTACATTCCCACAAACTACAGAAAACTTAATTTGCTTTCTGAGGGGTGAATTTGCTTAGATTTAAAATTTTAAAGTTATAAGTTCTGCAGTAGTTTTGTGTTCCCATCTACTAGTACATACTGTAAACGTTTACACAATTACCATGTCCTCATAGATTGAGTATAATGTATGTATTTTATTTTATTTGCATGTGTACACCCACTTCAACAAAAAAACATGTTAACCCATTTTAATTACATTTATTTTCCAGTTTTAAAAGGAATTACACTAAACATGTAAATGCCTGCCGCACGTGAAGGACATGAATGTACTTACTTGATTTATCTTTCTTAATTTTTGATAATATTTCTTCAATAGACGCGTTTTTTCGTTTGCTCGCAGTACGATCCTGGAATCAAAATAACGTAATTTATAATATCTAAATATCTAAAATGTAGCTGTTTATTAAATAGTTAAATTTAGTCACAGCATGTTCAGGTTAAATTAATTATTTACAATAAGGCAGTTTCAGAATAAAGTATATGAACAGCATCTGCCAAATTTAGCTTAACATCCTTCAGTCAAGGCTGCCGAATTTTCCAAATAACAACTAAAATCATGAATTGGTTAAATAAATAAATAAGACACTCCATATACTTGATTATAAAATGTAAATTTAATTTAATCTGATTCTTCAGGTTGCTTAGATACATATTCATATTAATAACTGTTTAAACATTACATATTAATAAGTGTTTAATGCATAGAGTGCATGTTTTATATGCATATGCATTCAGATCTCTGTAACTGATAGTGTAGATAGGTTATATGATGTGCATGAGTACAGCCATGGAAAAAATAAAATGAAAAAAGAAATTAATGAAAGTGTACACGAACTCATCTATACCAACTCTGTTATTGTTATATTGCTCAAGCACACATGCGATATGTCAAAAAATTCCTCATGCACTTATGTGTATGGAAAGCGCACGTATTTATAGAAGTACTGAAACATGAAGTTTATTAAGGGATTATAGGAGTATATTACTTAAGGAAATACACGGTTAGTGTAAAAGTGGGAATACATCATGCAAGTAAAACACAAACAAATCGGACTGGTTGAACTCGACATGCAAAATGAATTATTCAGAAGAAAAAGTGTGTGTCATAAGATCTGTCATGATTATTTTATCTTTGTAAATCAAGTGTCCGTGGTCAGACAAACGCCATATAATTAGTGTATTTTGAGATTGTCGTCTGCTTCCAACACAAACAATTCATGGCTGAGATTGTCGTCTGCTTCCAACACAAACAATTCATTGCTATCAAGGGGTGGTAATCCAAATCAGCAGTAAATATAGGTAAACGGCTGCATTAATCGCTTTATATTTGGCAATGTGAGGACCTGGGCAATTGTCGTATTCTTTTACACACACGGGTTGACGGCCATTTATCAGGCGTCATATCCATTCTTTTCCGTTAGCAGTAACATGTGTAACTCGTTAGTGTCTGTATCAACAACGTCTTATATGAGAGTATAGCGATATGTGAGCAGTTACTATAAATGCAAGGTAGTGCATTCGTTTGTTTTTCATGAAAATGCTTTACATAATGATCATATCATAAATAATTCATCCATTTTGTTTTTATCGTTCTGCTTTTCTCTCATACTCTGCATAGGATCGTATCCGTATAATGTCACTTTATAGTTGAAATGAACTGCTCTCTCATTGCCGTCTGTCAAGAACTGCTTTGAAACTATTTGCCCACCACTTTTTTCAGGATTAAAATACTCCCTGTTGCAATGCGAAGTATTTTCTGCAACGCTATTTGTGTTACATTCTGGTTGGTTGTTATTTATAGTCGGGTTGTTATTGTAAACATGCTGTGCACGTGGTATTCGTGAAGACACACGTTGGTTGGTGTGAAAAGGAAAACGTGCATGCTGAACTATAAAACAAACCTTCTGTTTCTTCCGGATAATAAAAATAACTATAATTGCTGATAGTATCACAACTGCGAGAAACGCAATAATTCCTCCTGCTATGAACGCATCATAATTTGCCTCTCTTGCTACTACTGGGTCGGTTAGTGGGAAATCTGCAAAACGAATATTTCAAATATTTACATGGAAAGTTGAAAAAAAGCAGTATCACATTACAGTCCTGTAGCTACGCTGAGGCACACTGAGGCAGTTAGTTACCTCTGTTACATTGTACTTTAAATAAACCCGATACATTATCAATCGTTGACTATGTCATAAAAAGGAATTTGTCTCGGTTAAACTTCAGGGCTGGCTACGGGCCTGCATAATAATAGCCATATGATCGCCTCTTTCGACGTTTATTCTCAAGACGCATAGATATCTGATTCCTCGATTTTGAGAGTCCAAACTCTATAGACACAATATAAACCGCTTTACCCAGCCAGGCCAAAAACCAAAACTGGAGAGTCGAATTAAGAGTTACCAACTTATAATTCATTTTACGCATATTCAATCACGGGTATTTTAAAAACCCTGAATAAACTTATACTTTTAATCGGCACATATTCATTATTATATGACCTTACACTTGGCCAGAGGTTTGATAAACGGTTTTGTAGTGCAAGTTTGCCGTTATATGGAGGGTTAGTATTTCTATTGACAACAAGTAATGAAACTATATCACACCGACACATAATATATAATCTATCTGACTGCCAACATTTTTTAATTAAGCATTCATACATTTAGGTACTTTCAAATACTAGTTAGATCACACTGAATGAAATCGGTGAAATTGAATATTACCTGAGAAATGGACATAAGCATGCAGTGGCATTCCGCACATGGCAATATCAGGAAATTCTCTGTTGGCTGAGCACATTCGTATCGTGACATTTTTGCTACTTTCAAAAGTAAAGTCAGGCATGGAATTATTGTACACCGTTTCGTATTCATTTTCGACCAATCGCTGAAGCATAAACATCTGTTCGGATCCTCCATTGAATCCAGAGGTACAAAACATGTTGATTTTACTGTTTTTCTTTTCCAAAAAACAGTTGGTTGGTGCATCTGGGCTTCCTGGAACAGTTAATTTTCGATCATGTACTAGTTTATACTAGGCCACATACTATATCAGTTTACTAACAATGGTTTAAACTTTCAAATACATTATAAACATGACACAGAATAATGATAATGACTCTTAACTGGAAATTAAAACTCCGGTAATACAAAGTCGATTTTGACGTGGAATCAAACTGACATTCACATCTTTGCATCAAAAGTAACGGTCGATTTTGACGCCGAATCGACATGCACATCTTGACATCATAGGTAAGCTTCCTGTAAAGTTTCAAAACATGCGGTTAAAAACTGTGGGAGGAGATAGACACACAAGACGGACGCTCGGACGAACGAACGGACGGACATGGCTAACGCTATATGTCCCCTCACCATTCGGTGGTGGGGGCATAGAAAAAAGCTTAAAGCGTGCTACCTTGAAATACATTGCGATTTTACAAATAAAATGCTTAACAGATTTACCGTTTGTATCATTAAGATATAGTTATCTTGTATATATTAACTTGATAATGTAATCACAACGTCGTATATACGACCTTGAATGTCATTATGTGGTTCTAAAACTACAAATTATAAAATTCGTCTGGTAAAATTAAACTAACCTGGATGTACAATTTGGAAAACGCATGGAATTTTCGACATTCCTTCTGTGTTGTTTCCATTACATTCAACAAGAGCATATTGTAATTCTGAACTGAAATACAGAAATAATACTAAATACACTGAATGCTAGAACTTGTATTTGTACAAAACACGACCTGGTAGACTCTCCGGGATTTTTGTTTTCAAAATCATTCGAAAATGTTAACTAGGTTGATAAGTGTCATCCAGTGGGAGGCATGGCTTGCGTAACAGAGATTTCTATTATGTCAAATATTTTTATAGAATAAAACATTACATATGATTTTAATTATGGCATTATAAAAGAATTATAAGAGACTACATGAAAATAATTGTCACTTACATCAGTAACATAATATGACAAATTGAACTTGATTGATTTCAATGTATTTAAAGGGTTAAAAAAAGTTTAGCCATTTGGGTTTAATTGTAAGAACAATATCTAGAATATAATTCTAAATAAATGAACTTTAGTTTCTTTTAATTACAGTGATTCGCCCACGGAGTTGAAATACTTTACTTTCATGTGTATTATTGCAATTTCATTTTAGTTTAATTGACAGAAGCAGTTACTAGAAAAAAACTTAAATATAAATAATTGAATATTCAGTTTCATTTTAATTACATTTGGTTTTCCATGGGTTTTAAAGAGGTTGTTTTCATGTTAAAAAACACACGATATAAATGCAGCCATTTCTGTCAAATTGTAAAAACTGTCTAGAAAAAATAATTTGAATGATGGAGAAAAAGTAACATATTTACAGAAACATTTACTAAAATTTACCCAATTTCTATTTCAATCGATCCATAAGCGTGGTCTCTGTTGTTAACTTCTGCTATTGACTGAACTGTCTGTATTAGAGTATGCGACTTCCGGTAACGCCACGTCATCATGACGTCATTCGGAGATCCCGACATGTGACAGTTCAGACTTACAGTTTCTCCGAGTCTCGCTGCTTGTTTCTGTATCATTGGAGAAGCGCAAATAGGCGGATCTAAAACATTAAGTAAAACAATGTCACTTATTTCGACTTGTATTAAATAATTGCATGCGATTTATGTTAAACAATTACTCGTTTCACTCACCAATACTGACGTCAAAGTTACCTTTTAATTGTGGATCCTATTGTGACGTCATATTTGTGGTTTTAATTTCTATTAATAAAAGCGGCATATGAAATGTAGGTGACATCTGTTATAGTCACACAATCATAATGAATAAAGAACACATGCAAAGCTTTCTGCACAACACTTTCTACACAAGACTTGACTTTTACGACAAAATAACATATACTGAACAAAAAATAAAACGTCCGACTTTTTTTTGCTTGTATTTCCATAGGCCAGATTTTGAGGGCGTATAAAAGCTTAAACAGCGTTTTAATAAAACAAGGTTTGATGTTTGTAAGCACACTTAAGTGAGTAGTAAATATCCCATTAAACAGTTTAAAATTTGCCTAACAATAATCTTTTTATGGCTGATATGGAAATGTTAAAGGGAGGTAATTTGATGAACGTTGATAATCAAAAGCTGCCATCTATACAATTTGTATTTTTTTTGCTATATTTTTTTTGGTAAGGAACATATAGAGAATATTGTCTTGGACACATTTCGTTAATGTTCGTAGATTTAATTTGTTTTCTGGCCAAAATGCATGTTTCAAGAAAAATGGGGCTAACTCCCTTGTGTACTTAACTTTTCAAAAACATCTTTCTTTGGACTATTGTTGGCGGTCTGTCTAATTATTCTTAAAATATCATTATTTGTTTCAACTTTTGCTGCCTAGATAATCAGCATCAACATCGGCGGTAGGTTCCTTTTTTGTTCAGTATATGAGACACCATACCGTTATACTAAATACAATGTATCACAGGTAGGGGCGTAGCTAGACCGTGTTCAATGCGTACACAATAAATACATACTAGGGAGGGTGGAGCATTTCCAGATTGTTTTTATTCTTAGTAACTATGTGATGCATTTTGGGAATATTTCCAAACAGTTTTTAATATTATGAATTTGATGATTTAGCATGAAATTTCCAAAAACCTTTTTAGTTGAGAATCGAATAAAAAAATGTCGTTCCAGTATCCCCATCGCTACTCGTTGCATATATGAACCTTTTTTTTTTCAATGTTTACGCAACTGCGTACTTTGCGTACAGGTAGGTACGTTCCTGAGATAAGTGCACTGGAAGGAGAAGTAATTATTGACAATTTTATTTTGTTCAGTACTATTGAAATACTATTTCCTGATATAGTTTTGACATTATATTATAATAAAAAAAAAATGTGTGCAGCGAGTATGTTGCGTGTGTGTAAATAGTGATTACTTGTCCTTTGGTATCATAAAGCCCACTCTTAGTGGCTTTAAAATAGAATACCGCTTAAGCCTGTGCTACAGGGGCTCGATAGGTGTAGCACCTTATATAACCTCTCAGGAATAGAATTAATGAAATAGTGACTTTTTCTTTGCTATTTTGTTTTTGTTTGTTGCTTCCAAGGGATATATATATATTACTTTAAAAGTATATATACATATTTTATATATTGTTCAATGGTTCTGCAATCATTTCAATATACGAGTGTTTTTTCTCTCACATAAACAACATTCTACATATGTCTCATCAGACTACTTCACAAAAGAATCACAAAATAAAAAATGTTATTTGAGACACGGTCATTCAGTCGCAACAACCCACGAGACATTTGATTCACAGTTCTGTGCATGTTATACTTTCATTAAATATATTTCAGTTCTGTTTTGTTTACGCTATACCAGTAACTGTTAAATAGGCTTCTGTTATCATACATTAACGTCATGTAACTAAAATGAATCACTAAGAAGCTTTTATGTAGATATCTCCACCTCTAAATCTTCTCTAACTAATAAATATGATGTTTTTCTTACGCGAGTCACGCATTAACATCGTATCCGCCTCGGAATCAAACTTCCAGTTGCACGCAATGGAGGGAGCGGCAAACGAATTATGGCAATGAACTAAGCATATCAAGGAAAATTTTCATTAATCTTGAGAGTTTAATATCGTGTCTATTTAATGAATTTCTCATCACTGGAAAATCTAAGGGCAAGAAAAAAGTGTTTACCAAGTCTTTAGCCTCGTAGATCAATTGTGAAAGTATGTAATTGACAGGTTAACCTGCAATCACAAACACAAACAAGGTCATAAATCAACGTGTTGGTGTACTTAATACGACTAAGGTCGTCGCATGCTCAATAAAAATTGCCCGATATCAAACCTTTGCTATATAAGCGAGCATGATTCTTATGTTATATATACAGATTGACAAGGTGGCTGAGTGGGCTAAGGCGTCTGCTATTTGGCGAAGCACTGTGTCGAGGCTGGTGTCCTAGGGCTGCAGGTTCGAATCCTTTGGTAAGTTGTTGGTAAACAGTTTTCTACACATGTATATACACATATATGGAAAGATGGCAAAAACACAACATATGTCCATGTTTTTAGACAGTTTTAGTGTCTATATCATCGTATACTTACATAGAACTGTTATAGTCGATGACTCGCTTTTGGAAGAACCAAGTCTGTTGGATGCATGACAAGTATAGTTTCCAGCATCCGATCTGAAATGTAGATACCAGCATTTGAATAATTATCATTCTAGAAAATAAAAACGAAATACAACGCTGTGTAATAAGTCTATTTTTCACCAAAATGCGAAAAATCTTTTTTGACCCAATTTGATAACTACCTTAATAAACTGTCAATGAAACGTGTATTTTTTAATGATAAATACAAACGCATTGAGAAAACTCGTTTGAGATATAAAACAATTCACTTAGGACCGTTGTACTTGAGGGCAAAATCAATGTATAATTGCTTCATCAAAAATTAAAAAACTTTTCGAATCCGGTACTGTATACTTCAGGCCTCCGCAAGACTGACACTTGCGAATGGCGGGATGTATACAGTACTGGTTCTACCCAGGAAAAATGGGATTGTCTGTCACTACCAGAAAAAAATGACGGCAATATGTCCTAACATGTGCTAAAATGGCGTAAACACCATTCAAACAATACAAAAAAATCTTCTATATGTATAAGTATATAGGTAAGCGCGTATTTCGTTGTTCACGCGACACCCGTTAGGGTTAAGTGCTAGGGTTAGGACTACTAACAACGCGCTTACTTCGCAAACCTCTGAAGAAAACAAATATATACAATATTTGATTAAATTGCTAATTTTGTGTTGTTCCAATTAGCAAACTACTTTTACAAGGTGTTACGAAACACATAAACCATTTTATTCTCTTAAACATTTGTGTTATCAGAAGTACTTAAATGCTGCGTTCAACCAATTTTTATTAACGAGGTCCTCCAAGGGGTGGGGGCGAGGGGTCCATGTTTCCTTGTTCCCTGAATATATGACCCAATGTTCCCGTGTTCCCAAAATATATGTTGTTCCCCAAAAAATGTTGTCCAATGTTCCATTGTTCCCCAAAAATTACCAATAAAAACAATGTCCTTTGTTCCCAATAAACCATGGGAGACCCTCATTAACGCAACACGCCATTCATCTATTCAAGCATCATATACAACGCACAGTCTAGTGCGTGCAAAGTAGAACAAAACACGTGGAACTCAACCTATCCTTGATGGACTAGCGTACTGAGATTTAAAAGGGACACAACTCAATCTTGATTTTTTGTAAAACTCAAGGCGTCCGGTTAGTTTTTCTACATACATTGCTTTTGTTCAACCATTAATATTAATTATAAGAAAAGCTGAAAACTCAAAATTGTATTTAAATATAAGCAAGCAGGTATACAATCAAAATGTTACTGGATTAATAAATCGAGAGGCTAATTTTACCATTTGATAAAAACTTCAAGATTGCCATGTGACCTGTTATTGCCATGTGACCTGTTATTGTCATGTGACCTGTTAAGGAAATGAGTTCACTGCAGGTGAATTTTTCATTTGCAAAGATTGGAACGTATTAAAATACAGGATGCCGTATCTGAGGACACTGAGCGAGTTTCGTTTACACATAAAGGGATATTCCTTAATTACGGAGATTCAGACAGAAGACATTGGACATTATTTAACAGGGGTTTCGTCTGAGAAAGCATACAAGGAAGAAAACCAAGGAATGAATTATGCAGTTACTTACATGTTTATATTGTCAAGGTTCAAACTAAAATCCATAGAAGTGTTTGATGTAGAGTAACCTTTCTTGTCCACGGCAGCACCATTGTGAAGCCAATACATGCTTTCAGGAATCGGAAGTGGCACTGCATGGACGCGGCAGCGTAGCGTCAACTTACTTCCTTCTTTAGCAGTATATGCTGTCTGGTCAATTTTTATGTTTGGTGCGTCTGCAAAGGTAATTATTATTATTATTATTATTATTATTATTATTATATGTTGTTATGAAAACACAATATCTCTAACGTTGTATTGCTGATTATTAAATAATAAATTCTAATTGAAAGTATGCTGGTGGAGAGACAAGAGCGTCTGTCCATGTTTCAGTTCATGTTTATATTGTTTTGTCTAGATTTCGTAGAACATGTGTTTATGATCTGGCAGAGGTTAGAGCAAAGTGCTTTTACTCATATCTTACGAGTTTCTCAATATCAGCCTGCGTGGTCGAGGGGTTAACGACGTTGCATTGTTTAACCTTCTCGCTGTGGGTTCGAATCCCACTGGGAGCTTAACTTGTAAGTGAGAAAGAGTCGATTCCTATGTATGGCGGGATGTATACAGTACAGGTTTTACCCAGGAAAAGTGTGGTAGCCTGCCTCTACCATAAAAAATAAAGTCGACCGTCATATATGGCCTAAAATGTGCTTAAATGACGTAAAACACCAATCAAAACAAACAAATTCTGAATAATAGGATATGATTGACGGAATTATGTGTCAACGTATTATTAACCTGTGTTTCCTCCATCTCCCTAGACATATCGATGTGATTCCCTTTCCGAAACAGAATTTGATTTAATCCTATTAAATCTGTAATTTCTGTATCTACTACATGAGTAATTTATCTATCATACTGTTCTGTTCTTAAGTTTTCTTACATACCGGACAAGGATATCCGTCATTTAACCGGGGCTAGATATTTCCATCTCACCCTAGGGTGGAGATAAAATGCACGCGCGCCAACATCCGGTATGCAGGAAAACATGCAAAACGTCAATAGCTGGCGACAACATGTCTACGATATGCAAGAAAAAGAATCTATAATGGGTATTCGGTTCAGACAGGGAATTCCAACCCTCGGTATAAGTGTTTTAATCGGAACCTCGGCAGAGCCTCGGTTCCGATAAAAACACGTATACCTCGGATGGAATTCTTTGTCTTCACCGGATACCCATGAAAGATTCTTATATTCCAACCCTCGGTATAAGTGTTTTAATCGGTATAAACACGTATACCTCGGGTTGGAATTCCCTATATTCACCGGATACCCATGAAAGATTCTTATAATCATTATGGTGCATTTTCTTAAGTTATCCTAATCGTATAATACTTACATGATGCTAACAGTGTTACATTTGCCGTTTGTGCAGCCAATCCTCTATATTGAAGCACCGAGTTCGTTACTGCGCATGTCAAAACGGAACCGTTATATTCACGTGACAATGTTCTCTGAAGGAATGACCGTACTGTAAAGGTTCCATTATGTTCCGGAAAGACAACAAACTCAAAATCTCCAATTGCAACGCCGTCAAGCATCCAGAACACGTTTGCAGTTGGACGACTTCCGGTACTCGTACACTCCAGCTTCAAGACGCCATTGTTGTCGAAACTCCCGTCATATCCACTTATTTCCGGCTGCAGCGGCATCACTATAGAAATATA